>JANAVB010028397.1:2484972-2845330 GCA_029216955.1 Iris pallida | reverse complement strand
AAACAAAAAACATTTATATGATAGACATCGATTTTTGAAAAATATTATAGTCATAAAGTGGTCACTGAAGTGTCAATAAAAGTGTCAATAAGTGTCACTGAAGTGTCACAGATTTATATGATAGAAGTGTCACTAAAGTGTCAAATATGATGATAAAACAAACGTACAGATTTAATCCTCTTCTGAAAATTCATAGTTGTTTAGCTCATACTACTTCTTCTTCTTCTTTCTTCTTCTTCTTCTTCTTCCTCCTCTACATCTTCATTTTATTGCATCTTCCTCTTCAGATAATTCTACTTCTTCTACACAATTAGATGTGTAATACGAACTTCCGTCGTGTCCACTTCTATAATATTTGTTACAAGAGGTAGTTTTATCCTGTTGATAAGCTATACGTCAACCTCAAAGGTATTCTAGCTTTGGTCTTGCATACTGCCCACCAGTCCGACCTTGTTGTCCCGTTTAGGATAACTTGGAAGTACACGAGCTGAGCCTGATTGATAGGACAAATGGTTCATAGGCTTGATATCGACGCCGATAGTTTATATCAACAAGACCGTGCTTGTCTACTTTCCAACCTTGACCTTCAATCGGATCGAACCAATCACACCTGAATAACACAATCTTAGCAGGCTCTATCCATAACTATATGTCAGCTCTACGATCCCGTAGCACGCCATCGAAATCGTTTGCCCGCAACATCTTTGTAGTTCGAGATCTTACACAAACAGCTGTTTTTGGTGGAATCGAGATCCACAAAGTTGTCTCTGATCGGGCAAGTGTTGACTTGAACCTAAAACCATTAACACAGTAGCTTGGCCATATTTTTGCAGCATAAATTGGTCCCTTGGCTAGCGTTCTAATAGACTCATTCTCAAGTTCTTGCGTATGGACGACGCCTAAATACCACAAAGAAGCAATTAAGCTCATTCTCAATCAAGTGCAGATACAAAAAGGTAATTACAGAGTTCTCAAGTCTATAATGCACTCAACATGATGGAAAATAATGCCTCATTTCTTGTTCTAGTTTCTTCTTCTGTTATGTGGCCTACCCGACCTCACATCGTCATTAAATATGCTGAAAACAACATCGTTCAATTAATGAATAGTATAATAATTAACTATTAAATAATATAGACGTATTAATTACACCCCTCCAGTTTCTCTACTTCCTCCTCGTCGCAGTTGAGTAATACATACACTGAGCGCCCTTAGCTCATCATCGTTCAGATATCTCTTTTTCATATTACCCGATGGCTTTCCTGGAGCATTGAATACCTTCAGTATTGTACATTACTTCATGATCTCCCTCGTCGTTTCTGGAAGCTCTCGTTCTATTAGTGCAACATGAGGTGAAATACATCGAACAAAAGTTTGTAATCTCCTCGAGACAATAGGCTTCACAAATAGAACCCTCGACCGTGCCTTATTTTCACCTTTCTTTTTAGGTGATTCAAATGTCGCTCGAAAGGGTACATCCATCGAATTCGAGGGTCCACCAACACGTGCCTCATAGGATAGATGAATCGACAAATGCTCCATAGAGTCGAAGAATCCAGGAGGAAACACCCTCTCTAGCTTGCGTAGTGTTACCGCAATGTCCTTCTCTTGCTTTTCTAGACGATCAACGAGCAATTTCTTAGACAAAGATTCCTGAAGAATATGCTAAGCTCCGTCAATGGATCCCAAACTGCCTGCGAGGAATTCCCGAATGCAATCGGAATTAACTCTCCATGAATACGTAACAAGCGTGGCTCTTCATACCCGTCAATTTATTTTCCTTCGGATCGACACTCTTCTCAGATTTGACATATCCGTCTGAAATTTTAGGCCCTGGATCCACCGACAAAGTCTCACTTTGTCCTCCTTGTCAGACGAGAAATTGACTTCGCAGGAACTGTTTTCCATTCTGCTGTATCAAATGCAACGCAGGGCGTTTGCATATTTCTTCTAAGTCCAACCTGGCCTTGGGATTGTCTTCGTTTTTTTCCTTTACGTCCATCACAGTATTAATTATGTTATCAAACACATCTTCTTATATGCATGACATCAAGATTATTCTGATCAGATTGGTACTCCAGTATGGCAGATCCCAGAATATGCTCCTTTTGTCCAGTTATGAACTATACCAATCCACGCACTTGTACCCAGTTGTAGGATCTTCGATAGCACTGAAAATCTTTAACCTCCTCCCATATCGTGGCTCCGTACCACCTTGGCGGTGGATCACCCTTCTCTACACGCCGCCACGGAAGCATTAATGTTCCTTCTGAACGGATGATCTTTTGGCAGAAATTGCCGATGACAATCAAAGAAGCACGGTTTTCTGTCGTGTTTCAAGCGGAAAGCCTTACTATGGTCCATGCAATACGGACATGAGAGACGGCCATGAGTGCTCCATCCAGAGAAATTCCATAGGCCGAAAAGTCGTTGATGGTCCACATAAGGGTTGCCTTCAGCTGAAAATCTGCTTCCTAGAAACATCGTACGTGTTAGCGCTACTTCCCATAACTGATTCAACTCATCTATCAAAGGCTGTAAGTACACGTCAATGTTCCTCTTGGGATTGTTCGGACCAGGAATTATAATGGTAGAAACATGTACTGAGTCTTCATGCACATCCAAGGCGGTAGGTATACGGAGTGACAATCACAGGCCAGCACGAATACTGGGATCCCAAAGACCAAAAGGAGTAAAACTGCAGAAGATAGTCCCAACCTGACATTTTGCGGATCTGAAGTAAAATCTGGATACACAGATCAAAGTGCTTCCACGCTTCTCCATCGGATGGGTGATCCAACACGCCTTCAATCTGTTCTCGCATGTGCCAACTCATATTTGGCCGTCTCTTTCACCATAAATAATCTTTGCAACCGCGGCGTTAAAGGCAAGTAGTGCATTGAATCGGTCGGTCTTCTTGCACCGGTAGACTCCTGTACTAGTTGTCTTTAGCGATCAGCACCACAAAATCTGCACACATCTGCGTCCTTCTCGTCTTGTGTACAGCATGCACCCATTGGACAGGAATCGATTTCTCGTATCCCATCCAGAGCGATCTCAATCTCTTAGACCGGTAGAAGTCTTTAGGCAACTTAGCACCCGCCGGCAAGAACTCTATAATCAACTCCAACACTCGGTTGTAGCATTCTTCGACATGTTAAAATCTGACTTAATGCTCAACAGTCTTGTAACCACCTCCAACGGTGAATGATCCTCACAACCAGGTACAATGGAGTCCTTGTATTCTCCAACAACTCCATGAACGTGCACGCATCGCGTTCGGTGCCTCCTCAGGTGCATCATGAACGAAACTAGGCCCGCAGCGTCGAAAACTATGCACGCACCCGTCGTCGTGCATGATTATCTGAAACAAAATTAGTCCCGCATGTATATTACGGCTCAACATAAGGCTCCGGCTCTGATGCTAAAGACACAAGTTCTCCATGTGCGTCCACTGATAGTAATTAGGCGTGAAACCCCTCGAGTACAATGATATGTCACTCCACTTTGGATAATATTTCACGTTATGACATTTTACACACGGACACTTAATTTGGTGCCGTCCATGTACTGAGGGAACGCCTTAGCAAACTGCAGGAACTGCTCTACTCCCGCTGTATTCACCCGCATACCACACTATCATCAGGACGACGATTGTACATCCATGAACGATTCCGCAAGTAGTAATTCATATCCATTTGGAAATAATTCTGCAAAGAGGATACACATTATCCAACAGGCACAAATTTGTATATTATGTCTTATTATGGACACACATTAGTAGCGGACAGTTACTAAAACAATGATATGCAATCTAGGTCAAACTAGGTTGTACTAAGTCAAACAAGGTCAAGCTAAGTCAAACAAGTCAAACAAGGTCAAACTAGGTCAAACTAGGTCAACTAGGTTGTACTAAG
The DNA here is from genome assembly GCA_029216955.1 of Iris pallida. Lineage (NCBI taxonomy): Eukaryota > Viridiplantae > Streptophyta > Magnoliopsida > Asparagales > Iridaceae > Iris > Iris pallida. The sequence continues at coordinate 2,841,413 of JANAVB010028397.1, read as the reverse complement.
TCAAACAAGGTCAAGCTAGTCAAACAAAGTCCAACAAGGTCAAGCTAAGTCAAACAAAGTCAAACAAGGTCAAAGGTCAAATAAAACCTTGGTCAAACAAGGTAATCTAAGTCAATATCATATTTCTAGTCATGACCTACCAAGGTACCCTTTACCTTACGCTATTGGTATTCCAATACTAGCTAGCACACACCATTCAAGGCTATACAAGCCTAACCTATAATCAAGTACCAATAATGACCAGAGTCACGCAAGCTATCTCATACACACAAGTATATCTGGGTGTCTTTGTTTAGTCTTAAAAAATACAATCAACTAAAACTAGTACCAAGTAATGAGCAATAGTGAGTTACCAAAGCAAACTGAAACTAAAACTAGTATCTGGGTGTCATTTAAACAACTAAAACTAGTATCTGGGTGTCATTTACAAACATGAAGACAACAAAGTCAAAAGGTCAAGCTAAGCAAACAAAGTCAAACAAGGTCAACTAGTCAAGGGTTGACCTATAGTTGACTTTGTCAACTCTTAGTCCAATCTAGGTCAGATGTTTACTCTACTTGACTTTCATAAAAATAGTCAACCTGGGGTTGACTACTATTTCATATAATTTTAAAGTATGGCCGATACCGATCCGATACGGCCGATACCGATACGGTTTGGCATGTTCCGATCCGATACCGACCGATACCAAATATTGACCGATACCGACTTGGGGTCTTTGTTCCGATCAATTCAAGTACCATAATGACCAAAGTCAACTCAAGCTATCTCATACACACAAGTAATATCTATAGAGATATATACATATAATTATATATATATATAGGCATGTATATACTATATGCCTATATTACAAGACAAGGCAACTTTCATGCATCATATATTTAGACACTCTAACATAGGCTATATGCCAATATCACATAGAGAGTTACATGATATAGTTATGTATATATGTATACAATACCATCTATCAACTATATATGAGAGAGAAGTAGAGAGGGTGGTGTGTGTACATGCACATGAATGGGGGGAGTGTGTTGACTGTACATGTGACAGTCACTATAGTGTATATGAGGAGGCTAACATGCTTGTATTAGGCTATATTCGTGTGGTACCTAGGCAAGAGTGAGTGAGTGAGTGAGTGATATGAACTATAGGTCGTCCAATCTGGATAGTAAGGGATTTACTGTGTTCAGTCAAATAGAAAGGAAAAGAAAGGAAATCAGTTCATTTCACACAACATTACATACTCCTATACATATTTCAGACCATTCACCTCAAACCCAAATCGAGAACCAAAACTCTAACCAAATCACCCCAAACTTGAACTCAGTCAGCACACATATAGATACACTACATAGGGTTTTTAAAATCTAAATTAAAGCATTAAACTAGGTTAAAATGGTTGTCAAAACTGGGTGTTTCAAATTAGAAAATACATAAATTAACAAGGTATCAGTCAACATAGGGTATTTAGAAATTGATATAAAAACAATGTTAAAATAGAAAATAAATGGTTGGTAAAGGATCTAGGCTATGTGTACGGTCCAACATAGTGTCCTCGTGTCCACCACAACATGACACAGTGTGTCAGTGTGTGGTGTGTGTGTGTCCATCTGTGTGTATGTCGTGTGTGTGTGTGTGTGTGTCTGTGTGTGTGTGTGGTGTCCGTGTGTGTGTGTGGTGTGTGTCTTGTGTGTGTGTGTGTGTGTCCGTGTGTGTGTGTGTCCGTGGGAGAGAGGAGGAGGAGGGAGAGGAGGAGGAGTTAGGTTAGGGTTACCTGAGCTCGAGGAGGAGGAGCTCGACGGGGGGTAGGGTCGCCGGAGAGGGAGGGAGTCGCCGGGGGGGGGGAGGGAGTCGCCGGGGGGGGGAAAGGGGTCGCGAAGGAATCGCCGGAGGGGGGAAGGAGTAGTGGGGAAAAATTGGAAATTTCGAGTGAGTGGGAAAAATAAAACGATGTGCCCTAAGTAAAAATATTAGCGACGTCACATGAGGACGTCGCTAAATATCGTAAACTGGCGACATATTTAATAATCCAGCGATTGTAACGTCGCTATTCAGCGACGTAATTTTATACCTGTCGCTGAACGTCGATTCAGCGACGTTTTGCGATGTTTATATAATGAGTCGCTGAATTCCATATATAGCGACGTAATTTTACGCCGTCGCTAAATTACGTCGCTAATAGATCATATTTTAGTAGTGGTTTATATGAGTTGTTTAAACTGATTTTGGGGTTCATGTAGACTGGATTGATTTGGGGGTTGTATCCATGTGTTAAATTCTGAAATTATGTTGTCCTCACTGTTTCATGTCACCCTCCCTCTCAGACTTATACACACACATGGCACTACACTCACATACACTAATGTGCACTCACATGTTTCCCTACACCCACACACTCATGTTTATGACACACTCTCTCTCTCACCCTCTTGACACATACCAATGTCTCACACTACACACACTCTACTTTCTCTCATACCATATCACACACCACCACTTTCCCTATAGGTAAATATTTTGGGATGTATTATATAATGGGGATACCATATGAAATTATGGATATATAATATTGTGTAGCTATAGGGTTATGTATTTTCTAAGTTATATAATAGATCAATGTATATATGGATTCCTATATATGAATGTGTATATATATATATAATATATATATATATATATATATATATATATATATATATAGATATATATAGATATATATATAATATATATTAAATAATATATTATATATATATTTTTTATATATATATATATTATATATATATATATATTATATATATTATATATATATAGTGTATGTGATACCATGAGATAGTGTATTGTATGTAATATATATGTGTAGGTTCCTACATATAGGAATGTGTGTTAATGTACATATGTATATATTTATAAGTGTTGTCTTATAGGTTGATGGTTTTCACTTGTAGCTATAGGTTTATTTTCTTTCTAAGTTATTTGTGTATCACACCAATATGTGATTTTTTTTTAGAGTATATAGTCATGTAGTACTTGTGTATTATTTTAGATATAGAATTGAATATGGTATTGCCTATTGGCATATGGTATAGTCTATTGGCCTATGGTTGTGTTGTTAGCTAGTGAGTCTAGTTTAGACTTGTTTAGTCTTATTAGACCTAGAATGGACTAGTTAGCCTAGTATAGTCTAGATTGACCTAGGTTTGACTTGGTTGACCTAGTTTGACTTCTAGGGTTGACCAGAGTTGACCAAGAGTTGACTTTGGCCTAGATTGACCTAGATTCATGTAGAACGCATTGTAGTGCATATACTTACCATTCTGGACGTTGTGACTTGTGCTGTTCTAATAGGACCAGACACCACTCCTCGGACAGTATTTTCATCTTGGACTTTCAGTTAGCAGGCGAGTACATTCTCTGATCTTTTCATACTTACCTGGATTATATTCTTGCTCTAGATTACTCTACATGATGCTGACATATCTTCACGGATTAGTACTATATGGATCCCTTCCTGAGATGTTATCCCTTTACGGGTGCATCGGGTATTTCATGTTCATGTACTTTATCATGTGCATCAGGTACTCCTTGTACTCGTACTAGTTCATTTTTACATGTTCTCATGTGCTTTCACGTGCCTCATGTACTACTCATTACATGAGTTCACGTATTCTTAGTTGTATTCATGTGCTTATAACGTAACTTGAATGGATCCTTGTGCTGATTGGGGCGGGGTGAGTAGAATTGGTTATGTGAACACTATCCCAAGTAGCTGTATAAATGTGCCTCCTTATTTGTATTCATGTGCCCCCAAGCCGTTTACATAACCATTATGCTCTAAATCACGTAGCCACTTACAGTCTCTACTATCATGTATTTACTTTCAGTTACAAAATATCTCCTGTTTACTGTACTTCCTTTTCAGCACTTCTGTATTTTACTCTATTGCATGATTTATACTCCTAACCTGCTATGAACTGTTTTGAGAGATATGTGCTCGTTCCCGTCCTGACTGGACCTGTTGAAAATTTTACAGTGAATGATGAGGCTCTGGGCCTATCCCTCTTGGTGCAGCATTAGACATCACTAGTGACTTGGACCTGCTAGCAGTTGATGTTACTTCCATTAGTTTAGGATTGTCTTACTATTTTGGGATTACTGATTAGACTTTGAGATATTCTGAGATGTATTATTTTAGACACTTAGAATTCTGGATTTGTATCTGTGATGTTACATTCCTGGATGTTATCTATCTTTATCTCCTATCTATTCCTGTTCTACCTTAGCTGTGATTGAGTTATTTTATGTTATGTCACCCCCATTCGGGGAGTATAACTGTCATTACCTTAAATTGTTAGATGTTGTGACCTAGGACAGCGTTCTACCGCCGACACTGCGGCGTAGGCTGGACGTACCTACGTCACGTGCCTTATTCTAGGGTGCGGGTCGTGACATTTTTAGTGGTGGCCCATGCAGGTCGAGTTTATGTAGTGGTATTCAAACTAGAGTATTATCACTACAGCCTGCAGTAGGATTATGAGATATTATTTTTGAGGGTACTCAATCACAAGTTAGGATTCCTTGAAAGATTCCTGGGATGACCCTTGAGAATCTTATTTAAACTTCAATTTGAAATCCTTCCCCTTGTTTTGTTCGCTCTCACTCCTTGATTATTGAATTTGATTTTGATGAATCGTTGTTGATTTTGATTTTCCTATCGAGATGAATTTTATGGCCTGAGTTACGGTACCTTCTGATAACATATGTTGACGGAATAACGGGGATAATAAACGTCTACTTGGTTATGGAACCTAGAGTTTATCGCAGCCATATTAGCTGGCGTGGCGAAACATGGAGACCTGGCTTCGGATGTACGTATCTTGGTTATGAGATTTGGAAATTCTCGCAGCTATACTAGTCGGCATAGCGAGATTTCAGACGACATGATTGTAGAGGTGCATACCCTAGTTATGGAATCTATCGTTATTCGCAGCCTTGCTTACTGGCATGGCGAGGACTCTGAGTAACATGATTTTGACAGACGCATATGATTATCAGATTGTATCTTGAGAAGGTTTTTAAACATATCATCTCTATCGTACCATTCTGTTGTATAAATTGTACCCCATCATCAAATAACTTAGGAGTAGGAGTATGAGTAGGAGTAGCTTAGCTATTATATAAGATTGTGTAACTTCTTGCTATAATTTCTTCCTAATGCAATGAATCGATGATTTTGCTAGACCTTAACTTGGATTTGATATTATAGCTCTGGTTTCAAATGGTTCCTTCTTTTTAACAGATAGGCAGAACAGATTTTATTATTATTTTCTCTTGCCATTATTTCTTGTATTACCCTAATATATATATATAGTGGACACAGATACTTGCCTGACACATATGCATACTACACTTGATTACCAACCTATCTAAATGCATGTTAATATGATTAATGTTAAGTTCTCAAATCCTAATATTCTAATATAGTGCAGTATCAGTGACTAGTTCTCTGTTTCTCCATATTTAATTCGTAATTTAAATTTAAATTTCATGTTATTAGTTTGGCTTACATCACTACACATGTATGTTACATACATGGTTTCATTTTCTTAAAGCAATTGGTTGAGTTTTGTGTTAAATTGTCAAATCTGAGACTGTGTACATAGTAAACCCTTAACCTTGGATTCTGAGTGTTTAGTTCAAATTGCAGTTTTAAATTGTAAAGTTTTGAGCCGTATACATGGTTGTGTGCAGGTATATAATGTTAGGTTCGTACTCTTACATGTTAGGTTGTGGTTGTGGTAAACATTGAGTTGGTTTTGATGTTCGAATTTCTCCCAAATTTTGAAAACTGAATACATGATAACATTTTTATTGCTTTCAAATGCGTAGTTCAATTTCAGATCTAATATGTAATGTTGAGCAAACTGAATGATTGAACCCTTTATTTCCAGTTTTAACCCATGTACACTTGACACTCTACACAAATGTTCACAACTGCCATGAAAACCTAACCTTTCATCTCTATGATATGTTCATATAGCTATATAGATATATATAGTTCTGTAAACATGTTATAATGTATGTAGATGCATAAATTAAATCTTTACTCTCTATACATATAGATATACATGTATACACGGTTAGCCATACATGTTAGGAGTAATAGCTTGTGCCTTGTAGATTGCTTAACTAATATGCCATGAATAGTGTAACTTGATAGCTATAGTTGAGACCCAAATCCTCCTATAACACCTTCATGTATATGCCACAACCACATGACCTTTGCATAATGTTAGCTTTTCCCTCTAACTCTCTCTCTTCTATATATATTAGATTGTGATTGGATTCAATGCTATTGACTTTCGTTCCTTAAACTTTTGGTTTTGATTTTTCTTAAATAGTACCCTTTATAGATGATTAGTAGTTATCTTATTTTATTTTCTTGATAATTATCAGTTTTCAGATAGGATGGTAGACTGCCATACAGCCTTGATGATTGTTGTGTTTTTATTCTTTCTAGTATGGCACCCATGACCCGAGCCCGTCGCCTGAGAGCAGCTACAGCTACTGACAGTGTGCTTCCGCCTCCTATTGCTCAGGAGGTAGTGACCCCTCAGGCTGATCCAAGGGTAGTGGCACCTCCCGCCATCGAAGAGGTGTTAGTATCCTCACCAGAGAGTTACCCTCCACCACCTGTTACTCAGGAGGGGGTGGCAGTCTCATCTGAGACCAAGAGTCCTTCCCAGTCTCCTCCTCTGCCTCCAGGAGCAGTACACCATACCATACCCTCGGCAGGTTTATTTCCTGACGGAGCTCAGATATCCAAACTTCTCCGGGATGTGTTGGAGGCACAGAGAGTTCAGGCTGAGATCCTGAAGGAGCAGGGCCGTGGAATCCAACTGCTGTGGGATTTGGTACATTCAGGAGGAGAGCCTAGTTCTAAGAAGCCGAGGAGCAGTGTATACCCAGAGCCCCGGGAGCACCCAGACTATCAGCCTAGACCAGCCTACCCAGTCCAGACTCCTGTTCAGCAGAGGCCAGCTGAGAGAGTGCCTACCTGCACCTTCTGTAAGAAGCCTGGACACGTGTGGGACATCTGTAGGAAGAGAAAAGGAGTGTGCCTGTTGTGTGGGTCGGCTGCACACAGGCTGCGAGACTGTCCTGCTGCACTTATCTCAGCCAAGACTCCGCCTTCGGGAGGGATTTCCAGCCACCAGACCTAGTTGGAGGTGAGTCCTTGACCTATATCTTAGCCAGTCTTGAAAATTGATGCACCCCACCATATTATTGTATGTTTTGATACCTTATGATTGCTTTGATCTAGTGTGACTAGTATACCTAGATGAGACTTTCATTACCACCGTATGCCATGATCCTGTATGTCGTCCTTTTAAATTTTATGATTGATTAAGTTTTGAGACTTGATTGTGGGGGTTTGACCTGGAAGGGGTAGGAACACTTAAATTTCGAGGACGAAATTTTTCTAAGGTGGGTAGGATTGTAACACCCAGTTTTCCAAATGAGGGTAATTTTGAAATTTTGTAATTTTAATCTTTTAATAATGATATTTTAAATCATGATATAATTTTTGGTAATTTTAAATCATTTTTAAAGTATTTTAAATCATGACATATGATTTTGGTGTTTTGATAGTATAACACTAGAGACAGCCTAACTTGGTTTGGACCTAACCTAGATTAGTCACAGCTAGTCTTAGCTAACCATGGTTAGTGATAGTTAGTATTATTTAGATTTATTAGAATTAATATGATTTTTAGTGATTTTTAGGTGATTTTAGTATAATTGATTTTGGTGTTTTAGTGGACTTGACTTATGTTGACCTTGTAGACTAACCTAGTGGCTAACCTAGGTCATGACCAAGTGATTAGGATTTGAAAATCTAGGTTGACTTAAGTTAGTGAGGTTTGACTCATTAGAATTAATTTGGGGAGATTAGGAGCTAGTTTGATATAGAAATGGCTTGTGAAGTCACAAGTAATTTTATGACTAATAGGCTTAATGGCCCATAGCCCACACCCATTGAACCAAGCCCTAACCCTAGGAATTCTGAACAGCCCCTATGGTCAGCCCCTCCCCTATTTATATCCTCTTGAAATTAGGGTTGCCTCTTTAGGAAACATTGCCATTTGGAAGAGGTGAGTCCCCATCCTTGTAAATTCTTAGAAAATCTATTTCTACTCCAAATTCTTTCAAACAAATTGCAATAGGACCTAATAATAGTCTACTTGCTGTTATTGTGGAGTATTTTCAGGGAACACGCAATTTGAGGAAGTTTAGTGGCTTGTGGAGCTCTTCCCATTTGGAGATTTTGACCCGATGTTCATCAATAGGTATAATCTTGTATACTCCATATAAATTCTGTTAAAATTCATTTTAGGAATGCCCTAGCCCTAACCTAACAGTAGGAATAGAAAACCCTAGAATTTCGTGTCCTTTCGTGTCCAAACTGGACACGTATCAGTGTCACTTGGCACGTGTTTGTTGAAATGCCCCAATGGGCATTTCAAGTGAATTTTGGAATTGTTTTTGAATAGGAAATTAGATCTATGTGTCGCTTATGCATTTTTGTAGTTTTCTGTCATCTTAGTGTCGTGTCGAGTCCCCACGGACACTCGAACACACTGTCGCGTGCGCGCGTGCACGGGCACTGTTCATGCCCTGCTGCACGGGTGCTATTGCGACGCGGACACGACACATCGACGCATGGGATTCGACACACAGTGAGGGGCAACATCTGTCATCATATGTGTCGAGTTTCAGCCCCTCTTGTGTCGTGTCGGACACGCACGAACGCGCGCACGAGGAATGCACTGTGCAGGCGGCTGTCGTTTTTGTGCACTGACATGCGTGTCTCGTGTCGCATACACGTGACGTGGACACGTGGCAGGGTGTCCTAACCCTAGCCCTACTCTAGGTCGACCCTTGGACACAACCACGTGGGTTGTGTCGTGTCGTGTCGTGCACACGGACACCATGAACACGTGCACGCTGCCTACTTTACTGTTTTGCTTGTTTTGGGTTTCAAATGGTTTGGACACGTTTGTGCCCACTTGGGTGGACACAAACTCATCATACGACACGTGCACATTATGTTTAAACTATATCAACCTCTGTTTGGGGTTTTAGTTTAGTTTTCATTGTTAAAATCCCAATTCCCTATTATTGCTGATATCCTTAGTATCAGTTATTCACTGATTTGTTTCCAGTTTTCTAAATTGAGATTTGGCAATCATTTTAACCCCCTAAACACTGTTAATTACATGTTGTTAAGTCCCTAACATGTTCATCTATGTATTATCTAGTTGTATGTTGAAATTGGTTTGAAATGGATGTGGTTTGGATACAAAAATCTGAGATTTTCCCTAGGGACTGAAAACTGGCATTTTAGACTGTTTATTAACATTTGAAATCTGAGTTGGGGCTTTTATGTCATCTGAGATTAGAGGGGGTTGCTCATATAAAATCTGGAAATGAAATTGGGTTGTTTGGATGGGGGTTTTGGTTCAAATCTGAGAATTAAAAATATAGGACTGATTAAATGGTTTTGTATGTGATTCATGAGATTATTAAACTGATTTTTGGATATTGTTTGAACAGTATGTTTAACATATGTAAATCTGAGATTTGGGTGAAGTTTAAAACTGAGATTAAGGACTGTTTTAATGGTTGTGTGTTTATATGAGTTGTTTAAACTGATTTTGGGGTTCATGTAGACTGGATTTGATTTGGGGGTTGTATCCATGTGTTAAATTCTGAAATTTATGTTGTCCTCACTGTTTTCATGTCACCCTCCCTCTCTAGACTTATACACACACATGGCACTACACTCACATACACTAATGTGCACTCACATGTTTCCCTACACCCACACACTCATGTTTATGACACACTCTCTCTCTCACCCTCTTGACACATACCAATGTCTCACACCTACACACACTCTACTTTCTCTCATACCATATACACACACCACCACTTTCCCTATAGGTAAATATTTTGGGATGTATTATATAATGGGTGATACCATATGATATATTATGGATATATATAATATATGTGTAGCCTATAGGTTATGTATTTTCTAAGTTATATAATAGATCAATGTATATATGGATTCCTATATATGAATGTGTATATATATATTAGATATATATATATATATAGTGTATGTGATACCATGAGATAGTGTATTGTATGTATATATATATGTGTAGGTTCCTACATATAGGAATGTGTGTTAATGTACATATGTATATATTTATAAGTGTTGTCTTATAGGTTGATGGTTTTCACTTGTAGCTATAGGTTTATTTTCTTTCTAAGTTATTTGTATATCACACCAATATGTGATTTTCCTTTTTTAGAGTATATAGTCATGTAGTACTTGTGTATTATTTTAGATATAGAATTGAATATGGTATTGCCTATTGGCATATGGTATAGTCTATTGGCCTATGGTTGTGTTGTTAGCTAGTGAGTCTAGTTTAGGCTTGTTTAGTCTTATTAGACCTAGAATGGACTAGTTAGCCTAGTATAGTCTAGATTGACCTAGGTTTGACTTGGTTGACCTAGTTTGACTTCTAGGGTTGACCAGAGTTGACCAAGAGTTGACTTTGGCCTAGATTGACCTAGATTCATGTAGAACGCATTGTAGTGCATATTACTTACCATTCTGGACTCGTTGTGACTTGTGCTGTTCTAATAGGAGCCAGACACCACTCCTCGGACAATATTTTCATCTTGGACTTTCAGTTAGCAGGCGAGTACATTCTCTGATATTTTCATCGGGTATTTCATGTTCATGTACTTTATCATGTGCATCAGGTACTCCTTGTACTCGTACTAGTTCATGTTTTTATATGTTCTCATGTGCTTTCACGTGCCTCATGTACTACTCATTACATGAGTTCACGTATTCTTAGTTGTATTCATGTGCTTATAACGTAACTTGAATGGATCCTTGTGTACTGATTGGGGCGGGGTGAGTAGAATTGGTTATGTGAACACTATCCCAAGTAGCTGTATAAATGTGCCTCCTTATTTGTATTCATGTGCCCCCAAGCCGTTTACATAACCATTATGCTCTAAATCACGTAGCCACTTACAGTCTCTACTATCATGTATTTACTTTCAGTTATAAAATATCTCCTGTTTACTCGTACTTCCTTTTCAGTACTTCCTGTATTTTACTCTATGCATGATTTATACTCCTAACCTGCTATGAACTGTTTTGAGAGATATGTGCTCGTTCCCGTCCTGACTGGACCTGTTGAAATTTTACAGTGAATGATGAGGCTCTGGGGCCTATCCCTCTTGGTGCAGCATTAGACATCACTAGTGACTTGGACCTGCTAGCAGTTGATGTTACTTCCATTAGTTTAGGATTGTCTTACTATTTTAGGATTACTGTATTAGACTTTGAGATATTCTGAGATGTATTATTTTAGACACTTAGAATTCTGGATTGTATCTCTGTGATGTTACATTCCTGGATGTTATCTATCTTTATCTCCTATCTCATTCCTGTTCTACCTTAGCTGTGATTGAGTTATATTTATGTTATGTCACCCCCATTCGGGGAGTATAACTGTCATTACCTTAAATTGTTAGATGTTGTGACCTAGGACAGCGTTCTACCGCCGACACTGCGGCGTAGGCTGGACGTACCTACGTCACGTGCCCTTATTCTAGGGTGCGGGTCGTGACACAATTTTTACCATTGTCACCACTTTTGTGGTTATTACATCTCTTACAATTTCACCACTTTCGTGGTTTGTCATTATTCAGGACTTGTACGGGTTATGCAGAATTTACGCAACACTTCTAGGGAGAAACCCATATTCAACTCCAAATACAACTTATCAAACATGCCCTTAAGGAATTCTAAGAAGAGAGAGAACTACACGTAACAAATCAGTGTTGGACTTTTAATGTTGATAAGGACAACAAGTGCACCGAGATAGGCTTTGCTATGTGGTAGTCGATTCAAAATGCTCCTCGTCCACCCAAAATAAAGTAAGCTAACTTAAGTAACCACGAGAGTCAAGGCTGGCCCTGGGGTAAGCCGGACAAGCCTTGGGGCTTGGGCAACCCCCTCTGCTAGGGTAACCCCCCAGGCTCAACATGATCCCATCAAAAGTCAGGGTCACAGATGACCACCAGGACCAACTAATAATAAGGGTCAAGGGACAACCAAAATTAACTACATGATAGGGCAACCCAACACTCTGGGCCGGCCCTGACGAGAGTTCATCCTATACATTAACTTTTGAAACGATTCGAAGGCGTTTACTATGGTTCTACTTGATTATTAACGGACCAAATACGTGAATAACTAGCATAATCCTACTTTGACTTGACTAGGCTCGTAAAACGATCCAAACTAAGCTCTTACTTAATATGATGATGTCAACAATCGGACCGGAGTTTGTGCCACATAACCTCTGCACGAGAGCCACGTGTCAAGATGAACATTCTAAGAGGCTGATTGGGACCAATTGAGTGACCAATGGGCCAGAGCCGAAAAAGCATATTGTATAACACTATCCGACTTTACAACAATCCATTTCTTCTTGTGATCAATACCCATCAGATTGGATCCTAGTAGGAGCCGACTTATATATATATATATATATATATATATATATATATATATAAACTAATGTTCCCTAAGGTACTAGTCTAGTGGTAGTGCGGGGGGGGGGGGGGGGGGGGGGGGGTCCAAGCACAGGTCTTGGGTTCGAATCCCCCTCAGACGGCTGGGTGGCTTATATAGCCATGGTCCGACTTGAAGAAATAACACCTTTTATATTTATATATATATATATATATATATATATATATATATATATATATATATATATATATATATATATATATATATTCTTAACCACTAGACTAGAGGTCATATATATATATATATATATGAGAAAAATGTACCTAAGGTCGACCTTAGGTAAGTTACCTAAGGTCGACCTCATTTTCCTCACTTTACAACATTTTTTCTTGATTTTTTTTTATGGGATTCATCTACACCTTATTGATTGGCAACATACCAAATTTCAAGAAAAAATAATATTGTTTAGCCCTCTATCAATAAGGTGCAAAATCGACGGTGTAGCAGCAAGTTTTAGACCGTCGATTTTGCAAGGGATAGATAGGGGGCTAAACAATATTACTTTTTCTTGAAATTTGGTATGTTGCCAATCAATAAGGTGTAGATGAATCCCATAAAAAAAATTCAAGAAAAAAATGTTGTAAAGTGAGAAAAATGAGGTCGACCTTAGGTAACTTACTTAAGGTCGACCTTAGGTACATTTTCCTCTATATATATATATATATATATATATATATTTTTTTTTTTTGAAGCAATGGGTACTTGTGGCGAACTCGCCTCCACTGAGGCTCGAACTCCCGACCACTTGGGCCGCATGCATCTCTCTTAACCACTAGGCTAGAGGTCATTTGCATATATATATATATATATATATATATATATATATATATACTCTTAACCACTAGACTAGAGGTCTAGTGGTTAAGAGTATATATATATATATATATATATATATATATATATATATATATATATATATATATAATGGGTACTTGTGGCAAACTAGCCTCCATTGGAGCTCGAACTCCCGACCACTTGGACCGCATGCATCTCTCTTAACCACTAGACTAGAGGTCATATATATATATATATATATATATATATATATATATATATATATATATATATATGAACTAAAGATAAATATTAGAATGAACAATTCACATGTTGGATCAATAAAAAAATTTGTAACAAGAATATAAATACAAAATAATACATTTCAAAGTAAAAAAAAAATAAATAAAGAAGATAAGAAAGTCTTATTAATATTTTGCTTCTTTTAGACTAGTCCTCTCTTTTTACCAGCTTCCAAAGCAGGCACGACCTTCACTCCTCTAATTTGCCCTCTTCTCAGCCAACTAACAAAAAGTGAAGTAAAAAAATTCAGAAACAAAAAAGAAGCAATCTCGAGAGAGAGAGAAAGAGAGAGAGAGGAACAATGGAGAGCAGCGAGGAAGAAGACGACTTCCCGACCCACGAGTGGATCACTCCGCAGTCCAGCATCAACTCCATCTACCAGTCCGAGACCGAAAAGGTTTGAAATTTATCAACTTTTCTCTGATTTCTACACTCACCAGCACCGAACAATTTCTGGGCACTTGTTATTTTCTTGACTTTTTTTCGGTTCATCAGCAGCAGATTTGGTGGTCATTGCTCTGCTGGGTTCGTAAATTTCCCATCTTTCGATAGTTTCTGGACTCATTGTCGCTTAACAATTCCTGGGTGCTTGCTATTTTCTTCAATCTTTCAGTACATCATTAAGTTTGATGGTCATTGTGCTCTGCTAGATTTATAAATTTCCAATCTTTTCATAGCTTTCGCACTCGTTGGGCACTTCTTATTTTCTTGGAAGTTTCAGTTCATCAGCAGTAGATTTAGTGGTCATTTGTTCTGCTAGATTCATAAGTTCCCATATTTTCATATTTTCTGGACTCGTTGGCACTTGACAATTTATGGGCACTTGTTATTTTCTTGTTTGTTTCATTTCCTCAGTAGAGTCGGCTGTCATTTTCTTTGCTAGGTTCATAAATGTATGAACTCTTGATAGGTTTCTGGACTCACTAGCAATTAACAATTTCTGGGCACGTGTTATTTTATATATATTTCAGCTCATCAGTAGATTTGATGGCTACTGTTCTACTATACTGATAAATTTCTCATATTTAGATAATTTCTAGGTTGATTGACATTGGTACTTGACAATTTCCGGGCACTTTTTATTTTCGTGTATCTTTCGGTTCATTAGTAGATTTGATAGTTGTTTGGTCTACTAGTTTGCACTGCCAGTTCAAGAAGTTCATCCAAACACCATCCCAGAAATGGGAATGTAAGTTATTCAGTACCTTTGGGACAGACCCATTTTGTGTTGATACGGATCTGGTTTATTCTAAATCTAAGTTGGTTCAGTTTAGGATTATTTTGTAGTTTCGAATTAGGACTCCTCTTTTTCTACGAAAAGAGATCCTAGGGGATGTTCTGGAATCTGGTGAACTCGGTGGTGATAGCTGATGCTATATAGCTTAGAGAGTTTAGGTGAAGCAGTTCGATCCTCCTTCCCGGACCCAGGTTCAGGGAAAGACCTGCAAAGATGAGCGCACAAGAGGGGGTTCCTGAACCAGTGGCGGAGCTTGACTAAAATTTTTTTTGGGGGCAACTTATATTTTTAGAGGGGGGTAAATTACATTTTTTGAGGGACCATATTGCATTTTTGAAGGTGTTAATATCTTTTCGGGGGGGGGGGGGGGGGGGGGGGGGGGGGGGGGTTCATTAAGCTCCACCTCTGCCTGCACCGCCTCCGACCACCTCCAATGACAATGAGCATGCCTGGCCTTTGCAAACAAGAGTGTGTACCTGATAATTGAAATCTCTCTTTCTTTATGAAAGGTTGGGAAGTAGTTAGCTATTTCACATATGGAGCCGTTATTAGGAGATGCAAATCCGGAAAGACACCACCCACGACCGCGACTAACGAGCATGCCTGGCCTTCTCAAATCCTTGACCACTACGTTAGGAGGGGTGGATAGGTAAAATGGACACCCATGATCTCCTTTGGAGGAAGCTTCTAGGCGTGTTCTTTCGGGCTCCTACAAAATTTTCCAAAGAGGGTACCAAGGGCCTGATTTTGAGAAGGTAAATCCATAAGGGTTGAGGATGGTCCGACCAACACATGGTCCAGTACCCATCTCATCCATAGCTACTAGTATAAAGAAATAGATTGAGAAGAAGTGAGATCGAGTTTATTGGATTTGGGGGCTATGAAGTTAGCTTATAAGTAATAGAGTTAAAAAGTAGAGTCTGTTTAGTCATATCATTTTAGAAGTGGAATCATACCTCGTTTCAAATTGAAATCCCAAACTCTGAAGACTATGGTTTATGGTTTTGGGGTCAAATTTGTAGAGTATCTCTTATGTAGGCGACATCTTCTCTACAAGACTTTTGTTAGTTTGACATATTTATCAATTGCGATATTCTATCATGAACATGTGGTGTTAGCCTATTTGAAATTTGGAATCTTCTTCAGTCCAGTAGTTTTTCTTGTTTGGTAGGCGTGTAATTTCATAAGAAAACTGCAGCCTCTGCTTTGAATCTTAAGGGCTATGTCTTGCTTAAACCTTACTAGAGTGAATCCAGTAAAAGGATCTATACTCCGGAAGTTGTTGTTTTAACAAGTTAGCTTTTCTTGTTGTGGTGTCAATACTTTCTTGTTGTAAATACACCAACGACAAAAAAGCCTTTGGATCCCCTACATGAATCCTTTTTTCCCTCCCTGTTTTCTCTAACATTTGGGAAGCCACATGCTTTTTCATAGGCTCACCTCAATATTTTTTTAGGTCTATCTCAAGGTGTAACGACTCCTTTTAACTAAGTTCCTATTACTCCTAACACGAGTATTGGTTGGAGAAGCACTGACCTCAAAGTTAGGGGTCGCAAAGCTGCAAGGAGCCCGAGAGGTACGGGAGGAGGTATAGGTAGAACTGTAGAAGGATGAGGGTGCGGAGAGCAACAATATTAACTTCAAAGCTTGCTGGATTCTGCCCAATTAGCCCGAGAAGGGGAGGCAGAGGATACTAACCTGGAAGAACTCATACGATACCTCCTAAAGAGAGCTTTAAAGAGTATTGATTTTCTCCTTTCAGGTTCTACCGAATAGTTCTAATCTCTTCTTTAACCAAGTTTTTCCTTGTAGCCTTTTGATACTAAGGTCTAGAAAGTAATATCATCAACCTATATTATGTGGTCAAGCTCTCTTATGATATCACTTTCCAATCTTTGCATACTAGCCTATTTTGTTAGAAATGTACAAGACTTTAGTCTCACATTGTTTAGGAGGCAATTCCTCTTCTGATGACCCTTGTATATATACCCCCGGTTGGAGGCCTAACGGATCATTCCTTTCTACTGTTCATAGTACGAAAGAAGAAAACAAACTTGGCTAATATTTGATCTACTCTTAAAAGAATTATATGTTCATCTCTCCTCCCAAACAAGGTATATGGATGCTACCCTATCATTTTTTCCTGCAATGCCAATATCTTATTCCGATACAAGAATCCAGACTCCTTCCCAAAAGTAAGGTGAGGTCCAAGCGGCTTGTTCGAGGATACTTATACTGAGAATAATGCTCAAGTGTTGGCTTAAGTGGTTTAAAATCAACGATCTTGGATTCAAATCTCCATAGTGGCAAAATAGGGGATTTCAGCCAAAAAAACATGCAAGGGTACTTACCCAAAAGTAAGGTGAGGTCCAAGGGGCTTGTTCGAGGATACTTATGATGAGGAAAATGGTAAATGCTGGCTTAATGCTAAACTTTTGGCTTAAGTGGTTAATACATGGATGCATAAAACCAATGATCTTGGATTCAAATCTCCATAGTTGTAAAATAGGGGATTTAAACAAAAAATATGCAGGGGCACATTAATTGAGGCTCATTACGCAATAATATACGTAACATGAATCTTAATAATAAAGTGACGCTCATTCTTCCTTCCCAGGAGTTCCCTTCACCACTTTGTATGGATATATTTCTTCTTTCGTCGAGTTTCCTTGGTTTTTGCTGCCCCATATGCAGTCTTCCATCTCTCAAAACGTAAGCCGCCAGGGCCGTGTTCTAAAAACAAGAACTTATTTAATTTTCCATAGAGAGGTCATATGGAACCTTCACTATAGGCTCTCTATGTTTCATTTCAAAGAATTAACACCATAAATTCCACAGGCGTAGTATTTTTTGTTGTTGTTTTCGTAGTTTAGTTCCATTTGCATAACCCATATCTCTGGAATCCCAAAATTTCATTTTCTCAACATGTCAGTCAAGTATTTGGCCAAACTTTTTCATCTCAAAAAGATTCTGCAGCTTCAACATTTACATTTTCTTTTATACAGGGAATAAGAAGGCTTTGTTCCGAGCTTCTTGATTTAAAGGATGCAGTGGAAAATTTATCAGGGAATATGCAATCCAAGTACCTTGCCTTCCTCAGGTAATATAGATTAGTCCTCCTTTTGTTCGTTAAGTAGTTTGCTCCATAATATTGTAGCTCTTGCATACAACATCTAACACTAGAGAATAGGAGGATTGAAGAATGTAGGCAAGAAGTTATACAACAATTATATGTGGCAAAATTATTTTCATACCATCAAAGACAACTCGAGATACCTGCCAGAACTTCTAGTCAGGAGGATTGAAGAATGTAGGCTTATCATATTATCATCATATGATTATCATCATATGACTATTCAGTCAAGTACAATATTATTTTCGTAATGTCGAAGACAACTCAAGATACCTGTCAGAACTTTTTGTCAGGATGATTGAAGAATGTCTGCGATACATCATATTATGTCATATGACTTTATTCAGTCAAGTATCATGAACCGCACAAGTGTGGAACAAGTATTGCACTGGCTGTTGTTAGAGAGGATTCAGTTGTGAAACATGCCATAATCTATTTTTATGTTACTTGTTGCATCTTTCATTGTCTTTCTGTTTTTGGTTAAGAGCTTCCAGTATATTGATGCAACCCCTCTTGTTTTGGCTTAGTGATTCAAATGACATATCTATAAAAAAATTGTTTTAGAAATTTTGATGTGTAAAAGGCTTATAGTTATGATTGGTGATCATATAAATTCCAAAAGTTTCTCCGTTCTCGTTAAGTTTTGTGTTTGGTTTGGTAGAAAGTGAGGGAAAAATATAGGAAAATGAAAATGTTTCATATGGAAAATGAGATCCCATTACATAGAGTATCAAGTTCTCCTTTCCTTTCCCTTCCCTCACTTTCTTAGCAAGCAAACACATCCTAAATAATGCTAATTTGTATCTATTTCTTTCATGTCTCATTTCTTCCAACTCTTTAACATTCAAATGTATCTAGTCAACATGAAAAATTGAAAGTAATACTGGGAAATAGTGTTCATTTATTTTGAATCCTTCAGTTCTAGAAAGCTTTATTGCCGTAGATTTTTTTGATCTTAACTATCCAATGGTCCCCAGCCATTCTGAAAATTTGCATTCACAGACAGGACATAGTTTGTTAACTGAGAGATTTTCACCGACTTAGCCTGATTTAGCTGGCAAAAGAAGAAAGGAAACTATTTTGCAACAGGATATAGAGCCAGTTTAAGTAACAATAATTTTCACTTCTCATGGTCTATAACTAGGTTGTCATACGCGATACATATCATGTATCGGTTTGCTTTATTATCATATCGTGTACCGTAAGATACATTATCCCATCAGCAATTACATAGGAAAATTAATATAACATATATGGATGTTGAACACGTTAAACAACAACAATAAGTAGTATCACTACGCATCTAAGTGTCCATCATTATAAAGTCGACAACTAAAAGTAAAACTAAAACACAAGTTAGACAACCACCATAAGTTGCTTACAACCATAATTTTATCCATTACCATTAGGTCCTTAATAAAAATAGTAATCAATGGAACACCCAAAAGAAAAGGAAAAAAAAATCCAAAAACAATGGAGAAGAAAGCTCAATAAATAGACGAGGAAAACAGAAAAAGTAAAAATAAAAATAAAAATAAATAAAATGTATCGTATCGGTGTATCGCTTCAGACATATCGTATCGTCTTGGACTATACAAAAACGTATTGTACGATTTTTTTTCTCTCACATCCGATACATCTATACGGTTCATATCGAAAAGCTTTTGTATCGTATTGTACAAAGACGTATCGTGTATCGTACGAGATTAACAACATAGGTCTATAACTGTATAACATCTGAGGGGAACATGTTATAGAGCCTATCTTGGAATCATAACAAAACTGTTGAGATTCAAAAATCCTAGAGGAACTCGTGAGTTCCCAATTTTTAGAACTCCTCCATCAAGAGCCGTTAGATTACATGCATCTCATCCCTTGATTTTTTAAGGACCCAAACAGAAAAAGTCAAGGACCTAAGTAGAAAAACCCGTCCACGTGTCATCACCATATTGGAAGTTCCTATTTGAGTTTGTGTAGTCGTTCTCGTTGAGATTTTAAAAAAATAAGCATTTGGATACCTTTCTTTCTCAGTTTATAAATTTTCTTTTGATCTACATATAAACAGCCATGATTAGCAAGTTACTCTACCATTTAATATTGCTTTCCTATAGAAAATTGTATCATTTTACCTCTTTATCTTGACTCTTTATAGTCTTGGGGAATTGGAAGGTGCTGTTAGAGATAGAGATACTAGTTTAGTCCCACAGTGGTTAGGAGAATCCCCTCCTCTGATCACTCGTGTATATATACCCCTGGTCGGCAGCCTAATTGAGGCATCCTATTCTACTGTTCATCCCATTGTCTGTGACAGGTGCTCCTTGGTTGTATGAGCATAAGCCACATATTGAAAAGGTATGCTTACCTACCTGGTTTTCTAGGTTTTATGGCGTGACCGTTCATGCTCATAACTACCTTGGCTAGGAATTTGTCACCAACATAGAGGGTTGATGTCAGGTTGTTAGCCGGTCGTAAAAACTTTGGTCAACCGTTTATGGAGATTTCTTAATACTCCATAGCCGACCCATTCTAATGGGAGAAGGCCTGGATGATGATGATGGCATTTAATATTTTGCTAATCCAATTACTTGTTCAAGCTTCCAGAACCTTTTTTAAAAGAATCTAGCACTGTTGAGTAGCTATAACAAAAATGCTGATGTATTTATTTCTGTGACCATCACTTATTAATTGACTGCAGAATATCTGAAGAGGTAGTTGAAATGGAGCAGGAATTAATTGAACTCCAGAAGCATGTATCAGCTCAAGGAATCCTTGTACAGGATCTGATGAGTGGGGTTTGTCAGGAGTTAGAAGTATGGAACAAATCTAATACCGAGGAACCTGATGCTGAGCAAGATCTTGAACTTTCAGAAATTGATGAGCTCTTGCATGGTGAAGCTGAGGACAAGAAGGGAACATTTTTGGAAACACTAGATATATTGTTGGCAGAACACAAAGTAGAAGAAGCATTATTAGCTATAGATGCAGAAGAGAGGTGCTCCACCGAGTTGAATGACCCTGGGGACATTTCATCAACTGAGCCTTCTATGTATAAGGTAGAATTTCTAAAAAGAAAGGAGATTCTTGTGGATCAGCTTGTTCGGATTTCTGAGCAACCATCAGTTTGCATGGCGGAGCTAAAGAAGGTTTTGTGTGGTTTACTTAAACTGGGTAAAGGTTCTTTGGCCCACCAATTATTGCTGAAAGCTTTCAGCGCCCGTCTTCATAAAAACATCGAGTCTTTTCTTCCTTCATGTTCAATATATTCTGAAACATACGCTGCAAGCCTCTCGCAGCTTGTTTTCTCAACAATCTCAGCGGCAACTAAAGAATCTGGTTTAATTTTTGGAGAAGCGCCGACATATACAAATCGTATTTTCCAGTGGGCTGAGTATGAAATAGAGTCCTTTGTTCATCTTGTGAAAGAAAATTCACCTCCTCCTGAGACTGGTTCCGCTCTTCGTTCTGCCAGCATATGTATTCAAGCTAGTATTAGTCACTGCTCATTTTTGGAATCTCAAGGGTTGAAATTCTCTAAGTTACTTATGGTGCTCTTACGTCCTCATATTGAGGAGGTTCTTGAGTTGAACTTCAGACGAGCAAGAAGAAGGGTTTCTGACTTGGCAAGAAACGTTGACATAGTACTCCTGTCCCCTCAACCAGGCTTACCACATACTCTGGATGAACCTTCAATTTTCACAAGCAGTGGACAGATGTTTATGTCCATTGTTATGGTAACTTATTCCTTTCTCTAGCATCCTACTGTCTGCCAACTATATATGAGTAAAGCACTTAATTTTTATTTTTCAAAACTTGGACATTCTGGATTGGGTTTTGGCATAACACATATTAAAGTAGGTATGTTCTCTAGGTGATCTTGCTTCTCACATGATAATGAGAATAATTATGTCTATGATCATGAAGATAAATATAAGTTTCCAATTTTCTTATGTAGTTGTTGCCTTGAGTTTTTGCTGTTTTTGTTTGTCACTTGTAGATTTAGTTCAAAATGTTCTTCCTCCTTGTAAGGCCCCATGCAGATGGTTCACTGATATGGCTTAAGCATATTCCTACATCTTTTATACTATCTGAAGATGGCTAAAACAGAACATATTTGATATGTTTTTTGTTGAGAAGGCATAATTGATATGTTTGACACTTTCTTAGGAATTACATACACCAATTCCAAACATTTGAGACGTGATGCTCTTCTACTTTGAAGTAAATAAAACATGCATGCTTCTTACAGATCTGTCAAACAAAAGTTTGTTAGAAATGAAAGGATTATAACACGGCTAGTGAACAACCTGCAAATATCATCATACCGATTACAATACAGGAAAATAATAGTAATACCATCTTATCCAAGATTTTATTTATCTGCAAAAATCGATATGTTTGGCCCATTACGAATTGGTAGGTTACCTATCCGAAAACAGATTGGAGTACCAGTCTTGGCCGATTCGACAATGTCGGCCAATAAAGATGGGTTGGGGAATAAGGCAAGGAGGAGTGTCGGTGCCAGGGATGTGAAGTTACGACTGCCTAGTTTGAGAATACAACACACACACACACACACACACACACACACACACACACACACACACACACACATACAGAGAGAGAGAGAGAGAGAGAGAGAGAGAGAGACCGGAAAGTTATGAGAATCTCTCTCTCTCTCTCTCTCTCTCTCTCTCTCTCTCTCTCTCCTTGTATGTTATTTGGCCCATCCCATTTTGTGAAAGCCCTAACTATTGCTGAGCTCAAGGAGCCTCTGTAGGAAAGGGAAGTGAGGAGGGCAAAATATTAGAATTTTCAAATGGCATCTAAAAGGGTGATTGGTCATAATTATTCACCAAAATTCCTTTAGTTCTGCTGGAAACCATGGTCAACATGGTTTATAGCAGCAAGTAATTAGCATAATATGATGAGGTGCTTGTACCTTTGCATAAATGGGTTATTTATTTTCGAAGAAACATATTTTTGGCCATGTGATAAATTTGATACAGCTCAGAAGATTAAGTTAATAAAATTGTGAAGATAATCGAAACGACCTACTGACTTAGTGCTTAGCTATATTTCAAGGAACAATATTGTCCTTCAGTTACTTGCTCCTTGGAAGCTTCATTCATAAGGTGGTCTCTGTCAAGTCTTTCTTCTAGTGACATTTTTCATATGGTTGGATCCAATTTGGACCACGGTGGCTGTGTCTAGTTCTGAACAGATCAAGTTTGCTGATTTTTTTTACAAAACAGACGAATAAAATCCTTATTGTGTCATGGATTATCCTGGAGTTGACTCACTAGCTATTTTCATGTTTAGGATGTGGAGGACTCAAGATTATTGCCAAAACTATTGCTACTTGCAGTCCTCTGAATTGCTTTGTGTCTATTCTGTCATGTTAAGTGACAAAGATCTGAATGATTTATAGAATAGATGGATTTGAAATAATAACTTTAAATGTCTTTTTGAGAATATTTGCGATGACCCTATCTGAATTTTACTCTTTATGGTTTATTTATGATTAATTACTTGGGGCATTAATAGAACAAGGTGGATTTTTTACGTGACTATTTTTTCCTAACCTATTGCAGGACATATTGGAGCCCATAACGGCAATGGTCGTTTTACATTTTGGGGGGATAATCTTAAACAGACTCCTACAACTATTTGATAAATATGTAGAAAAATTAATTAAAGCCCTGCCTGGCCCATCCGAAGATGACAATCTCATGGAGCAGAAAGAATCTATAGAGTTAAGGGCTGAAACTGATGCTCAACAACTTGCTCTTCTAGGAACTGCATTTACTGTAGCAGATGAACTCTTACCAATAGCTGTAACCAAAATTTTTGCCCCGCAAAGTGAAAACAAGGACGAGGTTGGTGGGTACTCTGAGAGCGTAGGAGGTGTCGACTACAAAGAGTGGAGGCGTCATCTCCAACATTCCTTGGATAAACTGAGAGATTCTTTCTGCAGACAGTATGTCTTAACATTCATTTACACGCGTGAAGGAAAAGCAAGATTAGATGCTCGGATGTATCTGGAGGGCAAAGGTGATGACCTTTTTTGGGATTCTGACCCGCTACCTTCATTGCCATTTCAGGTGGTTCCATTTCCCTCAGCTGTCTTATTGCTTCTCTATTATACAATTTTGGGCATTCTGCTGGTTTGTCAATTTTATCCAACTTATTTAACTTTTTTCTTGGTAAATTTGATGAAATATATACAATTCCACATTTTCTTCAATTGTTTCCCTGATAGTTCTTGAGTGCTTCTCTATTATACAATTTTGGGCATTCTGCTGGTTTGTCAACTTTATCTGACTTATTAACTTTTCTTGGTAAATTTGATGAAATATATACAATCCCACTTTTTCTTCAATTGTTTCCCTGATAGTTCTTGAGAAATGGTTTAATCCTTGCCCGTGGGTACTTCGTTTTACACTGATATCCATAATCACTCTTAATAATGTAGCTTAGAGATGTTACTTTTGAAGTCCTTGGAGGGAATGATAAATTGTAGTCGTCCTGACAAGTGACAACTCTGATATCCATAATCACTCTTAATAATGTAGCTTAATAATGCACCTGCCAAAGAGAGTATAATTCCTTACATGAAATCATTTTAACATTATATCAAACAAATTATTAACCTGGGCCTTTCTGTTTCTTATGCTGTAGGCATTATTTGCCAGGTTGCAGCAAGTAGCTAGTATTGCTGGCGACGTTTTGCTTGGGAAAGAAAAGATGCAGAAAATTTTGCTTTCCAGGCTAACGGAGACCGTAATAATGTGGCTTTCGGAGGAGCAGGAGTTTTGGGACGTGTTTGAAGACGATTCTGTTCAACTCCAGCCCTGTGGGTTGCAACAGGCATGTCCTCTTGATATCATCTGATAGTATCTCTTCTTTCTTTTGATTATAAGGTTATAAATGGGGGTAGGTGGGTGCGCGGCGGAGAGAGTCCGCCTACCGCCTAGGCGGTCGTTATACTTTTGACATTTTTTTATATACTATTTTACCACTGTTTGTTGCATAATATGCATATTTTAAGTGTGTTCCAAGCATAACTGAGTTGTAGAATGAAGATTTATGAAGTTTTAGTTTTGTAAAAGTGAGCCATATGTCCATAATGTTTGCAAAACTTTTTGGCCAAAACATCTTGTTAGGTATTGTTCGTTCCGCCTAGGCGCCCGCCTGCGCTGCCTCCCCTCCGCCTATGCCGCCACCTCCGTTGGCCGCCTACTCCACCACCTACCGAAAAGCGGTGCGGAGAGAGACCGCATACCGCCTAGGCGGCCGCCTTAACCGTCATTTAGAACATTGTTTGTTTATATATAGTTATTATGGAAGCACTGCTTTAAGCTGTTCTATTATCAACCTTAAATCTCTCACTGAGGGCCTCTAGTACATTTGCTTGCCATAGCTTAAGAATTTTTCAAATTGATTTCTGATAAATTCTTGTCCTTTGTCTTATTTTTATTTCACAGTTGATTCTTGACATGCGCTTCATTGTTGAGATTGCCGTTTGTGGGGGATACTCGTCCAGAAATGTGCACCAACTCGTGTCGGCGATTATAACACGTGCTATCAGAACCTTCTCTGCCAGAGGTATAGACCCTCAAAGGTAAGCGTTCCATTCACCATTAGGACATCACTCGTTCTTCCGTCTTTGGAAATTTCTTGCGCTGACTCTCGCGTAAACCTCTATACATCAGTGCTTTACCGGAAGACGAATGGTTTGTCGATACTGCTAAGATTGCGATCAACAAGCTTCTGTTGGGAACTTCGGGGTCGGAATCCTCAGAGATCGAACCCCACGAGCACATACTTATTAATGACGACGAGCACATAATTATTCAAGACGACGACGATGCCTCCGATTCAGATGAGTCCCCTTGTAGCCCATCATCAGCCAGCCACTCCATAGACTCTTTTGCTTCTGCAAACATGGAGGAGATTGATAGCCCTGTATATTTTACTGACCCTGAGCCTTGAAAAGGAGAGAAGCTGAGTATTCAATAGTGAACTAACATGAAAATTGCTACATACTTGCAGTAGTAGTTGTATGTTAATCTTGTTCATCTAGACTTGGTCAGTAACAGGTGTAGGACTTACTAGTTGCAACTTATACATGTATTTCTTTAGAGGAAATTGGCATTTCAAGTTTTGTCAAATTGGTATTAGAAATCCATTTAAATTAGACAAATTGCATGTCAGTTCCTGATTGCGATTTTCGATATTTTTTCTGTAGCTGTGCAATTCTTCTGTAACATTTATGAGGAATGAGGATTTGGTTCCTTACCTGGAGTATTTACTGAGCTAATGCTATCATTGTCATTCAGTCCTCTCCTCTCCTATTAGAATACAGGTTTTGCTAGTGAATATACCAAATCTTCATAAACTGTTCCTACCGTCGTGTTTGTATCGTGTTCGTGTCCATCAACTCCAACTGCAGCTAATTCTTCACTGCAAACGATGATCAGTTGTGCACCAAATTCCTAACTACTTAGCTGTAATGAGTCCCTATGAATCTCCACGTCTTTTTTCGGCAATGTCGCTCCCATCTGATGCAAATCTCCAGGTTCAAGCCCCACGAGAGCGTGGCCGACGAGGAAGAGTCCGTCGTCGTTCCTGGGATCCCCCACAGATGCTCAAAACTCTGCCCACGGGGGCGCCTTTTGCGAAGGCTGACAAGATAGTTGAGTTCTTACAGGAGCCTCGACAAGATCATTGGCATGCTGCTTTGAGAGTTGTCAGATATCTCAAACATGCACCGCGACATTGTATTTTTGAAAGCTGATTGTGATCTCCGTCTTTCTGGTTGGTGTGATTCCGACTGGGCAAGTTGTCCCTTGACTCGCCGCTCTGTTACAGGCTGGTTGGTGTTTCTGGAGGGGTCTCCTATTTCTTGGAAGACCAAGAAGCAACCAACTGTTTTCCGATCTTCCGCTGAGGCTGAATACCGATCTCTTGCTGCGCTTGTCTGTGAGTTGAAATGGTTGAAGGAGTTATTGGTGTGTTTGGGTGTTCGCCAGGAGTCTGCTATGTCGGTGTATTGTGACAGTCAGTCAGCCCTGCACCTGGCTCAGAACCCGGTATTTCATGAGCGCAGTAAGCATATTGAGGTGGATTTGCATTTTGTTCGCGATTCTATTAGAGATGGCACCGTAATAGCCTCGCATGTTCCTACTTCTTCTCAACTGGCTGACATCTTCACCAAGCCCCTTGGAAAGCATGTGTTTGATTCTTTACTTTCCAAGTTGGGCATTTGTGACTTGCATGTTCCAACTTGAGGGGGGGTGTTAGATTATATTTGTAACTAATGTAAATATGGTCCATATGGTCCATAAGTCCAATCATGTAGACACTATATATATTGTAATCAGCCCCCATCAATAAGAACAAGACATTATTATTTCCTACATCACTCAAAGCACACGTGAACACGTTCTACGGTCCGGAGCCCGGATACACTGGCATGCTCAAGGAGAAGGGCGTGGCTCCCCAGTCCGGTGTCGTTTTGTAACCGCGACACACTCGACAGAATTTTAGGACTGCCAAAATTTTGACATACCTAATTTTATATAGATTATCAAATTTTTTACAGTCCTGATATGCACAGGACTGTCAGAATTTTAACATTCCTAGAACTACCAAAAAACTGTGTTAGTCTCCTACTAATTGTAGTAGTGCCCTTAACATTTCTCTTCCTATAATGATTTGAGCAGTCTGGTACAAAATCGAGAAAGATTAAAAGCCGGTTAAGATTGAAGTAAAATTTCAAATCTATCGAAATGCAGCATTCATCATTTCATTTGGAGCAGGACTAAAATGATCACGCAACACTGGCAACTACTAGGAATGTAAAATTTGACAGCCTTGTTAATCCTGACACCACTCTTGAATGATCGACGCGCAAGTTGGTACGAAGAGCCGCCTTCCTCCACCGCAATCCTCGCCAGCGCTCGCTCCTTCCAAGCACGAGTTCCACCCATAGTGCATCAAAAACCCTCCGACCGAAGGGTGTTCGAGTATCACCATCTGCAGAGCCCTCCTATCCTCGGAGAATCAAACCCTTCTCCCTAATCCTTCAGGGCTCCAGTTGGAAGCCTTCTCGGCATTCTCACCACTAGGGCTGTAAAATGATTCAAACTGTTCACATTTGGCTCGGTCCAAGCTCGGTTTAAGCTCGTTCGTGGACTAATCGATACCGAGTTCGACCATAAGTTGTTCGACTCGATTTTGTTCGCAAACAGGCTCGAGCTCGGCTCGGTTTCTCATAGACTTTTTCTAAGGGCACCATACAAATTGCTATGGGCTATCACTTACTAGGGGACAGCCCAGGTTTGAGGAACTTTTACTGGGGGCGTCCCGAAAATTACTTGGGGCTATCCTCCCCCCCCCCAAACTGCTCTCTTTCATTTCATTATCATAAAACAATTCTCTCTCTTCAAAACCCTCTCTCCAAAACCCTCCAAAACCCTCTACTCTCCAAAACCCTACTCTTCAAAACCCTCTCTCCATAATCCTACTCTCCAAAACCCTCTCTCCAAAATCCTACTCTTCCAAGATCATCAATGGCACCGAAGAAGAAACCGTCAACACAAGCTAGGTATGTTTCCTAATTATTGTATAATTTATTTTACATTTCAAAGTACATTTCGAATCTTTGAGAAATCTCTTAAATGTTATTATAAATTAGGTTAGAACAATTCAAAGTACATTTCGAAATCGAAAATCTCCTTTTTTTTGGTTTAAACGTAACCTAGAACACGAAACTGTGTTCGGCTGGTCGTCATCCCTAAGGACTGCAGAAGAACGGGCAGTCCTACTGCCAAAGTGGACTGCCATGCATTAGACAGTCCTGTTATAAAACAGGACTGCAGGAAGCCTGGCAGTCCTGTTATAAAACAGGACTGCCATCTCTCTGGCAGTCCTGATAGAATGATGGACTGCCAGGAGCATGGCAGTCCTGAAGGCCAACTTCACAATTTCATTTACATCCATTATTTAATGACTCTAACCCTATAATACTAACCCTATGTTATCCTGTAGTCCTGAGGCCGCTCCTAAAAGAAAGTGACCCCCCACCACGTCCTTGTGCAGGGAACGTAGTGAGCGGCCTCGTCCTCTTGAGAGACCAATCAGAATTTCAGAACCGCAGCAACAAGGGGAACAACCACACCCCCCATTCTCGTTCGAAGCAACGAGGCCCTCTTAGTCCTCCGTCTTCTTCCGATGACGACGACGACGTACCTATCAGCCAAATTCTAGGACGAGGTGGTTCTGGTGTCGGTCCTTCTGAGGATCCTGTCCGTACGCCCGGTGTCGGTCCTTCTGAGGATCCTGTTCGTTCGGGCGATGTCGATCCTTCTGAGGAGGAGGAGGATGTCCGTCCGCCGGGTTGCTCAATGTTGTTGTCGTTCGACAACCACATTGCTTGTGAAATATGGAAGAACCCGGTATGTATATTATGTTTGTAAGTTTTCGTATATATATATATATATATATATATATATATATATATATATATATATATATATATATATATATATGTATTTCATAATCGTATTTTTATTATCTTGTACGACATACAGGAGAGCTGTCGTATTCTTAGGGCAGTGAGCCACGGGAGGAAATGTGTTGCCTAGTCTCTTAATCATTTACCCGAGGACGTCCAGACCAAAATATTTCCTACCGGTCTACAAAATTTGGCTAGATATGCCTACAAGACGCAGGACAGTGCTCTCATATCGGTCTTTGTGGAGAGATGGCATCCGGAGACCAACACATTTCATCTCCTAGCAGGGGAGTTGACCATTATCCTGGACGATGTCTATCAGATACTGGAGTTGCCGGTGGAGGGACGCGCCATGACAAATGAATATTTATGTACTGAGAAGGATCTCGAGTGGTACGATCGTATAGTTGATTTTGTAGAAGCGAACCTTGGGGTGGAGTCCACTACCTTTACAACCCTGCCGGGCTTCAAGAAGTCCTACGGAATTCCTCTGTCATGGTTGGTGGAGAATTTCAAAGGCCCGCATGAGACGGATGATGAAACCGTTGAGAGGGTGGCCCCGGCATACATGCTCTTCATACTTGGATCGGTCGCCATTCCAGACAAGTCGGGAACCTCTATACATGCTAGGTATCTTGCGAACCTATCTGTTATAGACGACGTAGGAGCCATATTGTCACCCTCATTTCCCGTATTTCGCATTTATACTCGTAATTAGATTTTGACATGTATTTTTTTATTTTTCTCGACTTGAGGAATTTTGGGTTTTCTCGTATTTTGGGTTTCGGCTCGGCTCGGTTTTAGTTGGGTTGGTTTGATTTTAAACCCAATGGAACACTTTAGCCTATACTCCACCCTCATTCCACCACAACCACCCTCATTAAATCCCCACCAACCATTCTCTCTCCTCATTACTTTCTCCATTAATTTCTAACTCCTTCTTCTTCCTTCTTCCACACAACACCCCACCCATAGGCAAGTGCATCTTGCCACCACATGAAGACCAAATTTTATTTGTCTATTAGCTTAATTAGATGATTTGGAACAACATTAGAACTTGACATTTTTGGATTTGGAGCTTGAATTCTCCTAGATCTAAGTTTCTACCATTTTTAGAATTTCTTGGGTTTGATCTACCAAACTTGGATTTTTGCTTATTTTGATGCTTCTATGTTGTAGAGAATCGAATTTTACACAAGTTAGACTCTTGAAAATCCGGATTTCGTGTTTTATGGACCAAGTTGTGATGTTCCAAAGTTTAGAGGCCATTAGAGTTCTTCCTCTCAGCTTGAGGAAGAAGAAGACCCCCTCCCCCGCTGCGCTGTTTAGCGCCGGGCTGTCTCCCCCCGCGCGCTCTTTAGCGCGCTGCTGGCCCGCGTGCTGGCTGCCTTACGCTACCGCCCCAGCGCCCCTTGCGCGC
The DNA here is from genome assembly GCA_029216955.1 of Iris pallida. Lineage (NCBI taxonomy): Eukaryota > Viridiplantae > Streptophyta > Magnoliopsida > Asparagales > Iridaceae > Iris > Iris pallida. Next base: position 2,810,327 of record JANAVB010028397.1, on the reverse strand, counting down.
TCGGCCCCCGCGCCCTTTGCGCATTTGGCCCCGCGCCCCTTGCGCACTTGGCCCCGCGCCCCCTGCGCACTCGGCCCCCGTGCCCCCTGTGCACTCGGCCCCCGTGCCCCCTGTGCACTCGGCCCCCGTGTCCCCTGCGTACTTGGCACCCGTGCCCCCTGCGCGCTTGGCCGCGCGCCCCCTGCGCACTCGGCCCCCGCGCCCCCTGCGCACTCTGCCCCCGCGCCCCTGCGCACTCGGTCCCCGCGCCCTTGCGCGCTTGGCCGCGCGCCCCCTGCGCACTTGGCCCCCGCGCCCTTGCGCGCTTGGCCGCGCCCCCCCTGCGCACTTGGCCCCCCGCGCCCCTTTAGCTCGCTGCGACCCTTCCCGAGCGCGTCCCTTGGCACCGCTTGCCCGAGCCCTTTACCTGGCACACCTTTTGCCATGGCTTCCCCTTCTGACCCTTGGTGTTCCCTTTGGTTCTCGGTTTTTCTCTTGCTGATTTTGTTTTCTGAGAGCTGGATGTCCACAGCACGACTTGACTAACCCGACACGTCTTGACACGAATTTTAGTGTCTTTAATTTATGGCTAGCATTCTCTGATTTTGGCAGTAACTTGTTGGGTGCTTGTAACTTGTGGCTTTTAACTTGTAACCTGCGACCTGTAATTAATCCCCTGTAACTTGATAACTTGATAGTGGCCGCCTCGGCGCACTCTTGACTTGACTCGACTTGATAACTGGTCGTACTTGACTTGCCCTGACACCGTGGGTGTTCTTTCTTGTTGCGTTGTGCAAATCTACTTGGCTTGTCTTGCATCATGTCTAGGACGTGACTCCCTGGGCACCACGGCCAGGGACTCATACTAAATTGGATTAGGCCAATGATTAGATCAAACTAGAACATGGAAAATTTTCAGTCACAAGCAAATCTCGTTATCTGGGCGCTTTAATGGACTTGTAGCTTGCCGACGAGTAGAGCACATTTCCAGCACACTGTCATGTGTTGCACCTCTAAGTCACATAAGGGTATATCGTCTCCTGGGCGATGAACCCAACCATACTCTCAACCCGCAGAAGGATAACTAGATAGTCTGCAGGGCTTGGGACTAGAAAATTCTCATTGCATCTTGTTAGTAATTAGGCTTGTGATAACCCTAGTTAGTTAAAGTAGTAAGCCGTAGTAATTGCTTGGCCGCTTGTGAATGGATGTTGTCTATCCCTGTCTAAGTCTTGTCTAGTCCCAGTACTTGGTTCCTCCCGAACATGTTTGTTTTACTTATCTTTAACAATAAATGGATAGAGACAAGTGCTATTCAGGCGAAGGGTCACAATCTCGGTCCTTGTTTGGTTTACGAGTTATAATCTGGCTCCCGGAATGGTTCTATGTCCCTAGTCGTTTATTGTCCTGCTGTACTTTTATTACTTGTACTTTTCTTCTATTTTTTTATGTTCTGATATGCTGGCTTTTGTCCTTATTTCGTGGCCTCCTTTGTGGCACTTGCTCTTTCTGGGGTTTGACCCAGCTGGTTTTGTGTGGCCAGATTTCGGAGCAGCACCCGAAGATCTACCGAACCTCCAGCCCGATGGTGGCGACTAGAAGGAACCCGGGCTACGAGTGGGTTTTCCATTTTGTTTCACCCACTACATTGTAAATTTATTCTTTTGAGGCGTTTAGCCGACGAGCACCTGTTAGCTCGATGCATCTTTACTTACTGTCTGCCTACGGGCTGTAACATGATTGACAAATCCTAGGGTTGATCATATATGACTTAACTCTTGCTAGTCCTCGCATTTTGTATGACTAGCTTCATGATCAGCTGAATATATAATATTTGGAACGCCTTTTATTGTATATTTGGTGGTCTAACATCTTGTAATTATATTATTTGTTTGAGATTGAGACAATAGGCTTGACCTTAAGAGACCGTTGGCTTGTAGTAAACCCTCATATCTAGACAGCCGTGACCGTATAGCAAGGTGGATTCCATTTCAATATACGTAGCTGGCTATGTTCGCCCCCGCTCTCTAGTATTCTGGTTCTGGGGCGTCACACATATCCTGGGGCAGCGGTATACTTGCTAACCTTTACCGCGAGCTTGGTATAGCATCCCGTATCGGAACTAAGACCATGGCGGGATGCCAGACTCTACTCCATGTAAGAAAATTTCTAACATTTTAAACTAATATACTAGCTAGATTTTGTTGTTAATTTACTGACTATTCATTTACAAATTATATAGGCATGGATATACGAGCACTTTCCGATGCTCAAAAGGGGTGAGCCGAACCCACGCTATCAGGAGCACCTTCTTAGAGTGTGTCAATGGAAGCCAACTCAGCAGGAAACTAAAAATCATGAAACGCTGGTTTCCATTCGAGATGCTCTGAATAATTTGGTGCCAGAAGAGGTTAGTAGATAGCGTGTAGATAGCGTAGACTATTTATTTGCTATGTTTATTTGTTGACTATTTTCTTTTTACTTTTGTCCTACAGATAGTTTGGCACCCATACCGGGATCTCCGGCAACAAAATTGTCAGCTGCAACCAGTATCTCTATTTCATGGTATGATCACATGCTATGATATTACGAAGCCTTACATGCCTGATAGAGTACTGCGTCAGTTTGGCCTCGTACAAACTGTGCCGCAGCGCACATTAAGGTTATTGGAGCCTCCGTGCGGGACCCAACCTTTGAACTACAAACCGCCCTATTTCGACTGCGTGACCGACTGCTACGCCGAGTGGCAACGAGATTTGCTGGAGGAAGAACTTCGACAACCGGTGGAGGAGATGCACGACTGCAGCGACGACTACATGCCGTACTACTTGGCAGTCGGACATCCTAAGTTGTCGAACCCTAGAAATCCAGGACCCGTTGCCGTTGGAGCTCTAGGACCTCTGCCTTCAAAAAATGTCTTGTATGCTTCATTGGTCAAGATGATAAGTTTATAGATTATAGTTTGTAAATACTTTCAAATTTAACTCTCTTAATTGACGTTTTGTTACCGTTGACAGGCTGCTCAGGTGAAGGCTTTGGCGAAATCCCTCTGATCGGGCTGCCAGAACAATGAATGTGTCAATATCGCGGACCAGTTGGAGCATATCGACGACACTGTCGAATTTTCTTTCATGCAAAATCGGAAGACGCGTACGAAGGCCCGGCATGATCACTAATTTGATTATGTTTTCTATTATGAAAATTGTATTTTGGAAATTGTGATGTTTAACTTGTTGAATACATTATGAAAATTGTATGTTGGATACATTATGGAAATTGTGATGTTTAACTTGTAATGATTAACTTGGAAAGTCATTAACTTGTTGGCAATATTTTTCAATTGTCATGTTTAATTTGTATGTGTATATTCTATGTTTAAATAGTGATGTTTAAATTGTGATGTTTAAGTTGGGGTGTTTAACATGGATGTACATACATTGTGTGTGAGTTCAAAACTCACACACAGTGAGTTTTGGTCAGGACTGCCAGACCACTGGCAGTCCTTATGTGAATCAGGACTGCCAGTGGTCTGGCAGTCCTGATCAAAACTCACTGTGTGTTCACAGTGAGTTTTGGTCAGGACTGCCAGACCACTGGCAGTCCTAGTGTGAAACAGGACTGCCAGTGGTTTGGTAGTCCTGATCAAACTCACACACAGTGAGTTTTGATCTGGCAGTACTGGCAGTCCTGATCAAACTCACACAGTGAGTTTTGATCAAGACTGCCAGACCACTGGCAGTCCTAGTGTGAAACAGGACTGCCCGTGTTCTGGCAGTCCTGATCAAACTCACACACAGTGAGTTTTGATCAGGACTGCCAGACCACTGGCAGTCCTTATGTGAATCAGGACTGCCAGTGTTCTGGCAGTCCTGATCAAAACTCACTGTGTGAGTTCAAAACTCACACACGGTGAGTTTTGGTCAGGACTGCCAGACCACTGGCAGTCCTAGTGTGAAACAGGACTGCCAGTGGTCTGGTAGTCCTGATCAACTCACACACAGTAAGTTTTGATTAGGACTGTCAGACCACTGGCAGTCCTTATGTGAATCAGGACTGCCAGTGTAACTCACTGTGTGTGAGTTCAAAACTCACTGTGTGTGAAAACTCACTTCCAATGGACACAAGTAGGATATTTTACGCAAGTCCATATTGCACACAATGCAAGCACATGAAATTTGACTTCACACGTATAGCAGACAGGAAAAAGTAAAAAACAAAAAATATATATTTGACTTCACATTTTAAAATGATATACTTTAATGTTTACATATACAAAATGGGTCATCCATATACAAAATGTGAAAACTTCATTCAGTCGATTTCGACGTCGTAGTGGCCAACCGGTAAGTCTCTTGGCTCCTCCATCTTCAACAGTTTCCATCTTCAACAGTTTCCTACAATGATTGATTTGATGATCAAAAGGTTCGGTCCAGGACTTCGCTTCTGCCGGTGCTAGTTTGTACCAAACTGTTGTAGGTGGAGGAATCAGAGAATGACCGATCATCCTTAGCATGACAAAGTGATATTTGATTTGACCTATAGTACATAGATTAGTTTGTTTGTGCTCCGCCGAAGGAGCACACATAGGGAAAAAAGTATTGCGAATCCCCGCCGAATAAAGTACAACAGGGATCTGGTACCGATTAGCAAATAAATACAAGGCAGACGGGACAGACATGTAGTGGTCTGGCCCGGTAACACTGTCAGTGCAAGGAATACTTGTCAACAAACTTGCAACTGTTTCTTCGCTTAGGATGCGGGAGTATAATGGAAGACGACTCTCTAATTTCTCGTACAGCTCCTGCCTCACTTGCCTCCATCCGTCTTTGTCAGAATAACCGAGATGTATTGCAAGCACATGAAATCCGCAATGGCCATCCCCCGGGACATCAACAATAGATCAGATGTAACTGCGAATCTCAGGATAAAAATTGTGGATATACAAACGCAACGTTTGTCTTTCCATAGTATCTTCGCTTACAATATCCGTTTTCTCCTTTTTCCGGCGAATGATAAGCTTGCTCTTCCGTGCAGGCGGAGCTTGCTCTAAGCTTCGTTCAATATGCTCAAAGTCAAAGGATGATGGATCTCTCTTAGTTGACTCAAGCCTTCTCTTCTGTGAACTACTCATTCTTGTTTGAGACCTGCCCTTAGGATTGGAAATAACGGACGGCTCATGCATTCTAGTAGTCATCGGACATGCAAGTTCTTGGATTTTAACCTCAATGCACTCCTGCTCTGCTCCTACTGAGGCACACTGTAGTACCCCGAAATTCGTGATACGTATTTTATACGTGTTCGTATTTCTGACCCGTATTTCTCATTTTCTTTGATTAGTTAGTTATGGTTTATTTCATATTTAGCATTGTGGTTTAATTGTCATTTATCGTTCATGGATTAATTCTGATTAATGGAGCTTGGTTTATTGAGTATTTCATGGTTCGTCATAGCATTGCATTGGCTTGGTTTGGTTCGGTTTAGTGGTTTGGCTCGATTGGGTTTTATGTGAACCAAACCACTCCCACCTACCACCATTCCCATTATTTAACCCTTTCTCCTTCTCTCTCTTCATTAATATCTTCTTCTTCCCCACCATTAATTCTTCACCTACCAGAGAGAGGGAGAGAGAGGTCTAGGCAAGTGCATCTTGCTTCATGGAGGAACCCAAATTTTATTGTTCCATTCTCTTCCTTACAGCATTCTATCCCTCTTTAGTACTTGGCATTTTCACTTTTCATGGCTAGATTCTTGTAGATCTATATTTACATTATTTTCGGATTTATTGGGTTTTGATCTACTTAATCTTGTTATTATTAAGTTTTGATGGTTCCATGTTATAGAGCATTTTATTATGCCCCATTTTGACCTATGGAAGTTCGGATTTGGGCTCCGGATGATGGAGTTATGGAGCTTGAGAACTTGACTCTCATGGTGTTCTTCTTCTCGAAATTTTGGAGAAGATGAACGGTGCTTGACTTGACCGCATGAATATTTCATGCGGCAAGTGATTTCCCTAGTCGCATGAAATTTGCTGACCGCATGAACCCCTTGACCGCATGGACCTTCATACGGCGAGTCTTCCAGCCGCATAGGCTTCGGCGTAACCCGAGCCGCATGGACTCCGTCTACCTGTAGCCGCATAGGCCCGTATTCCTTTCCAGATGCATGCGCGTACATGTTCTAGCCGCATGAACCAACACAGCCGCATGAGTTTAACCCTGCCGCATGAGGCCCGGTCATTTCCTGGCCGCATGGACTCCCAGCAACCCTGAGCCGCATGCGCCTTGGGCTTCCTTCTCAGCCGCATGAACCCCTTCATCCCCTGGCCGCATAGGTTCATGACCAGTCTGGCCGCATAAGGCTTGCATCCCCAACCGCATGAAGACTTCATTTTGAGCCGCATGGACTTCTGAGTCCAGGCCGCATGACCCGATTTATCCCAGCCGCATATGCTCACCCCTTTACTGAGCCGCATGGCCTTGCTCCCATTTTGAGCCGCATGGACCCGAACTCCTTCTCAGCCGCATGGAGCCCATCCCCCCTTCAGCCGCATGCGCCTGACTCCATCCAGCCATATGGGCTGTTCTCCTTCCAGCCGCATGTGATTATTTCTTGGCCGTATATGCCTGAGCCGCATGACTTTCCAATAGCCCTGTGTACTATTATTTATCATTAATTGCCCATATTTTGTAACTCCTTATTGTATATTTTTACGCCCATTTTATATCCTTACGCCTTTTGTCATAAACTTGATAATTACGAATTTACTTAATATGTTTAGTAATGATAATGGAACATGACATGATAGTGGCCCGTCGTGGTGCACTCCTGACATGATAACTTGACCTGATAATTTGACCTGCTACACATGACACGACAGTGACCCGTAGTGGTGCACTCTTGACAAGTACCCTGACAATGCTTGATAGTGGCCCGTCGTGGCGCACTCTTGACAAATTAATTCATTGGTCTGGACACCGTGGTTGTTGCATTGATTGTGCTTACTACGAGCCCTGTTATGTCTTGCATCATGTCTAGGACATGATCCCTGAGTACCACGGTCAGGGATTCATACTGAATCTGGCTAGGTTAATGACTAGATTGATCAATTAGTTCATGGAGAATTTCCCAGTTACCTGTTGCCCCTTTGGTCCCGGCCCTATATATGTATATACATGGGATTTGTTGCTATCCGTCGAGATGAGCGCACTTCCAGCCCGCCGTCGAGTGTGGTACCTTAGGACACATGTATCTTACTACAGTGTGTCTGCTATATCCTGCTATCTTTTCCTTTTCTTGCTGGGATCACTCAGGTAGTAACAAACAGGTAACCGGACTTGGAATTCTCATTGCATTTTCGTAGTAACTAGGCCTGTAATAACCCTAGTTAGTTAAAGTAGCAAGCCGTACTTATTGTTTGGCCGTGATTGTTGGATGGGGTTCAATCTGTCTAGTCCTGTCTTGATCCTATACAAGATTGTTACATATCTTGATTTCTTATATTTACCTTGCCAATAAATGGTGGGAGAAGCCAAGTTCCGTTCAGACGAAGGGTTACAACCCCGGTCCTTGTTTGGTTTACGGGTTGTAACATGGTTATCTGAATATTCCTATGGTTATCTCATCGTATATCATCCTGTCATGCTCTTCCATATGTCCTGTCTGTACAAGATTGTCTCTTATATTTACCTGTCATACTTTTATTAAATTACTGTCTCTTATTATGTAATTATATTATCGTGCTAATTTGCTGGTTTTAGTTCCTAAGTGAAGCCTCCTTTGTGGCACTTGCTCTTTCTGGGGTCTGACCCAGCTGGTTTTGTATGGCCAGATACCGAAGCAGCAGCAAAGGATCTACCTGCTTTCCAGCCCGATGGTGACCGCCAGGCGTAACCAGGGCAACGAGTGGGTTTCTTTTGTTCTCCCACTTTATTGTACATTATTCTTTTGAGACATTTAGCCGACGAGCACTTGTTAGCTCGATGCACTTTACCTTCTGTCTGCCTATGGGCTGTAACATGATTGGCAACTCGAGGTTGATCATGTATGACTTAACTCTTGCTAGTCCTCACATTTTGTACGACTAGCTTCATGATCATCTGGATATGTAATGTTTGGGACGCCTTACAATTGTATATTCGGTGGTCTGATATCTTGTAACATTTACTTACTTGTTTATGATTGAGACACTAGGTTTGTTATTGACCATAGGAGACTGATGGCTTGTAGATAAACCCTCATATTTCTAGACAGCCGAGACCGTATAGTGGAGTGGATCCCATTTCATTATACGTAGCTGGCTATATCTGCCCCCGCTCTCCAGTATTCTGGTTCTGGGGCGTGACACACACCACCGTGCGTGGAGAAGTTTCACTTGTGGCAAAAAGAAGAAATCACCGTCTGTCTTCACCACGGGCATTATCGACAACTGCCTCCAACGTTTATCGATAGCAACTACTGGAATAGGAATGGACTGACGACGATATGAATTAATCTCATGGGCACAAGGGAGGCCCAGTATATGTCGATGTACACACCCGCAAACCTGAGGATCAAAGTCGACAAACTTTGACCTATCAATCTCTTCAAATATGAAATCCAACGCCTTGTGAGAAATGACACGCATTAAAGAATCCAAGAGGATTTCCTTTCTATGCTCATGCTTGACAATATTTAAGCTAATCTCAAATGATGCCTTAATTTCGTTCACCGTCCGATCTATTGATAGATGTATCGCTTGCCAAACCGAAACAAAGTTGCCTTGGGATGACTTTAAATGCCTCTTTAATACTGAGTGTGCTCCTTCGACACGGTTGGTAGTTGTCGTACCGTAATGCTTCACCACATTCGTCCATGCTAAGACAAATTGTTCTTTGTGCGGTTCAAGCCATGTCTCTTTGATGTAAGAAATGCATGCCGGCTCCCTCCCCTCCCACTTCTCCTTGAACAAGTACCATGCGGCGGCGTAACTGTCTATCGTACTGGCTCACCATACACAATTCCAGTCATGGTTGAATTCGTCAAAAACTTGCATGTCAAGTTTACCATCCACTTTCCCGAACTTCAACTTACATTGGGATTGTATATTACAATAAACATGAAAAGTGCATAGCAATGTATCCGCTTGAGGAAACACAATCCGAATAGCATTCATTAGAGCATACTCTCTATCGGTAACAAAAAACAGAAGGCTCTCTCTGACCGGTGTAAAGTGTTTTCAGTTTCTCCAACGCCCATGTGTAGTCTTCAACTTTCTCACTCTTCATGAAGCAAAAAAGCAACTGGAAATGTTTTCCATGTAGAGGTGAAGCCGACAACATGAAAGAGAGGCATATTGAACTTATTGGTCTTGTACGTGCAATCAAGAACTAACACGTCGGCGAAAGACCGAGCTAAATGTGTGCAATCGGGATGAGCCCAAAAGGTTGAAATGACTTCATTGCTCTGGGGATGTCTTCTATGGTGCTCAACATAATGATTATCTCCAAGCAACTTTAGCACTTCTTGCATCGCCATTCTCGATTTCGACCGAATGGCGTTAGAAGAAGATAGGGCGTTGTATATTGACTTCATTGTAGACTTGTTCTTCTCATCTTCATGTCGTATGACGGAATATATTTGTCTCGGTGCAACTCCGAAAGTGGACAAGTCTTCGACTATCTTCTTCTCCGTATTGTTCAACCGTCCGACGTACGGATGACCCAATAGTGTTTCGGCAATCTCGTGGTTGTGTATTACATTCATGACTTGGACTGTCCACTTCGCTTCTTCATCCTTTCTAATATAGATTTTGAACGGACAACCACATTTTCTTGTTCCAACATTTCTCTTTGAAACTTTACTTTGGATAACTTTATCTTTCTTATGGCTTCTGAACACACCACCTCGTTCACATGAAACCACCGTAGTTTGTTGTCCCGGACGGTTTCGGGCCGATCTAGATATCACAAGAACTTTGTTGTTTGCCCGTCCAACTTCTCGGCACCAATTTAGCGCACCTTCGTATGATTCAAAACACATATCGGTCATGAATAAATGACCTACATCGACGCCAATTGGAGCAGCTACCTCGATACCGGAAGTTGATAAATCCTACAATATAACTTAAAGTTAATAAAAGTAAATAACACAACACCAAAAATTTGCAAACTGCTGCCAAAATGTAGGACTCCAGAGGGCAAGGCAGTCCTTTCAATAATCAGGACTGCCATCACACTGGCAGTCCTTTCAATAATCAGGACTGCCACAACTCTGACAGTCCTTATGTTTTAAAGGACTGCAGCTGTTTGGATAGTCCTGTATGTAGAGGTGGACTGCCAGAGTAGTGGCAGACCTGTCTGCAACATCCCCGAATTTCACCCGACATGAATGTTAAAATTGGCTTACCAAGAGTGCATCCGAAGCAAGAATGTGTTCTTCGGACATATCGAGACGAGAGTCTACTACATTCGATGACCCGGGTTCTTCCATGTTCCTTTTTTCTAAATTAAACACATATAAATCATTATTTATATGTGAAATTATTGTGAGAAAGTCTACAACTATATTAATTAGATGACATACCCATTAAAGGATGAAGTCGATGACACTATAACAACAATTTGCACCCTAAATCTTCACAATGTCTTGGTTGGGAGAAAATTTGGGTTAGGGTTTACAATTTTATGACCTAGAATTTCTTAGAAGAAGAAAAGAGTGGAGGAGAAGGAAAGAGTAGAGAGAGAAGAAGAGTAGGGAAATAAAATGAAGTTGCTATTTATATGATTTCTTGGGCTAGCCCCAAGTAAAAAAAATTGATGGCAAACTTGTAATTTTTTGCAAAAATTTTGGGATAGTCCCAAGTAATTTGTGTGGTGCCCTTAGAAAAAGCCTTTCTCATATTAGGACTTTTCTAGTATATATTATGCCTTTTTTAATAGATAGAAATAAATTTTGTTTTAGAAATTTTACTCACTTTTTTGTTCTTTATATGATGGTAAATTTATGATGTAAAGAAGAGTGTTCAATAAAAAAAGTCTTTAAAACTTGAGAGAAACAGTGTGATAGTCTATACAACATGTCCTATAAATACTCATTACTAGGGCTGTAAAACGATTCAAACCGTTCGCATTCGGCTCGTGTTCGGCTCGATCTAAGCTCGGCTCGAATCAAACTCGTTCGATAGTTAGGTCAAACTAAGCTTGAACACTCTTTGTTCGAGCTTCTTCGTTCGATTTTCGGCCCTACCCACCACCCAAATGAACGGACAGCCGAAAAACCTGAGTCCTTTTGCAATCTCACGGAGTTGCATAGTAGTGAGTTTGTCTGCTCCCGAAACAAACTGACCAAGTTTGTGAGCAGCATGTCACGGACTTAGTGTTTTAGGCCACACTTTGACCCGTGCAGCGCTCTATCTTCCTCCTCGAAGAGTCGTACAAGCCTTCCCCCAATACGTAGCTAGATCGCTAAGACGATATTGAGAATATTGTGGAGCAAAAGAGAGTGGAAGATTAAAACTTCACTATACTAGAAAAGACTACACTTTGGGTGGTGAGGAACAAATGAGGCCTCCCCCCTTATTTATAATGGCTCATAGAGCTTTCTAGGAAACTTCTTGAAAGAATTTTCTAGAAATTATTCTTCCTACCATAACTGGAACGGCATATTCCAGTATTATTCCCTAAGAACATAAAAAGAAAACTTCTCGGACCATCCAGAAGGATCTTGGACCACCTAGAACGATCTTGGACCTTCCGGAGAAATCTACTATCTTCTAGAGACTTCCGTCATCTTCTAGAATGTTCTGGAAGCTTCCCGCATAACCCCGGTCCGTGAAGAGTTATGCAAATCCGTCTCGGTGGGGTGCAAACTTTTGTGCGTGACAAGCAGCCCGCATTTTGCTAGAACCCATCCCTCTTAGGGGGCGTTTGGTACGCGGTATTTTTTTTTATTCCCGGAAAAATTTAAGATGAGAATCTATTACCACGTTTGTTTGGCTTATAAAAAATTATTTCCGGGTATTTACCCGGGTAAATAGTTTACCCACAAAACATGAGAATTCCATCCCTTGAGAATAGGTGCATTTTTTTTTATTTTTTTTTTTTTGCCCGGGCAAAAAAAAAATGTCTAAATTTTTTTTCTTCTTTTTTATGATTAGTTTTGAACATTTTCCTTTTTTTGTCATTTTTATCGCTTTTTGTCGTTTTTACCAATTTTTTGTCGTTTTTAAGCGATTTTTTTGTCGTTTTTACCCATTTTTTTTGTCTTTTTTGTCACTTCTTGATTATTTTTTGTCGTTTTTATCGTTTTTTGTCGTTTTTACCAATCTTTTGTCATTTTAAGCGATTTTGTCGTTTTTACCCATTTTTTATTTTTTGTCACTTTTTGATTTTTTTTTTTGTCGTTTTTATCCAATTTCTGTCCTTTTTGTCGCTTTTTTGTCAATTTTTGTCGTTTCAAGCGAATTTTTGTCGTTTTTGTCCATTTTTTGTCTTTTTTGTCACTTTTTGATTTTTTTTTTTGTCGTTTTTAAGCGTTTTTTTTTTTGTCGTTTTTACCCATTTTTTGTCTTTTTGTCACTTTTTGATTATTTTTTTGCCGTTTTTACCCAATTTGTCTTTTTTGTCGCTTTTTGTCAATTTTTGTCGTTTTAAGCAATTTTTTGTCGTTTTTTAGCTTTTTTGTTGTTTTTACCAATTTTTAGTCGTTTTTTGTCGTTTTTGTCGTTTTTTTGGTTATTTTTACTGATTTTTGTCATTTTTGTCGCTTTTACCGATTTTTTTTTTGTTATTTTTTGTCGTTTTTAACCGATATTTTTTGTCCTTTTTATCGATTATTTTTCGTTTTTGTCGTTTTTTTTGGTTATTTTTTGTCGTTTTTAATCGATTTTTTTTTTGTCGTTTTTAACCGATTTTTTGTCGTTTAACCGATTTTTTGTCCTTTTTTGTCGTTTTTATCGATTATTTTTCGTTTTTTGTCGTTTTTTTGGTTATTTTTTGTCGTTTTAACCGATTTTTTTTTTTTGTTTTTAACCGATTTTTTGTCGTTTTTAACCGATTTTTTTTGTCAATTTTTTTTTGTCGTTTTTAACCGATTTTTTTTGTCAATTTTTGTCGTTTTAACCAATTTTTTGTTGTTTTTTCCGCATTTTGGTTTTTTTTTGTCGTATTTTGGTTATTTTTTTCGTTTTTACCCTTTTATTATTATTTTTTGTCGTTTATACATTTTTTGTAGCTTTTTGGTCATTTTTATCGTTTTAACCGATTTTTTGTCATTTTTCATCGTTTTTGTCATTTTTGTTATTTTGTCGTTTTTACAATTTTTTTCGTTTTTACCGATTTTTTGTCGTTTTTACCGGTTTTTATATTTGTTCATTTTTTTTCGTTATTTTTTTTTTATTTTTTTCCCGGAAATATTTATATTGTCACCAAACATGGGAATGTAATTCTCCAGGGAATTTAATTCCTTGAAATTTGATTCCCGGGAATTAGAATTCCCGGCTATATAGTATTCCGCATACCAAACGCCCCCTTAATGCTTAAGAGGATAGGAACCCAACTTCGTAAAACCTAACATTTACAATATATTTCACCGAACCGAGTCCAGTCCAGTCCAGTCGTCTATCAGAGTAACAGAACAGACATGGTCACTATCATCTCGAACCAAAGCATCAAAATTTTATGAGCACAATAAATCGATCTAAGCCAACACAATCGCATCAACATAGGCACAACATGAACATGAACATGAACATGAACAAGAACAAGAACAAGAACGCAAGAAAACACGGTAAGCACGAATATAAGGTACAAATTATTAGTTAATATCAAAACATATATGTTAGAGGGGCTATGTTTCTCTTCAAGATGAGATCAGTACCAAAACTCTCGCAACTATAACAAAAAGATTAGTGCAAAGTCTTCCCAGCATGACTCGCATACGACCTAAGGATTTCAACTTCAGTGAGATACATATATGTTATATATATATATATATATAATACAGAACTATGTATGTGGGAGCAACTTTGCAGGCCCACTTCGCGGGGAGAGCAAGTTAATACCTTCAGTGTCCGCAAATGACTGAGTACCAAGTTCAAAATTCACCTGGAAACCGACTCAAATTGCTGCTGGAGCTGTACTTCATTCTAGCCAACTGGGTTTTGAGGAGCATGCCCACTGCCTTCACCGCCAACGGATGATGCTTTACTCACAGAGTTACAGTCGATCCCTTCAACTTCAGTTATGCCTGTCTTAGACATACGACTCAGCTCTCCCTGTTTCAAGAAATCAGGTAATATTGGTACTATTATTCTCTGTAATGCAGTAAAAATTTCTTCACATAAGAAAGGACTGACACAGTTAATAGGAGAATTAGCCTTCAATCTGCCTGACAAAGTGAAGCTCGAAAAAAAAAATCTGATAGGGGTCATACACCAATGCGATACATGTAAACTTTGCTAATGTGGGACTTAAGTTCATTGATTCTTTGACATGCAAATCGCCAACGTTTCATGTCTTTCATATTAGAGAAGAAGCACAATACAACGGTCTTTCAATTATCCGCGTATCAAAGATGCACACAACTGTCTTATATTCAGTTATGATCTATTTTCAATTATCAGCACCTTGGTATATTAAGACAGAGAGAACTGTTTTATATTTAAGTTGTGAGCTACTCAACAAAGTGGAGGCAGAAACAACAGTGACAGGGATCATACATCACAACCTAAGAAGCGCAGACACTCCAAAAGTCATATTGTGTCCGTGTAGTGCCGGATACGTATCGGAACGCACGGACAGTCCTAAATACACTACGACACAAAAATAGGTGCCGAATCCGTGTCAGTGCAACATAGACCACAAGTGATACATGTTAACTTTTACTAATTGAAAGAGAGAGACACAGTGCTATACTAGTATACTTAGCATCTTATATTAAAGACGTACAGAAATGTATCACATTTCAGTTATGTACCACATCAACAGATTTGAGGACTGCAATTCGCAATGCTATGGGTAAAAACTTTACACTGGGAAACACGAACAGACGACATCTCAAGAACAATAATAAGAATTAACAAAATTCTAGCTTGTAACCAAAAGGACACACACACATATATATAAATAAAAATGGAGAGAGAGAGACAGAGAGTTTCTCTAATTCTAAAGAAAAGTAATAGGAGAAAAACAGCTCACCATGATTGATATATTTTCCTTCTCGAGATCTTTGCAAACTTTATTAAGCTGTTCAAGTTCAACCTTGAGCGCACTGTTCTCACTGTTCAGTTCAGTCACCTTCCTCGCCAGGTCTTCACATTCTTGCTGGTGAAAGATAAGATAGAAAACCAATCAGGTCTAACCAGCTATAGTTCGAGTGTAAACAAGATACAGACATGGTCGGTAACTTACATACTCACCAAAGTTTTAGACCAGATGCAGTCAGAAAAGTTAAAAACATTCATTAACTTTCGTGTAAAATTATCAGAACTCTAATCTATATTAGGTTTCTGAATGTTTAGAGTGATTTAAATGAAGAACTTTGTTGTTTCCTATCAAGTTTGACAATTGCTGACAGTCTAGGCCATGTTTGGAAGACGCCAGATCTTGGTTGAGAACACAAACCGTCCAGCCACTTTCGGGCAGGAGTGCAATTAGAGCAGAGATTAATCTAGGATAATTAGGGAGGTCTGGATGCATCTTTCGATGATTCATTTAGATGCTTGGTTAAGCAATATTGGATGGTTGAGATGAACTTCTTGGGGCATAAGATCCCATGACTATTTATAATGTCTCAAAATTTTGCTAGTGTTTTTTCCTCAAGGCTATTGTGAGATTTTGGTGAGACTGTTGAAAGAAATTGCTTTACGTTTGGTGAGGTTTCTTGAGTATGTATTTGTATTTGTAGACCTGAAGATGAGATGGTTGATTGCAACAAATCATTATTAGTGAAAGAAATGTGTTCTTCCTGTTTCATTTTTCATACAACCAGGATACTACTTTCCCGAAACAAATATTTATCAAGACTTTGGACAAGAGTACATGGATGTCATCAAGTGGGTACAAAGAAGCAGGTTTAAAGCTGGAGGTGAAAATTAATGCTAAAATTTGTTCTCTACGGCAACCTTGGTTGAAACAAGGATCCAGAATCCAGATACAGCCATACATGACACGGATTCGAAATAAGGCATATTTAGAAATTCTGGGATACGAGTATGGCACGGACACAGTAATATATACACAACACATTATATACATATATTTATGTATCCCTTTTAATTTAAACTTGGTTTATAAGTTGCAATATCCCTTTATTGCAATATTGCAATATGACACATGCTTATCCATATTTACGATTCTCTATCACTCCCAACCAATAACTACACTCATAATAATGATGGCCATGGTTAAGTATTACCAAAATTTAGGGTCTAAATAAGATAAAATCCAAAGATGGTGATAATACCGAACAAGTCCTTACTTGCATTTATTTGCGGCCATAGAGGAGCTGTATGAAGCTGAGGTCTCATGTACGGTTTTGGAATAGCGATTCCAGCAGTCATGTTATTATCGACTATGATTATCTAACAGTTCAAGTACAGTTGATATAGTTGAGGCACAGTCAAAATATGGTTTTTGGGGACAATATTGAAACATCGTTGTAACATCCAAGAGTGAAACAAGGGATTTGTGAGAGAAATAAGGAATATGTGCTAAGTCCAGGCGACAAGATTATCTAAGCTTCTATTTATATTAGTCGGCTAACTGAATTAAACGTTAAAGATGAATCCTATTTCATGCAGAATTGGATCTCCTGTAAGCCCTATAAATAGGCAATAGTTTGAAGTTCGTAATCAACTTTTTGGTGTTAAATGTTTTTTTTAGCTTTTTTCTCTCAAAATAATGGATTACACTTGTTCGTGTATCCAAATATCTCCAAGGATATGGAATTGCCAGTAGATTCCGACATACCAGTGGATTCAAAGCTTGTCATCTTAGGGATCGTTCAGCGTGCTCAAGCAATTCTGTCAACAATCTACTATGCATCAAGATTGGATAAAAGTTTCTCCAGAAAAGTAAGCACAATTTGATTATGCTTTGCAGATGAATCTATTTACAATATTCTGTATCACAATTCGACGAGAAATTAATGATTTTTTTTTTGAAGAGTTTCTGTTTCCAAATACTTGGATTACTCATGAAGGAACATTTTTTCAAACTCTAAATAATCACATAAAGTTGTTAAACCATTCGAGAATGTTTTGAGTTAATCATTCAGACGAGAAACATTGAAGAAGATGCCTAGTGCTTCAATTCATTAACTTCTTTACCGTCGTAATATGAGCATCTTCTCACTACCTACCTTACTTTATAGGAGTGAGATACTATTGGCTGGAAAATGTTATTGCTACTCTTATTCTCTCATCTATTGGATCATCACCACCATCAATTTATAATTCAAGGACTTCAACTTATAACATATTATTTCATCAAATTATGAATAATATGGTTTCAACCTGAAAGATAAACTGTGGCAAGAGGTAGAGGAAACCTCCTTCAAAGATTTTTGAAATTTCATTGCCACCATTCAAACAATAGGGGTCACAAAGAGGATGTGCAAGAAACTAAAAGAATAAATTCAAGAATTGTCTATGTGAGAATATTAAAGAGAACAAAGTATGCGGCCTTTAAGAGTTAAAAGAAGCTAAAGTAAAATATAAAATTTGAGGTTGTGATAGCATTGTAGAATATCAAAAGGATTGATAATATACTTTGTTTCTACTTCTCAAGTTCAGAGGTATTTCAAGTTTCTTGGATTTTAGATTTCAGGAATAGTTGATGCGTTTAAACTACTGGCGATGATAATGTATACTGGACTTGAGGCAACTCATAAGACTCGGTATAGGAAACGTCACTATTTACGATTTAAAATATTTTGATAGGGCTACTAGAACATTCCCAAGTGTGTATCATGTAGATCTGAAAACATAGAAATTCTAGTAGATCATGATTAGAATATCATACATTCACGAGTTAGAATATTTGAACTCGAGTACCGCCTTTGGGGACACAACTGTTTGTCATGTATCACACTTTGGTTCAACGGTACTACAAATTATTTTACAAATTTGTTTGGCTTTATAATGGACCCAATACGGTTAATAATGACACACGACTAAGCAAATAGACCATCATAGTCTGTAATTACGTTTCATTTGAAATCAAGAGATTTAGGGAGAAAAAAAGGTTGACGAATTGATTTGAATTTTCTCAAAAGATCCCCAATCATATTCGTGACACCTTATTATAAGTAGACTTAAGGGCAAGAATTAGAACAAAAACATAAACTGACAATAAACAAACCCGATCTATGACAGTGCCCTTGAACATGAAGATCGGACTTTAGTATAAGAGGAAACTGGTGTCCCAATTAAACATAGCAATCATTTCAAAAGAAATGTTCTAGAGTAAACACTGAATCAGAAACAAAAACCTAACCCGCTCAACTCATGATCCAAATACAGTCACATGATAGATTTAATACCATAAAGAACAATAATTACATAAATCAAACTGCTGCTACCTAGGCTCAAGCTCAAAAGCAGATTACACATATCATAAAAGGGGAGGCTAGAAACATAAAGCTAAGCCGAAGTGGTCTCACGGGTAATTTCCTATGTCACATCATATGTTCCTCTCTCCCCATACTCCTTACCAGCTATCCTCAATAGTGATCAACATCTCAACCAATCTTTACAATCATTTATAACGAAAAGCCTCTGCAGTATACACCTTACTGAGAACCTTACAAACTAAACTCTGAACATAAACACAATACCATGACAACTCTTTCACCTCAATGGAAAGAAAACACTAATAATTCCTCTCTCTAGGTTCCACCTAGGTTAGCGAATATGATATGCCACAATATGAACATGGCAACAAGGATACGGCACTAATTATGGGGTCTCGGTCTCGTGTATAATGTGTATCTCAGACGGGCTCTCGGACAGGAACAATATGATACGCCACCAATTTTTAGCTATGCCTAGAAACATCCTAACATAGAATAGGAGTGGGATAGCACTTTGTGATGATGTTTCTATGCTGGAAGCCTGGAACCTATGCAAATGTGAGTGCCCATTAACCTGTTAACATCAGCCCTGATTTGGAGCAAGAGGCGATCCTGGTTGACAAGTCATTCTGTAATACTCTTCCATACTCATTCCAGATCCTCTAGATTTATGGTTGTAAAGGGAAGGTTCACATCAAACTTTTAATAATGAATACTTAATTCAAACTATCAAACCTACTTAAGGGAAAATGGAGTGTGACAATAGCAACTAGACAAATACCTTGTATGAGAAAAGAAGAAAATGAACATATGAAGATACTTGGGTGCAACAGCAGCAAGAGATGCAGATTTCAAACAGCAAAGAATAAACAAAACTCAAGTAACACAGACAAAAAAGTTACAATTGTGCAACAAAAATTATACAGAAATCTGCATAATCAAGCAGTATAACAGTTGAAGATGACCTAGACAACCCATGGGTGCTGGTTCTGGTTCTGGTGCTGAACAGGTTACTAGCTAAATTTTTTGGATCCTCTATGTGATTAGATAACAATTTTCACAAGTCAAGAAGTAAACTTTGTTTGAAATTTTATTCTATCATTAAAAAATTCTGGTCTCAAAGACTTGACATATAAATTTATTACACGATGAAATCCCAGAAGACAACTCCAGGCTATCTAACCAAGCAAAATTCTGACAATAGTATGGACATAAAATAAGAACTGTAATAACGTGTCCACTGAACAACTTGTAAATTTCATGAGAACATTTTAAGCAAACAGATCATTTTCAAGGTATTATCAATTGTACAACTTACTCTTCAGTTGTAATATTTTCCGTTTATACGTTTTGTTAATATGCAACAAATACCTTCCAATCCAGCACTATCTCAGTGAAAACTGATCAAAACATCAAATTTCAGACTAAAAAACCAATGTTTTAGCTAGCCAGCAGTTCAAAACACTTATTGACGAACTGTGACACTACCCAAGCAGTCGTGTACCATAATATCTATCACAAAGAGAAGCAAATAAAGTAACATGCTGTTCCTGATCAACATATCCTTCTAAACACAAACATTAAAATCCTTCCAAGTCTAAACTATAAAAAGCAACACACACAGATTTCTATATGGATGTAGTAATGGTCAAAGTTTGTATTCCCTTCATATATCAAACACCCTCCCAATGGATAATTTGAATTAACAATCTTCCTTTACAAGTTTTACAAGAGTTCCTACACAAACTCGACGATATCCCTAAAATAGCCAGGACATCAAAGTCATACGCCACCAACTCAGTATAAAATTCCTAGACAACAATAGCAAAATCAAAGCCTGGATTCAAAGTTTTTGGGGCCACTTGCATGTTCTTTTTGTAATGTCACCGACTACCATATCCTTTACTTTATAACCTAAATCCATGTTCTCTTTGGTCCGACCCTAACCCTCACAACTCCTCCAATTATACAAATCAGCCACTCCTGGCAGTTGCACATATCCAAACAATCTGAAATATTTTTGTCGTCTTATCCAAAATTTAAGCCACCTCTAAGTTCATAAAATTTGCCACCCAATCCATCCATCCATCATTAATTCTTCATTAATTACCATTACGACCGATTATCATCTTGTCTCTCTCTCACAAATTTTCACCTCGTTCTCAATGATTCTAAAGGCTACTTGGGATTCTCCACTTCTATATCCTGCTTTAATTGAACAGCATCCTTCTTAACTACCAATGATATAATGATTGACCCTAGAATAATGAAAAAAATCACATCTTAAGCTATGATATGCAGGCCACTTCTCCCTACTAAAATTTATTGTGCCCATCAGTTTGTGACACGACATTGGTGGCCATCCGTGTCCCAAACTTGTGTTCACTATTAATTAAAAATCATATGTAATGAAGACTATCATGTACCTATTTAGCAAAAACTATAAGATTTTAATATACTTGCCTATTTTTCTATCTCTAAGTTCCTTAATATCCAAACACAAACTCAACTACATAATATTGGTCATATTAAGAATATTTACATTTACAAAGATACAAATATATAGTCATGCCCTCATGTCTAGAAGTAGGTTTTGGAGGTTCCCGTGTCAAACACCCGAGTCCGAGTCTAACTGCCATGCCAAGCACATATTGACTCGTAACTCTTAAGTATGTCTTTGGACTCTTTACTATAAACTTGAACGTCTTTAAATCCTTTTATAGTATTGCTGAAGTTACACACTTTATATGCTCTAGTTTTGTATTTAATAGATTGCCACCCATCCATCTCAGCATTTTTTTTTGATGTTTCTCAATTGAAAAATTATGGCCATAAAGCATAGCTGATCTTATAGCAGCCTTTTTAGAAATTTTATGTCAAGCTGAAGGTCATCCTAAGAGGGCATCGTTTGGCACGACAGTAAGGCTTGTTACTTGCATCCTGGAAGATGCAGATCGAGTCACGAAAAAAGCCTCTACCTATATATGGGAGTAAGACTGCGTACATCTTGATCCTCCTCAGACCATGTGTAAGTGGAAGCCTCGAGGTACTGTGATCCCTTCTTTGAAATGAATTGATAAAGGCACCCCCAAAAGTGATATGGGACATCACGATTTTTTTCTTTCAATTCCCAAACTACCCTTTCAAAAGTGATTAGGGGGAACACAAATCTAGGTTTCTTCAAATCTAGGTTTTTGTTTTGGTTTAGATTCTTAGATTTCATGTTTAATCCATGTCCTTTTAATAGTTTCGTAGTAGGTAGTCCCATTTGGGACTATTTTTGCAGTTTCAAACTCCGTTAATAGAGTTTCAAAGGTTCAGAATCGAAACATCCATGTTTGGGACGACGAAGGACTATATCAAAATTTTGGCACTCCTAAATAAGACACGGCTGCCAAAATTTTGATATTCCTAAATTTAAGAATACATTATAGGTAGTCCAAAATTTAAGGATACGTAATAGGTATTATGTGTTGTGATCTCCTAATATGAAGGCAATGGTCTAGAAAAGGGCCTTATCAATAAATTTAAATAAATTTACTTTGCCGATGCCAATTGCTATCCGTCTAAAGATTCGTAACTTTGCTTACTTGCAAATAGTTGAACTATTTAGTCTAAGAAGAGACTATTCCCTTCCTTGTCAATGTATTTCAAATCTGGCATTCTTCTGTCTAGAAGGGCTCCTAACTAGACTCCACTCCTAAGATGAGCCTCTCCTGCTTGCACAACTCCAAAGACTCCAAATTGTATTGCTGCTACAGGTTTTCTGATACGTGACTTGTTGGGGAAATTAATCTCGGTTGGTTCCTGATAGATCATCTATATGTGGATAATATCAATGAAAAAGGATTATGCAAGGAACTTGTGCTTGCTATGTGCTATTGTCAAATTCAAATTGTATGGCAGCTGTCCGGTCGCTGCAACATCTTGGCTTGCCAAGGTGGACCGTTCCTTCTAACCAAGACAGAGCCCTCGGCCAAAATCTAGCACTGCACAAGAAATACATTCATTCGCATAAAATCTCTTAAAAGTGTCGTCTAAATCACATAATTATAGTCTAAATCACATCCTCTTTGCCTTTTCCCCACTTAAGGACAGCCAAAAGTTTGGAAGCCCTCTGATGAATTAGGAATGCCAAAAGTTTTGCAGTCATGTGCATATCCAAGACTGCCAAAATTTTGACAGTCCTTCGACGTCCCAAACGGGACGGTTTCTATTTTGAAGCTACGAAACTCCATTAATGGAGTTCGAAACTTCGGAATAGTCCCAAATGGGGCTATCTGCTAGGAAACTAGTACAAGGACACGGACAAAACAAGAAAGAGAGTGGGAAGAGGGAGGATTTGTCTATTTTGACTGATTTTTGAAAAAAGATGAGTGCCTATTGGAAACGTGTTGCCCCCTAGTAATTTTACGTTGACCACCCCCCGAAACCCCCCCAACCCCCCCAACCCAAAAACACAATTTTAACTTAGTTGTGTTTCCCCCCTAACACGTGTCGCCCCCTATCACTTTTTGTGGTGCCTTTTCAATTGTCCTTTTGAAGGTCACCCTACTATCACAAAGCACACTTGCCGCTCGGTTACACGTCTGCTTCAATTCTGTGGAAATAATCCTTCTAAACCTCTCCACTAAAGTACAAGATTGGTCCTAAGTAGTGATCTAGAGTAGTAATCATTTCAATAAATCTATCAAATTCAAAAAGTAAGTGCATCAATTAATCCAACAAGTCGCATTGATCAATCAGTTCTTGTCCATATCGCATTCTAAAGTAGTCAGTTTCTATTATGTTGCCAGAATTGTCAGTGTTTATAATGTCAATTTAACATTCAATTCGGTGGCCACCATTGTCAATGTTTGACACCAAAATCTTCCAACTAAACTTGAAAACTATCCTCTCCATGTTCAAAATCCTAAGGACTAAAGTACCATTATTGATTAGAGATAATCAGATAATACCAAACATCAATTGACAATAAACAGACTAGTTACTATTTGATTCACTAATGCATAAAGAATGATGACATCAAGATATGTAACATTTTTTTTGAAGATCTGCAAAATATACTTCCAAGCTCGAGTTAGCTAAGCGAAGATTTGCTCTTAAGTCTTTTTGTGCTCTTTCTGTCCATAACCTAAAGAAACTCCTTCCTATCTTCCATGTTCCTTTCAACTAACTATATTGCTGTAAACAACAGAAAACCACCATACATATTTCAATAACCTCTAGCACCTTCTATAAAGGTTTCAACTATTCCTAATTGGCCTAATCAACCTTGGCATAGGCCCGCACCACCACCATTGTGGGTGTGTTTCACTGCCAACATACAGTACACTATCAGTACGTTGTTCACAGCGGAATGCATCCTTGGAACAAAATTGTGAATTAATATAAATTTATAAACTATTGTCATCAAGCGTGATTAATATAAAGAGTACCCTATCTTTCCTAAGTATACCACCAACATAATTGCAGAATTATCTGTCAATCCTGAGACAAGATTCGAACCCAGGGCCTCAAGCTTATGAGCTTTGCGAGTTTCCATAAGAAAAGAAATGTGCACTTTCTCTGTAACGAAAATACAACATCGGAAACACACAAGGACTTGCACCTCGTATCTCATACACGAGAATTGATTAGATAAACTCCATGTGCTGGAGCCAATGACCCAAGATAACGGGGACTTGCACCTCGTATCTCATACACAAGAATTGATTAGATAAACTCCCATGGAGATTGAGAAACTCAAATATCAAATCGTATTCATCAAACTTGTTCTCTCTCTTCTACAAAGTCCTAATTATAAAAGAAACCTAACTTGAACCCTAAGAAACAAACATAAATTAACAAGAAAAGTATCTAAAAGTTTTAAATAATAATAAAATAAATACAAAATGAATACAAATCAGAAGCCTATTCAAACTAGGAAAATATCCAAAAGGTTAATTATGAAATTAAATATAAACGATTTGGCCAAATCCTCAATATTCACCAAAATAGGCCTGGACAGTTTGGACCCAAAAGCGTCTACATCAAACCCCTCATCTTGTAAAGAACTTGACCCGAGTTCTTTGTGTCGTTGTGCGAATCAAGTGCCTCGTCGTCAGACTTCAGTCACCGCAAAGCTCGTTAAGACTTCCTACCCCCAACTAAAGTTCCCTCTATTCAATACTTTGAACGGCTCAAATGTCGTCAGTTGAAGTTCATCGTATTGCAAGTCGATAACACCTCACTCCAAAAGTACGTCAATGACTCAATGACGTTAATAACTTTACACCTATGGCATTGGTACAGAAATCCATGAAGCAATCTGCATCACCTTGCATGTACATCACCATTCATCATGTCTCGTAAGGTCCTGTTGTAGTTCGTGCAGATCAAATGCCTCTTCGTCAGTCATTGCAAAGCTCGTTGAGACTTCCTTCCTCAACTAAACTTCCCTCTCTTCAACACTTATATCAGCCTAGGTATTGTCGGCTAAAGTTTGTCGTGTTACCCAGTCGATAACGCACTTCCTCTGAAAGTACGTCATGACGTCGTCACTCATGTTGATAACCTTGTGCCAATGGTGTTGGTACAGAAATCTCTGGAGTAATTTGCACCATCTTGCATGTACATCACCATTCATCGTGTCTTGTAACGTCTTGTTGTAGGTAACCACTTCCATCACGCGTCCCGAAACCCTATATTGAAGAAAGCTACGAGCCGCTCTAATGACAAAAGTGCATGTGTCAATGTCGATGGCGTCCAAAGAATTTGTCATATTTAAGTAAAACCAAGGCAGGCGTCCTATAAATTGGCTCCTTGATCACCGCATAGTAGTACACTTATTCATGAAAGAACAGTATTGCAACGTGCATCGCATCCGCCATCCTTTTGCAAGATACGAAAGGGACCATCTTTGAGAACTAGTTCACCACACGAATACGGAATCAGTCATGTTGAGTCCTCGGCAGCCCTAACACGAAATCCATGGAATAGTTTTACCCAAATATTTTTCGGGACTAGTAGTGGGGTGTAAGGTTCCATATGTTGTGCTCTCCTATTATCTTGCAGAGAAATCGACCTCGAGTTCTTCTGTAGCAAGTCTTCTACATTCTTCCGAAGAATCTCGTCATTATGTGGGCTCGTAGTGTAATGTGTAATATCGTCAAATCCGTCCGAGAACAAGAACGACGTTGTGTTGCATATCACACATGGTTGGTAGTCCTCCAGAAAACTTACCCGAAAGAATGTTAGAAAAATCATTGAGTATGGATTGTACCTCTGTTGGATTCACTCCTTCATATGTTGACTCTTTGACCTCTATGTTTTCCTTTGCTACCAAATATGCACCCTGCGGACCTCCTTATTGTCTTAATACAACACAAAAACGTTGATTGTTGAGAGCCAATGACCCAAGATAACGGGGACTGGAACTTTGATTCTCAAACACGTGAATCAACAAGGTTCTCATGGAACAATTCACTAATCAAAATTATTAATGAAAACTTAGATCTCCTTTCTATATAGTCCCTATTTATAAGAAAGCATCAAACTTAAGCCCTATTTATAAGAAATCATCTACCTTAAACTCTAAGAAACTAAGCTAATCAAACTAGGAAAGCAATAAAAGATAAGTATGAGTTTTAAATACAAAATTCCATCCAAATCTTCCCAACAATCTACTCAAAATATTCTAAAAGATTCGGCAAAGATTTAATTAAAATCCATCAAAATCAGCCTGAAAATAGACTTTGACCTATTTTTGGTGGTTCGCCGTTTCCGGACTCGATCGCATCAGCATCATGTACAGACTATATTTGTGGTATGGGGTCAAGGAACATAACTAGTCGGAATGGTTTGCAACTTGTACCTCAAAAAATTAGGATGCACATATGCAAGCAACATGTCTCCATGTAACAAATCAGGTAACTATTACCATTTTCAAAATAAAAAATATAGTATCAAATCCTATTAATAGGATCTCCATATCAAAAAGGATATTTTCATATTTTCTGAAAGATAGCCAAATTAACACTTATCACACCATAAAATTCAAATAGAAATTAGTTTTCCTCATGCCGCAATGGGAAATGTAAGTTGTGCAACTAAATGGGGCAAGTTGGGTAAAATCTCAGAGGTCAACAAGTAGTTAATTGTTGCCCAGGCCAAACAGAGCCCAATATCAACTATCCAAATAGATACTACAATTATCTTATAACTTGACATAAATGCATATGCATCTAGCCTCTCTTTTCGCTCTCATATATTACTACTTTGCTTTAGCCTTCAACATGAAAGAACATGTTTGACAACAAACATCTTTAGCCCTTTATCTGAGTTCTCAATACATGAAAGAATAACAAGAAAATGAGAATGTACAGACAGCATCCTAAATTTTGCCGCATAAAAGCATGTTTGTCGACTTCAGAGAAGAGCAAATCACATACCTGTTTACGTAACCTTGACCTCCTTGCTGACTCCCTGTTAGATTGCTTCCTTCTCTCCCTCTTCAGTTCACGTTCGTCCTGCTAAGGTAAACAAAAGCAAGAAACAATATGAGCTGAACAATGCCGACACAGTACGAAAGGTAGTACCTTTTGAACAGAAGGATAACTAACATTTTAATCCTCGACGTTAATTTAAATAAAAACTAAAATTATACCAAATAGGATCTATCAAACTTGAAAGAGATCAAGTGGATGAAAAATACCCATTGGTGTTCAGGCATGACCCCATTAGCTCCAACAGCTGCTGATGCCATTGCATTTGGTCTACCCTTCACCGCTCCAGTTCCAACATGAGAAGCATTCCAAATGTCCATACCAATATTCAAATTAGTGGGAGGTCCAGGGAAGGCAGCCCTTCCTGGTGCTGAAACAGGAAGCTTTGACACAGTTCTCGCCCTCCCAGAGTAGGAAGATTCTGCGGTAGTGCCATTATTCTGGGCACCAGTATTGAGCTGCGCATTTTCACCTACACAAGCCCAAGAAAAAAATCTATGTCATCACCATAGCCAGCAAGAGATCATAATACTTTCTAGAAGAAAACGCACCCTCTCCAAATGTATTACCAAATGATCTCTTTCTAGATATGTCCTGAAAACATAACACAAAGATTAGCGCTTAATAACGAGAGCTTTCTCTATGTACTTGTCATGACAAACATAATATCATAAAGTTACAATCAAGTTCTGACCAATAGCAACCTCTTTTAAATCACCAGGGCAATAGCAGGTGAACACGAATACCTCATTCAGCATGTAGCAGTTGCTATTTAGCATATCAAGATACCTCAAGCTCTCTGAACTATAGAAAGGCATAGCATTGAGAAACCTTTCATTACTGACTATTTTTGCATCAAAATTAGAGTATCAACTAGCTTGCCAGGGTGAATAGACTTTGGAGAAGACATATATGGTTTAAATGATAATAAACTTGGAAGTGTGACGAGATTCCTAAAATAACCTAAATTGTGGAACTGAATCTTTCTACTAGCACTAGAATCTTCAATTGCAACAATATTTAACTCCTACTCACAATATGAGCACCATTTGTAACACATTGTTCAGTAACCAATGAAGCACTAGTAATCGGAATAAAAAAAATCCACTCTCGCGATTTACTTGTGTACACAGTTGCATACCAGTATCTACAAGAGTGTCAGACATGGCAGCTCAAAGGAACGACAACGCAGCTACCAGATTATTTGAGAATATAAATATCCTTCAATCAATGCAATTGTCTACTTCAAGTTTGTGTCCTTAAGATGTACGGAAGCATAAAATAATAAACATACCAATTAATTCTCCTCAAAAAACGTCAAAACATACAAAAAGGAGTTACATTACAATTTTGCCGACCGAAAACGACACCTCGAATCAGGTCGACCAAAAATGACACATTCAGACACCTTAGCTGGAAAAATTCCAATTTATACTTTTTCTGACTTTTCAATGGGTGTCAACAAAAACAGCAGCACATCATACCAAAAGATTGTTACATTTCAACAGGTGTCGACCAAAAATAACATGTTCCTCGAATCAGACATTCCAAACTAGCTGGAATCTCACTCAATCAATAACTAGCCAACATAACAAAAATGGTTGAATCTTCCATTTCCAACATAACCAAACTAAAACCTCATACCTGTGGCGCACTGTCATCCCCGGTGCCCGATGTGCCCTCACTCCCGCTCTCTCCCCCGCTGCATCATATACCCAAACATCAAGAAACACTAGTAAGAATACAAATCGGAACTTTCATCAAGATCCAACAACCCCACCTATGAGAACCATAGTCATCGGCAGAGCCCGACGTGACCTTTCCGCCACCGCCGCCCTCTGATTTCCACGATCCTCCACCACCCTTCGACTTGTTGCTCCCCGACTCCACAGCAGGATAAGCCACCTGCATAAGAATTCAACTTCACCAAAAAAAAGGTACCAATTTTTTTTTTTTTACAACAGAGAAAATGGAGAGGGATAAGGTTACCGAGGGCATGGTGGATGGATGAGCATATACTGGGTGGTGGTACATCGGCGAGTACGGGATCGGGGTCCCATATGGCGTCATCATGTGCTAAAAAAGGAAAGGGCAAGGAGTTCAAAAATAGACAAATAAGTAAAAGGATTTTTTGCATGTATACCCTCTAAATGTACATTTTCATACGTATACCCCTGCCAAACTTCTACATCCTGATCCTGTACACTCATCTTAATTAAATACAATCAAAGACAAAATACACATGATAAAATGTCCAATGCTAGAACAAATTATATATATATATATATATATATATATATATAGAGAGAGAGAGAGAGAGAGAGAGAGAGGAGGGATCGGGATCCCCACACTTAAGTCTTAAGCATCCCCACATGTTCTCCGGAATAGCAGTCGTTGGATTGTCTTTATGGGCAGTTCAAATTAGATCCTTAAACTACCTAATTTCTCGCGAGATGTTGATCTAATTTGAACAGTCCATAAAGACAATCCAACGGCTGCTATTCCGGGGAACATGCGAAAATGCTTAAGTGCGGGGATCCCGATATATATATATATATATATATATATATATATATATATATATATATATATATATATATATATATATATAAGCAAAATAGAGAATTTAAAAGGGTATACACATGCAAAATCACTATGATGCTTTATCTTCATTAGGGGAAAAAAAACTCATATTAGAATTCCAGATAAGCTAAATGATCTCAGAAGTCAACAACTTGCTACATATAACCGATCTACACGAATTCTAACAGGCAATTAGGAATTTTATACGGCTGTAGAAGTAAAAATTGAGAATTTTAAGGGGGTACACATGCAAAAGTTCCGTAAGTAAAATTTCAGAGAGAAAATTGAATAATTGGCGACCGTCATCACTAGTTAGGGTTATACAATCAAAAAAGTGTCAGACCTTTCATGAAAAGGAAGCAACTTTTCTACGCTACACTTGTAATTACGAATTTTACAGGGGCACACAAGCAAAAAAAAGGGACTATTCTGAAGTTCACGCATGCAAAAAAATCCAAATTTTCAGTGGGGGGGACGAGGAATCGGCGGCACGAACGGACCTGCGATCCCCACACGGGCGGCGGGGAGAAGAAGGCGGCGGGAGGGGGAGGGGCGGCACCGGAGTAGTAGGCCTGGACCGCGGCGGCCCACTCGGTGGAGTAGGGAGGGGGAGTGGTCGGCAGGCTCGCCGCCGCCGGCTCCGTCGGCGGAGCGGCGGCGGCGGTTGCCGATTTGGGGGGCTTGGGAGCGGTGGCGTCCTCCGCGGAGCCCATCCGGTGAGCTCACCGCCACGGAAATCTGAGGAATTGGGAGGGGGGAGATAGTGATTTGTTTTGTTGGGAGCGAGATGGAGAGCTAGCTAGGGTTTCGGACGCGGCGAGCTAAGCGGCGATCCAACTGGGATGGATTTATTAGATGGGATGGGGAGAGAGGTGTAGGGCCCCCACAAGCGTATATATTTTTGTACTAGGATTGAGTTGTTCTCCAAAAAAAGACACATCAATACAACTATATAATCAATAGTCAATACTAACTATAAATAAAAAATTCTAA
Organism: Iris pallida; assembly: GCA_029216955.1. Taxonomy (NCBI): domain Eukaryota; kingdom Viridiplantae; phylum Streptophyta; class Magnoliopsida; order Asparagales; family Iridaceae; genus Iris; species Iris pallida. The sequence goes on along the minus strand of JANAVB010028397.1, from coordinate 2,779,734 downwards.
GTTCACAGTAAAAAAATTCTTTTCAAATATAGCATTGTATATATTTACTAATCAATATTACTATATAATAGCCGAAGAACTTCTTTCTATAAATATTTTTATATATATTTACTAAGTAAATTAAAAGTATTAATTAAAACTAAGGGGCATCTAAGTAATTAAAAGAGCTGTCATTTAGTCTACCTAAATAATTTTGCATGCATGTATATAATAATATAATAGTAAATCTAGAATAATTAAAACGGCTATCTTTTAGTCTTCCTACGTAGTCTTAATAAATATTAAAATAATTACAAATAGCTTTTTAATCTTCCTAATAATAATATATAAAATACGTGTTTTAGAAATAATTTATAAAATACATGCAAAGCACGTGCATATAAAACAGCTGTTAATAATACTAATATAATGATATTCTCTTACGGCTTACTTTGGTTTTGTTTCCACGTGTTTGGTCGGTGTTTTCATAAATATAGCTTACATAATTCGTTTGATTTCGATAGTTTTTTTTAATGAAAGAGATTTCCGATAGTTGTCATTTTTTATCATTGTTATAGGTAATTTTTATCGTTGTTATGGTAATACAAGTGTAATAGATGTTTCACATTTAAGATGTAAACTAAATAACTATAGCTTTTATGTCAAAATTTTAAAATTATGATGATGATGATGGATGGATGGATGGATGGATGGATGGTTATGTATTTATATATTATTTATTCTGTTTAGCCTCTACGTCAAATTGTACTTTTTAGGAGTGAAAATCTGTATTCGTGTATTAATATCTATCTAATTTTGTGTGTAAAAAGATCGTATGAATTTGTATTTGTCTTGTAGACTGCTATAGTCTCTATTACTGTGACATGTATGCATGTGCATGGGACAATTGGCCCATAGGTACGTAATATGGTATAAGGAACAAAAAGAATAGTAACATATAAACAAGAAACAACTTGGTACAACGACAACAAAGCTTTTATTTCAAATTTTTGTGGCCAACTAATGAATCAACTTGGTATAAAGCATTATTTGTGAAGCTACAAAACTAGAGTTGCAATGATATCTTATGCTAACAAAGCTCACTAGGTCACTTAAGGGTAACAATAGTTCGTCGTTTTGTCTTCTTGAGTGTGATTATCGTCCCACCCGTTAACAGTTGATAGAATACATTTACCTTATATTGTCTTAATGTTGTGATGGCAGGTATATCATTTTTGTTCCGTTCACCTCATTGGTTATAGGATACTCAAAAGATCCAAGACTGACCAACCATGTCGTGTACAGTCCAAAAATTGCTTTATCAATTTGACGGTGCCTATAACCTTTATCATATATTATTTATAGTCTTTTGTTCCTCTTAACCAATGACAAGTAGCCATGGTTAGCTTTTCTTGAGGTTGTACTAAGAAATACTTTTCTTCAATATTTAATAAAAAATCTAAGGTGTACTTTTTTTGGCGATCATACCATATTTTTGATATCCTATACAAAGTGATGTGGTGATTTTATAATATTGAAAGTTCACACTTTTTTTCAACATTGTGTCCTTAGGAAACATTATTCTCAACATTGTGACCAAAGATAACTTATTATAGCATAATACGATGATATATCTGAAAGTAGAAGAGATTGAAACCCTCTATTCTTTTCTCGAGTTCTAATGTGTTAAAATCACTATATTACTATGATATAATTTCCTAGTTGTAACAAGGATTGGGGTAATAATTTATAATATGGTTACTTATTGAACTAGTATGGATCTTAGGATGATACATATATATATTGTTAGTGTCATGTCCATAAGCTAACTATGGTTGTATAATATGGAGCATGTTTATAGACTTTTGGCTCATAATATTGATGGATGTCCTTACATGTTTATGACATCTCTCGCACAAACATTATTCTCGATAACTATGATAAATTCATATTTGTTTAGTAATTAATCGGTGATCCAAACAATGACATTAGATTATGTATTTCTTGTAATTACAAGTCTACCCTTGTAACATAATGGAAAGTCGTGGACGTTTCTAAAGTACTTCGGTAATTTTTTGTGGTCCTTACAATATTCACGATTTTTTTCAATGATGGGTTGGACAGTAACTATCAGGTCTCAGTCCCAAAATATGTAAAACAATATGGGACTTGGCCAACTAATACAACTTATGAAAGGATAGATCTAACCCTATTGGTCCATCGAAGCGTACTTTTTTGTATGATTGTGAACTTCAATTCAGTACTAGCTGTGTTTGATTGGGCTTTTTTTCCATGGAAAATATTTCCATCACAAATTTTCCACCAATTGTAGTGTTTGATAGCTTATATTTTTCATGGAATTATTTTCCAAAAAACTATCATTTTTCATATTTTCATCTATGGTGGAAAATAAAACTTGTTCAACCCATAGGAAAATATCATTTTTCATGAAAAATAACTATTTTCTGTGGAAAATAATGGCAATCAAACACCCAAATTAAGTTTTCCATGGAATTTTTTTTAAAATGCCATGGAATTTGTTTCATAGAAAAATAATTCCATGGAATTAATTTATTTTTCACATATTTTCCACCTTGCAATCAAACGCACCTAATACTATATCACAAGTAGGTAAACCAATCTCATCCATAAATACAAAAATGGAATTACAAAAAGAATAATAAGACTACAAATATATACTGGAATACAAAAAATAATAGTAAAAATATATCCACCATAATACAAGTTTGAACTATAGTCCGACGAGAACAATCCCATTAATACAATACCGGAATAAGATATAAAGTACATAAGATAACTAGATCTGAATATTTGTTAACTAGATAAAGATACACGAATCCTAAAAAAAAGTCCTGCTACAACTCAGGTACTCCTTTGGATAGACCTCGACTATGAAAACTCCCAAACTCTTAGGTCATACTCCTCCAGGTAGATCTCCTTGACTACGCTTAGAAGAAACAAGGTCCTCAAATGGACATAACAAGATACAAATAAACATGTTAAAAGTAAAACAGTGTTATAAATGAACTCCTCAAGAACAAGGGTGGGTACAATACTAGCAAAATAAGTAAAATGTAAGTTGAGAACAATGTTCACACGCGCAGTGTCATAATTGTTTTCCAAAACTTTATTACAGTACTAAATTTTTTTTACGTGAACAAAATTTTGTTATTATATTAATATAGTTCTTACTAACTCATAATTTTAACATTATATTTTTTTACGTAAAAATTATAAAGTATTATTATAATAAAGGAGCTGGACCTACTTGTCATAGAGAACCTTAAGGAACTTGACATACTTGTTATAGAGGTGCTTCATATACTTGTGAGCTACTTAAGTAGCTTAGTTATTTTTTTAGCATTTAAGGCATCATTCTCCTTGCGACACATTCTACTTTAATTCACCTCCTTGCATGCATAAAAGGTCAGTTACATAACCTCTCCCCTGTTTCCTTTTGCTTCTTACTTTTTTCTTATTATTTATACAGTCTTTAAGTTACTTTCTCCTTAACGTTATTCTTTCCTTTACTTTATTTCTTCCTTTTTGTCAAATTTGATTCCACATTTCGTATTTCTAGATTTTTTGTTTTAAAAATTGTTATCGTATACCAATCTTTATATTGTATTTCGTATTTTCGCATATCTCGTTATCGTATTTTTCGTAATTGGATTTCTTAACCTAAGTTCCAAATTGTGTTTTACCTTAGACCCCTAGATTATCTATGAACATTGCCTTAAACTCGTACTAGGATCTGTGTATGGACTGGATATACCCAAAACCCTATATTATAGTTTCTCTTCCTATGCAAACAATGTAATGTCAATATACTATCAGAATACTTACAGTATACTGTATGCTCTGCAGTCAGCATGTTGACTTGGTTGGACTATTACTTATTGGCTAACTCTTCTTTTGAAGAGTGATTGGGATTGGTTGGACCGTGGATCGTGACATGGCAGCATCATAATGGCCATCCATCTCTCTCTCTCTTCTATTCTTTTCTTCACTCTCATTTCTTCTACTCTCCTCCTTGGGTCAAAGTTTATGTCAAGAGGAAGACGAATATACTAGTAGCATAGTTCTACGAGAGAAATGAATTTATGACCAATACTATAAGGAATTTATGACTAATAGTAATAACGAGCCAGCAAATAAGTGGTAAATATTTGAGACGTGAAAGTCAAATTGTTCCTATTGTTCGTACTATATACAAGCTAGCATTTTTTTTTTGTAGTTGATATATATTTGTAAGAAAAAAAAAAAGAATTGATGCATGAAGAGTCGCAACTTGCTAGTAGTACATAAGCAGCAATACAGGTGCAATTTGCAACTCTCCGGTCTAAAGACAAGAATCAAACCTTAATTTGTAGGAATAATTTAGCAAATACCCCCATTCCAAATGTTAAAACTAGCATATACCTCCACTATTTATTTTATTTAGCAAATACCCCCACTCCTATGTAAAAGAGTAGGGGTATATCTTAAATTTTTATAATTTTATATCAAAAATGGAGGTATTTGTTAGATAAATAAAATAGTGGGGGTATATGCTAATTTTAACATTTAGAATGGAGGCATTTGCTAAATTATCCCTAACTTGCATGACTTGGAATATTATTCTTCAACCAAAAGAACTCAAACACATGCCTCCTATAATTCCAACGTTTTGAATATGTAAATCTCTAACTCATGAACAAGATCACTAAAACTTGAAAATTCCATTGTTATTTTTATACAAATTTTAAGTATGTAATTGTGGCTTGTCTCCATAGTTTTCTTCTACATGAGACGTATTGTGTACTATTATATGTATCATCCTCAGCTTGCTGATCTTGCATATTATTGAGTTGACCATTTGCACCCCAAAAAGGATACCAGTAACCCTGTATCAATCCAACAATTTTTTTATTGTTTAAAAAAAGCAAAAATGCTATCCGGCTCTCAAAAAATTTGGATGATATCATCTTCCATTATGTGGCAGATGACATGGTTGCAGATATGGTAGCTGACATGACAAAATTTAATAATAAAATTAATATTAAAATAAAAATTAATAGTAAATTAATAAATTAATATTAAATTAACATGATAATTAATATTAACATTAACCTTAATATTAAAATTAAAATTAATATTAACATTAATAGTAATATTAACATTAACATTAATAGTAATATTAATAATAATATTAATATTAATATTAACATTAACATTAAAATTTTTGGGTAATTAATTTTTTTGGTTAAAATTTACCATGTCAGTTGTTATATCATCTCAGATGTCACATAATGGAAGATGGTATCACCTAAATATTTTGGGAGCCAAATAGCATAATTGTTAAAAAAATATACCAATCATAAATGTAATAGAAACTATATGTGCTAGAAAAACTTACTTGAGTTAGAGGCAAGTTGAAATGGAAACGAACTTGTGGCAGAAATGGACGACCTTGGGGTTGAAAACCGTAAATTTTAGAAGGAACTCAAGGCTGAAATTTTGTAATTTGAGATGCAATATGATGAACTTGAGATTGAAATGTCGAAAGTTGAGATGCGATATAGTAAAGGAACTTGGGTTGTGTTTGGTTCACTGTAATGTAATCGCAATCGTAATGGAATTGGATTTGTAATGTAATTGAGCTTGTAATGTAATGAAATTACAATTACATTATCATGTTTGGTTGAAACATGTAATTAAATCATGCAATGTAATGCCAATTACATTCAAGTGTTTGGTTCAACATGTACTGTAATGGAATAATAATTATTATTTGTATTATTTGGACAAATATACCCTCTTTATATATATATATATATATATATATATATATATATATATATATCTTTTGGCCAAATTTATTATTTATAATTAGTAAAAATATATCCGGTAACCAAATAAAATAATAAATAAAATAAAATATCACATCGTATCATGTAAAAAAAAGAAAAAAAAAAATAACATTCATATGGTATCATATAAACTAGAACATTCAATAAATTACATTCTATCTCAGAAAAAAGTATCCAGTAACCAAATAAAATAAAACTTCATATTGCATCATGTAAAAAAGAAAAGAAAAATAACAATGACAAATTGATCAAAATTCTATTCCATCTAAAAAAAAGTTCAAAAATATTTATAAACCAGAACATTCATATGATATCATATAACAAATTTATCAAAATAATATCACATCGTATCATGTAAACGATATATCCGATAATCAAATAAAATTTACAAAATTCTACACAAATTCTGAAAGTCTTTTCAACTAATTTTCTCATAACATTCAAGAAAACCCAACCATTCCACATATCATTCAGCACATCATAACCTGAGCTGAAGTCACAAAAGTCTTCAAGTACCAAAAAGCATCATCTTTATCATCAAATCCCAACACAAGAACAGTTTAATCAATTGACTCGTCATACAAACTACAAAGTTATTCCAACCATTCGCACCTGGGGTTTCATCCTGACAACCAACACAGACATGGCTCCAGTGGTCCGGCATCGACACGGACCCAATCTAAGGGTTTCGTGGAGGATGATTGGAACGGGGGAAGAAGGAATCTATACGAGAAGAAAATCGACGTTGCTGCCGCCATGGGTTCCGTCGCCCCCATCTCCTATGAATTCATTATGATAAAATCAGTTTCTTGCCAGTACAGTGCAGAGGAGGAGAAGGAGGAGGCGGCGGCGACGACGAAGGCGACGGAGGACGCAGCGGCGGAGGGGGCGGGTGGCGGCAGCGGCGGAGGCGGCGGAGGGGAACGGAGAGGATGGGGAGTGAATTTTTTTAGATCTGTGTTATTTTTCTCTCTATAGGCATCGATCGGGTTTCGAAGAGTTGGAAATTTATTAAAAGGGTAAAATTGTAATTTAGAATCTGAGGATGTAATGTAATTAGGATTACATAGGTTTGATGATGTAATTGATTTGAATATAAAGTGATGTAATGTAATCAAGTTTGTAATCATGATTACATTACATCTAAAAAATATTTGTTTAACCAAACATCCGAATTAAGATTACGACGTAATGCTAATTACATTACGTTGTCTAACCCGGTGAACCAAACGGGCCCTTGAGATAAAAATGGATGAACTTAAGATTCAGTAGCATGACACAGCTTGGGTTTGAAATGAAAGATATATAAATTAAACATTCTTCAATTTTTCTTAAAAAAATTTAAAGGGGATGAGACAAGGCAAAGAACTAACCTTCTCCAAATTTATTATTTCACTGACCTTCTCTGCTTCTGTATTTTTCTTCCGTCTTTTTCTTTTCAATTTCAGGCTGAAACATGCATACTTTATACATTAGATGACACTTTCTACAAAGTAAAATAGTAAGTTTTTTTTACATTAAATATAGGGTTTTTCTAAGGGCACCACAAATATTACTAGGGGCTATCACTTACTAGGGGACAGCCCAAGTTTGAGAAATTTTACTGGGGACAGCCCAAAAATTACTGGGGCTATCCCACCCCCCAAACCCTCTCTTTAATTTCATATTCATAAAAAATTTCTCTCTCTTCAAAACTCCAAAACCCTACTCTCATTCTCCCCAACTCCAATCCAAACTCCTAACCCTAGTTTTCTTCTATATTTCTTCAAAGCTCATCAATGGCACCAAAGATGAAACCCTCATCACAAACTAGGTATGTTTTCCCTAATTATTGTATATTTTATTTTACAATTCAAAGAATTTTTTTCAAACTTTCTTAAATGTTATGATAAATTAGGTTAGAACAATTTTTTGTTTGTGAAAGTACTTATCGAACTCGAAAGTCTCCGTTTTTCGTTTAAACCTAACCCTAGAACACGAAATGGCCGTGCGGCTGCTGCTCGTGGGCGTCATCCCTGAGGACTGCCGAAGAACGGACAGTCCTACTGCCAAAGTGGACTGTCATATTCCAGGCAGTCCTATTATAAAACAGGACTGCAGGAAGCCAGACAGTCCTTTTATAAAACAGGACTGGCATCTCTTTTGCAGTCCTGAAAGAATGATGGACTGCCAGGAACATGGCAGTCCTTAAGGAAAACCGTCTATTTTCATTTACATTCATTATTTTCTAATACTAACCCTATAATACTAACCATATGTTGTCCTGCAGTCCTGTGGCCGCTTCCAAAAGAAAGCGATCCCCCACCGCATCCTTGCGCAGGGAACGTACTGAGCGGCCTCGTTCTCTTGAGAGACCAATAAGAATTTCAGAACCGCAGCGACAACGAGAACAACCACACCCCCATACTCGTTCGAAGCAACGAGCTACTCCTAGTCCTCCATCTTCTTCCGATGACGATGACGACGTACTTATCAGCCAAATTCAAGCACGAGGCGGTTCTGGTCAATCTCAGGGACCTGTTCGTACGCCCGGTGCCGGTCCTTCTGAGGATCCTGTTCGTTCGCCCGATGTCGATCCTTCTGAGGAGCCTGTCCGTCCGCCGGGTTGTTCAATGTTGTTGTCGTTCGACAACCACATTGCTTATGAAATATGGAAGAACTCGGTATGTATTGCTCAATGTTGTTTCCGTTTATATATATATATATATATATATATATATATATATATATATATATATTTTTATTCTATATATATATATATATATATATATATATATATGTATTTCATAATCCTATTTTTATTCTATTGTCCAACATACAGGGGAGCTGTCGTATTCTTAGGGCCGTGAGCCACGGGAGGAAGTGTGTTGTCTGGTGTTTTAACCATTTACCCGAGGACGTCCAGAGCAAAATATTTCCTACCGGTTTACATAATTTGGCTAAATATGCCTACAAGACGCAGGACAGTGCTCTCATATCGACCTTTGTGGAGAGATGGCATCCGGAGACCAACACATTTCATCTCCCAGCCGGGGAGTTGACCATTACCCTGGACGACGTCTATCAGATACTGGAGTTGCCGGTGGAGGGGCGCGCCATGACAAAAGAATATTTATGTACTAAGAAAGATCTCGAGTGGTACGATCGTATAGTTAATTTTGTAGAAGATAACCTTGGGTTTGAGGCCACTACCTTTACAACCCTGTCGGGCTTCAAGAAGTCCTACGGAATTCCTCTGTCATGGTTGGTGGAGAATTTCAAAGGCCCGCATGAGGCGGATGATGAAACCGTTGAGAGGGTGGCCCGGGCATACATGCTCTTCATACTTGGATCGGTCGTCATTCCAGACAAGTCGAGAACCTCTATACATGCTAGGTATCTTGGGAACCTATCTGTTATAGACGACGTAGGAGCCATATCTGGGGCAGCGGTATACTTGCTAATCTTTACCGCGAGCTTGGTATAGCATCCCGTGTCGGAACCAAGACCATGGCGGGATGCCAGACTCTACTCCATGTAAGAAAATTTCTAACCTTTTAAACTAATATAGTAGCTAGATTTTGTTGTTAATTTTTATTTACAAATTGTATAGGCATGGATATACGAGCACTTTTCGATACTCAAGCGGGGTGAGGTGAACCCACGCTATGAGGAGCACCTTCCTAGAGTGTGTCAATGGAAGCCAACTCAGCTAGAAACTAAAAATCATGAAACGCTGGTTTCCATTCGTGATGCTCTGGATAATTTGGTGCCAGAAGAGGTTAGTAGATAGCGCGTAGATAGCGTAGACTATTTTCTTGGTATGTTTATTTGTTGACTATTTTCTTTTAACTTTTGTCCTACAGATAGTTTGGCACCCATACCGAGATTTTCGACAGTTAAATTGCCATCTGCAACCAGTATCTCTATTTCATGGTATGATCACATGCTATGATATTACGGAGCCTTACATGCCTGATAGAGTACTTCGTCAGTTTAGCCTCGTACAAACTGTGCCGCAGCGCACATTAAGGTTATTGGAGCCTCCGTGCGGGACCCAACCTTTGAACTACAAGATGCCCTATTTCGACTGGGTGACCGACTGCTACGCCGAGTGGCAACGACATTTGCTTGGGGAAGAACTTCGACAACCGGTGGAGGAGATGCATGACTGCAACGACGAGTACATGCCGTACTACTTGGCAGTCGGACATCCTAAGTTGTCGAACCCTAGCAATCCAGGGCCCGTTGTCGTTAGAGCTCTAGGACCTCTGCATTCCAAAAATGTCTTGTATGCTTCATTGGTCAAGATGAAAAGTTTATAAATGATAGTTTGTAAATATTTTCAAATTTGTAGACTTAATTGACGTTTTGTCATTTACAGGCTACTCGGGTGAAGGCTTTGGCGAAATCCCTCCGATCGGGCTACCAGAACAAGGAATGTGTCAATATCGCGAACCAGTTGGAGCACATCGACGACACTGTCGAATTTTCTTTCATACAAAATCGGAAGGCGCGTACAAAGGCCCGGCATGATAACAATTAGATTATGTTTTGTATTATGAAAAGTGTATTTTGGATACATGGATGTTTAAAGTTTGATGTTTAACTTGTTGGCTACATTTTGTATTTGCGTCGACGATACTGTCGAATTTTGATGTTTAACTTGTTGGCTACATTTTGATGTTTAACTTGTTGGCTATATTATGTATGAAAATTGTATTTTGTATTTGTGTCGACGACACTGTCGAATTTGGATGTTATGTCATGGTTGTTTGTGGACACTGTCGAATAAGGACTGCCAGTGGTCTGGCAGTCCTAATCAAAACTCATTCACAGTGAGTTTTGATCAGGACTGCCAGACCACTGGCAGTCCTAATGTGAATAAGGATTGCCAATGGTCTGACAGTTCTGATCAAAACTCACTGTGAATGAGTTTTGATCAGGACTGCCAGATCAATTGCAGTCCTAATGTGAACAAGGACTGTCAGTGATCTGGCAGTCCTGATCAAAACTCATTCACAGTGAGTTTTAATCAGGACTGCCAGACCACTGGTAGTCCTTATTCACATTAGGACTGCCAATGGTCTGTCAGTCCTGATCAAAACTCACTGTGAATGAGTTTTAATCAGGACTGCCAGATCAATTGCAGTCCTCATGTGAACAAGGCAGTCCTAATATGAATAAGGACTGCCAATAGTCTGGCAGTCTTGATCAAAACTCACTGTGAATGAGTTTTGATCAGGACTGCCAGATCAATTGCAGTCCTAATATGAACAAGGACTGCCAGTGATTTGGCAGTCCTGATCAAAACTCACTCACAGTAAGTTTTGATCAGGACTGCCAGACCATTGGCAGTCCTAATATGAATAAGGACTGCTAATGGTCTGGCAGTCCTGATCAAAACTCACTGTGAATGAGTTTTGATCCGGACTGCCAGATCAATTGCATTCCTAATGTGAACAAGGACTGCTAGTGATCTGGCAGTCCTGATCAAAACTCACTCGCAGTGAGTTTTGATCAGGACTGCCAGACCACTGGCAGTCCTAATGTGAATAAGGACTGTCAGTGGTCTGACAGTCCTGATCAAAACTCACTGTGAATGAGTTTTGATCAGGACTGCCAGATTAATTGCAATCCTAATGTGAACAAGGACTGCCAGTGATCTGACAGTCCTAATGTGAATAAGGACTGTCAGTGGTCTGGCAGTCCTGATCAAAACTCACTGTGAATCAGTTTTGATCAGGACTGCCAGATCAATTGTAGTCCTAATGTGAACAAGGACTGTCAGATCACTGACAGTCCTAATGTGAATAAGGCTGCCAGTGGTCTGGCAGTCCAGATTAAAAACTATGAAGATAATTGCTGTTGATATATTTTGCACAGAGATAGACACATATTGCACACAAATAGATATTCTTTCACACGTATAGCAGACAGGAAAAAGTAAAAAACAAAAAATATATATTTGACTTCACATTTCAAAATGATATACTTTAATATTTACAAAATGGGTCATCCATATACAAAATGTGAAAACTTCATTTCATTCGTAGACGTATCAGTCGATTTCGACGTCGTAGTGGCCAACCGGTAAGTCTCTTGGCTCCTCCATCTTCAACAGTTTCCTACAATGATTGATTTGATGATCAAAAGGTTCGGTCCAGGACTTCGCTTCTCCCGGTGCTAGTTTGTACCAAACTGTTGTAGGTGGAGGAATCGGAGAATGATCGATCATCCTTAGCACGACAAAGTGATCTTTGATTTGACATATAATACATAGATTAGTTTGTCTGTGCTCCGCCGGAGTAGCGCACATCGAAAAAAAAGTATTGCGAATCCCCGTCGAATAAAGTACAACAGGGATCCGGTACCGATTAGCAAATAAATACAAACGGGACGGACATGTAGTGGTCTGGCCCAGTAACACTGTCAGTGCAAGGAATACTTCTCAACAAACTTCCAACTGTTTCTTCGCTTAGGATGCAGGAGTATAATGGAAGACGACTCTCTAATTCCTCGTACAGCTCCTGCCTCACTTGCCTCCATCCGTCTTTGTCAGAATAACCAAGATGTATTGCAAGCACACAAAATCCGCAATGGCCATCTCCTGGGACATCAACAATAGACCAGATGTAACTGCGAATCTCAGGATAAAAACTATGGATATACAAACCCAACGTTTGTCTATCCACAATATCTTCGTTTGCAATATCTGTTTTCTCCTTTTTCCGGCAAATGATAAGCTTGCTCTTCCATGCAGGCGGAGCTTGCTCTAAGCTTCGTTCAATATGCTCAAAGGATGATGGATCTCTCTTAGTTGACTCAAGCCTTCTCTTCTGTGAACTACTCATTCTTGTTTGAGGCCTGCCCTTAGGATTGGAAACAACGGACGACTCATGCATTCTAGTAGTCACCGGACATACAATTTTTTGGATTTTAACCTCAATGCACTCCTGCTCTGCTCCTACTGAGGCACACCACCGTGCGTGGAGAAGTTTCACTTGTGGCAAAGAGAAGAAATCATCGTCTGTCTTCACTACGGGCATTATAGACAACTGCCTCCAACGTTCATCGACAACAACTACTGGAATAGGAATGGACTGACGACGATGTTCATTAATCTCACTGGCACAAGGGAGGCCCAGTGTATGTCGATGTACACACCCGCAAACCTGAGTATCAAAGCCGACAAACTTTGACCTATCAATCTCTTCAAATATTAATGCCAACGCCTTGTGAGAAAGGACACGCATTAAAGAATCCAAGAGGACTTCCTTTCTATGCTCATGCTTGACAATATTTAAGCTCATCTCAAATGATGCCTTAATTTCGTTCACCGTCTGATCTATTGATAGATGCATCGCTTGCCAAACTGAAACAAAGTTGCCTTGGTATGACTTTAAATGCCTCTTTTAATACTGAGTGTGCTCCTTCGACACGGTTGGTAGTTGTCGTACCGTAATGCTTCACTACATTCGTCCATGCTAAGACGAATTATTCTTTGTGCGGTTCAAGCCATATATCTTTGATGTAAGAAATGCATGCTGGCTCCCTCCCCTCCCACTTCTTCTTGAACAAGTACCATGCGACGTTGTAACTGTCTATCGTACTGGCTCGCCATACACAATTCCAGTCATGGTTGAATTCGTCAAAAACTTACATGTCAAGTTTACCATCCACTTTCCCGAACTTCAACTTACATTGGGATTGTATATTACGATTTACATGAAAAGTATATAGCAACGTATTCGCTTGAGAAAACACAACCCGAATAGCATTAATTAGAGAATACTCTCTGTCGGTAACAAAAACAGCGGGCTCTCTATGACCGGTGTAAAGTGTTTTCAGTTTCTCCAACGCCCATGTGTAGTCTTCAAGTTTCTCACTCTTCATGAAGCAAAAAGCAACTGGAAATGTTTTCCATGTAGAGGTGAAGCCGACAACATGAAAGAAAGACATCTTGAACTTATTGGTCTTGTACGTGCAATCAAGAACTAACACGTCGGCGAAAGATCGAGCCAAATGTGTGCAATCGGAATGAGCCCAAAAGATTGAAATGACTTCATTGCTCTGGGAATGTCTTCTATGGTGCTCAACATAATGATTATCTCCAAGCAACTTCAGCACTTCTTGCATCGCCATTCTCGATTTCGACCGAATGGCGTTAGAAGAAGATAGGACGTTGTATATTGACTTCATTGTAGACTTGTTCTTCTCATCTTCATGTCGTATGACGGAATATATTTGTCCCGGTGCAACTCCGGAAGTGGACAAGTCTTCGACTATCTTCTTCTTCGTATTGTTCAACCGTCCGATATACGAATGACCCAATAGTGTTTCGGCAATCTCGTGGTTGTGGACTCCATTCTTGACTTGGACTGTCCACTTCGCTTCTTCATCCTTTCTAATATAGATTTTCAATGGACAACCACATTTTCTCGTTCCAACATTTCTTTTTGAAACTTTACTTTGGATAACTTTATCTTTCTTATGGCTTTTGAACACACCACCTCGTTCACATGAAACCACCATAGTTTGTTGTCCCGGACGGTTTCAGGCCGATCTGGATATCACAAGAACTATGTTGTTTGCCCGTCCAACTTCTCAGCACCAATTTAGCGCACCTTCAATTGATTCAAAACACATATCGGTCCAGAATAAATGGCCTACATCGACGCCAATTAGAACAGCTACCTCGATATATACCGGAACACTACCAAAATAAGTCATATCAGCGACATAATTAGCGACACCAACTTAAAACGTCACCAATATTTTTGGTTTTAGCGACGCCAAATTTAAGCGTCACAATACGTCGCTGGTAGCGACATACATCGACATATTGCGACTACCTATAGTCTAATAAAAACCAACGTCGTTGATTTGTCGAAAAACGTCGCTAGTTTTATCAGTTCAGCGACGTTTAGCGTCGCAAAGGTTATAACGTCGTCGAATATTAAACCAATACCAACGCTTTGCGACGTATTTCAGGCATCGCTAATTTCTGCTAAATAGGGTTTCCTCGGTTCCACTTTTCATTTCTCCCTCTCCCCAAATTTTTTGTTCCCGCCCCACTTCCTCCGACCTCGACGACAGCCCGACCCCCTTCCTTCCGGCGCCGCTCATCCTCCTCCTCCACCGCGAGCTCCTTCTCCTCCCTCCGGCGAGCCCCTTCTCCTCCTCCACCGCGAGCCCCTTCTCTTCCTCCACCGCGAGATCCTCCTCCTCCACCACCGCGAGGAGACTGAAGGTAAACCCTAACCCTAATTGAGGTGTTTTTTGTGTCCAAAATGGACATGGAGACACATTACGACCATGTGTTCACTGATACAGTGTGTTCGTGAGGTTTTGGACACTTTGTGTCCATTTGTTGGACACGTGGACACCCGCAAGCATGCATATATATGTATTTCACCTCTGTACACTTAATCCCCTCCTCCTCCACCTCCGAACTTGTCCTCCTCCTCCTCTTCCACCACCGTGAGGAGACTGAAGGTAAACCCTAACCCTAATTGAGGTGTTTTTCGTGTCCAAAATGGACACGGAGACACGTTACGACCATGTGTTCACTGATACAGTGTGTTCGTGAGGTTTTGGACAATTTGTGTCCATTTGTTGGACACGTGGACACCCCCAAGCATGCATATATATGTATTTCACCTCTGTACACTTAATCCCCTACATACACTTGTGTATTTTCGTATTAATTTGGATTTGCATATTGGGTTTGGGTTTCGATATAGTGTTTGATACATTGTTTCACCTTGCAACATTTCTACACTTATTTTAGACAACAAGTATATGAACCAATTAGTCAATATCTATTTGTTGAAGTATGGTACTCCATTCTTCGTAAGTTCTAGCTATATATGTCTCAAGATCCAATACTCGAAAATCCCAAGAAGAAGAAGAAGAAAAGAATAAAATGACATCGCTCAACACCCTATGACAACTCTTTGTAGAATTGTGTTAAAGTGTGAGTTCTACAGTATGAGTTCTACAATATGGTTCTCTTTGTAGAATAAAATGACATTGCTCAACCCTATCGATCCTCCATACAAGTCTTCCTTCATCTATTGTCTTAAAGTGTTAGTTCTACAGTATGGTTCTCTTTGTACAATTGTGTCTTATTTTAGACAACAAGGGTTTCCTATTTTTATAGGTAACCTGGCAACATGTGTAAGGGAACATATAGGTGTGTGTTTGTGTTTGAAAGGGAGTGTCACAAGAGTAAGGCGTGAGCATGTGTTAGTATTTTGAGCTGTGAGAGTGTTTGTTCTATTGAGGTTAGTACCAACTGGCAAGTTAGGTTAAAAGAACCTGGGAACTATGGTGCGGTTGTATACATCATGTATATGTATGTGTGTGTCTAGTGGGAGAAAGGGGGAGGGTTAACTAGTACCAGGTATTTGGAGAGGAGGGAGAGTTTATACTAGTATATATAGACTAATATCCTAAAACTTGACTTATACAACTTAAAAATGGCTAGTTTGACCAAGTTGGACTAGTTTAGCTTAGAGTTGGCTCGGTTGGACTATATATAATATATAGACTAATATCCTAAAACTTTACTTCTACAACTCAGCCTATATGAAATATTGTAGACACGGTTGATATACCGCCGCGATAATCTCTGACCACCGCACGCACAAACACGCAAAAAAAAAGTTAGCAATGCGAAAAGAAGATGACAGATAATCTCTGACCATTTAACGTAAAATGTCATGTGTACATATACTGCAGAAAGTGTAGACCGCATGAACTGACAATTGCACATCATTCACTACCTTGATGTATCTATCTTACAGAATTATGGAGCTGAATTACTATCTGCAAAATCGTACTTGGATGTACAACCGTCATCCTGATGACATGTGCGGTGTGCGGGATGAATTCATAGAGGGTGTACACCAGTTCCTGCAGTTTGCCAAGGTGTTCCCTCAGTACATGGACGGTACCAAAATTAAGTGTCCGTGTGTGAGATGTCACAACTTGAAATATCATCCAGAAGTGGATGTCACGTATCATTTATACTCGAAGGATTTCACGCCGAATTACTATCAGTAGAGCGAGCACGGAGAACTTGTGTCTTTAGCATCGGAGTACGAGCCTTATGTGGATGTCCACAACAACGCTTCTTACGACGATGTGTTGGTGAACATGGTTTTCGACGTGGCCGGGCCTAGTTTCGATCCGGATGATCATGATGCACCTGAGGAGGCACCGAACCCCGATGCTGCACAGTTCATGGAGTTGCTGGAGAATGCAAGGACTCCATTATATCCTGGTTGTGAGGATCATTCACCGTTGGAGGTGGTTACAAGATTGTTGAGCATCAAGTCCGATTTTAACATGTCGCAAGATTGCTACAACCGTCTTATGGAGTTGCTTATAGAAATATTGCCTGAGGGTGCGAAGTTGCCTAAAGACTTCTGCCGGTCTAAGAGGATGGTTTAGACGCTCTGGATGGGATACGAAAAAATCGATGCCTGTCACAACGGGTGCATGTTGTACTACAAAGATGACAAGGATGAAGACGCATGCAGATTTTGTGGTGTCGATCGCTACAAGACATGTGGTAGAGGAAAGTCTGTCGGTGCCAGGAAGCCTACCTCTTCGATGCACTACTTGTCGTTGACGCCGCGGTTGCAGCGGTTGTTTATGGTGAAGGAAACTGCAGAAGACATGAGTTGGCATAAGCGGGAACATACCGAAGGAGTGTTGGATCACCCATCTGATGGAGAAGCATGGAAGCACTTTGATCGAGAGTATCCAGATTTTGCTTCTGATCCGCGTAATGTCAGATTGGGTCTCTGCTCCGACGGTTTTACCCATTCGAACTTTCGGGATCCCAGTATTCGTGTTGGCCTGTGATCGTCACCCCGTACAATCTACCGCCTTGGATGTGCATGAAGACTCCGTATATGTTTCTCACCGTTATTATCCCAGGTCCGAACAATCCGAAAAGGAACATCGATGTGTATTTACAGCCGTTGATTGATGAGTTGAATCAGCTGTGGGAAGTAGGTTCCAACACGTACGATGTATCTAGAAAACAAAATTTTCGGATGCGGGTAGCACTTATGTGGACCATCAACGACTTTTCGGCCTATGGAATGTTATCTGGATGGAGCACGCATGGTCGTCTTTCATGTCCGTATTACATGGACAGTACTAAGGCTTTCCGTTTGAAACACGGAGGCAAACCGTGTGTCACGATCCGTACCCACTGTGAGGGTACGAGAACGTAACAGCGCCCAGCCTACGCCGCAGTGTCGGCGGTAGAACGCTGTTCTAGGTCATGAACTATAACTAACATTATATGAATACTCTCCATAAGGAGGCCAACACAGAGGTACAACTCAATCACAATCTAAGGTAGAATGTAGCATGATGGAAATAGATAAGAAATCCTCAACTTAGGTACAGCAGAAAGAAATAACAAAGTCTCAACATCTCTAAAATATAAAACTCTGAAAGTAAGACAACAGCTAAACATGAAAAGAAAGGACAGTCTAAGCTATCTACACTATACAAGGTATCATCCTGAGCAGCTGCCTGAACCTTCCCAGGGGTCCAGGTTGCGAGTGTCATCTAGGCAAGCTCCAAGTAAGGGGTACAGGGTTCCTCATCATCCTCTGTAAAATTTTCAACAGTTCCAGTCAGGACGGGAGCGAGCACAGTACATCTCAACAGTTCATAGCAGGTTAGAAAATATAATCATGCAGTAAAGTAAGATATAGATACTGAAGGAAATGCAGTATGTAAACAGAGAGAGAACTGTAATAGAAATATCTACTATAAGTAGAGAGCTACCAGTGACTAGTGATTCAGAGTACAAAGTCGACATGTGAACGGCTTGATTTGTACATGGCTATACTAAAGAGGCGTACATGGCTATTCTACTTTGGAATTGTTCACATGGCTATTTATACTCCCCCGTACCCCCAACTAATACACAAGGATCCAACCAGGTTATGTTATGATTCTATGTAACAGCCCCCGAAGGGTGGTAAGCCCCCAAAGGGTGATATGCCCCCAAAGAGTGATAAGCCCCCAAAGGGTGATATGTCCCCAAAGGGTGATAAGCTCCCGAAGGGTGATATGCCCCCAAAGGGTGATAAGCCCCCGAAGGGTGATATGCCCCCAAAGAGTGATAAGCCCCCGAAGGGTGGTACATAGTAGTCCCATAAATGGGGATTCTGATAGTTCCAATAAATGGGATAAGGATTCAGAGAAGACTCTGTGATCATATGGGTATATGTCACAAGTGATCAAAGAACCAAAGAAGCATATGATACGCCATGTAAGTGAAACGCACAGAACATAGAGTACCCAATGCTCCCTGATGGGGTAACATCTCAAGAAGGGATCCATATAGTACTAATCCGTGTGACCAACGTGACAGTATCAAGTAAAGTAATTTAATGCAGGAAATAATTCTAAGCAGGATATGAAATGATCAGAGAATGTACTCGCCTCGTATCTGAATGTCTGAAGTAAATGTACTGTCCGAGATGAGATACCTGACTCCTAGTTAGAGCAACACAAGTCAAGATGTATACAGGGGATGATAATAGTAATCTACAATACATCTGCATGCTGTCTAGGTCAAACTAGACTAAAGTCAACACTTGGTCAACTCTAGTCAACCATACTAGTCAAACTAGGTCAACCTAACCCAGACAAGTCTTACTAAGTCTAACCAAGGCTAGGCTAACAACTAAGCATACTCACAAGTCACAGAGAACACACATAGCAATCCAAGGCTATACAAGCCACACAATCACACATCAAGGGCACATCATATTGAGATATAATCAACATTGTATAATGAGAGAGAGAGGGTTGCATGGCATGGTGGTTTACATATGAAATCTGAATTTAACTAGCATTTCAATTTAAGGGTTATGGGTTGCATTATAAACAGACATTCAATTAGGCACTCTATATTAGGCTTGCTATACTAGGCTATATACATTACACTCACATTACATAGGAAATACTATATTGATTTCAATTTACCCTTCCACTTTACTCTATCATTTACACATTCACATTGGTTTAGACATTTAGATATATACATATAGACATGCATATACACATTAGCTATATGTATTGTATGTACATAGAGAGGGGGTGACATCTCAATGCAATGTGAGTGGGTGTATGTGTGTAAGGGAAATGAGTGTAGGCTAGTGTGTTCATGCACAAAACTTGTGTGTGTATGGGGTTAACAGTGTGTCATTTCCATATATGTGTGTGTGATGTTAGGTTATTACAATTTCAGTTAACATATCAACTATAGCTAGCAACAGTTCTCAGATTTTTTGTGTGTAATGTCCTAGTGTAGCAGGAATTTCATATGTGTGTGTGTGTGTGTGCTACACATGAGAGTGTGTGCATATGTGATAGGCTAGAGAACAGTGAACCATGGAAAACAGTGTATACATATAATGTGAAGCAGGAAAGGGAATTCAGCAAGCTAACAAGGCAATATGGCATGGCAACTTGTGTGTGTGTCTGTTCAGTTAAAAGGTGTGTGACAATGAAGCATTGGTGTAGCAGGAAAAATTTGTGAAAAGGAAATCTGGAATAGTGTATACATTAGAGTGTGTGTGTGTGATCATTCTCTTGAAATCCAGTGAGCACACCAAGCTGGAAATCAGTGAACCAATCAACCCAATGAAATATGGAAAAGGGAAATCAGTGTATACAAAGCAGTGGGGTGTACATGTGTGTTAGGCTTGAGAGTGACAGTCCAATAGAAAAGAACAGGGAATCAGTGTATACATTCAAATCAGTTAGAAGAAAGAAAAGAAAACAATCTCAGTTTTAGTTCCACATTTACATATAAACTAAAGTGAGCTATTCCATAAACTGGTGTAACTAACCACATAAAATGAACCATGTTATCTAAAATCTGCCATTAAGCCAACATCCCATATGCATACAGCTCATGCATTGTCTAATACTGAAATTAACTAACATTTCGAATTAAGGGGTTGAAGGTTAACATTACATTCATGGACATTCCACTATATTGAAAACTAAAATTGGCTTGACAATAGGAAAAGGAAGGTATATATGTTTACATATATTACATTAATTGCATTCCTACATGCTTGCATTCAACCATATATATAAATTAATGTAAAGATGATATATATCATATATATATCATTTCATTCATCTAACATATCATGCATTACCTACTCTATATTCAATTAATATCCATACTACATAGGCTCATAGGTTACACAAAATGCATATATCGTATAGTCACTCTTTTACTTAAAACCAATACTGTACCAATTGGACATTCACTAAATTCTAGGATTAAAGTATGTTGTAGTACTTTATGTTAGCTTTCGAAAACTTCAAACGGATCGCATTTTCGTGTCCAGAAGCTCCCAAAATTGCGAAAATACCGAAACGCGTTCGTCTTTCGTACAGCTGACACTCAAATAATTCTACAGAAAGTTACAGAAAGAATTTGGCTTATTAAAATATATATATTTGGAAAGATAACTTCGATACGTTTATTTTAAAAAAAATGGAAGATAAATCGGAGTTTTAAGCTAAAAGTTATGATATTTCTAAGTTGCTATTGCTACTAAAAACGTGGATAAAAATTATGACGAATTTGGGTAGTTTGAGACAAAAGAACACAAGTATATAACATAATATATCAATAACTCACTCTCTACACTAATATATATATATATGAGACACTATAGAACACATCTCCAATACAAAAATATGAGATTAAACATGTAATAATTCATTCATACATAACAACAACACATAGTGTGTCCGAATTTGGGGTTTTTCCACATGGACACAACCACAACACAAATGACACTCCTATGACCTCCAAATGGACACGAAATGGACACAAATGGAGATACAACCATGGGGGTCATTCCTATGCGTTCAAAATAGACCTATATGCGTGAGGAAATGAAAAGAAAAAGGGATTTATACCTCTCGGTATATCGAATCGAAGAAAAGTCTTCCCGGAGCGACACCAACACGTAGATATTCCAAAAGGACACGAACGAGTTCCGAATTCTCCCAAACTTGGGTAGCTTCCTCCTTGGCTAAAATAGAGAAGGAAAGAAGAAGATTTGGTGGCGAAATGGAAGGATTTGGTGGAGAAATTGCTAGGGATTGCCCCCTAAAAATTTGGGGAAGAACAAGAGAGAGAGTGTGGATGAGAATAATGAAATGAACTTGAGCCTATCCTCTCCCAAAGTGGCTGGCCATATGGGACTATTTGTCCTATTATGGTAAGGTCCAAAATGCCTCCACTAACCTATTCTATTAGTATTAGAAAAGGGCTAATTGGTTGGGGCTAAATTAGTCATTCTAAAGTCTCTAATCACACTAACCTTATCCATAATAATTAGTCTAACCTCTAACTAAAATATTTCTATCATGTGGGCCATGGCTAACTAATGTGTGGGTCTACTAAAGTCAACACTACCCCCGGGTCCCCATTTCAAGTCGGATTGAGCTGAAATTCGAACCCGACTCAAATAACCCCAAAACAATATCATAAATAATAAAATAAATTTCAAAAATATTTCAAAAATACAAAATAACAAAAATATCCCTGTTCCTGAAAACTGGAGGTGGCAAATTCCTCGAAATTAAAACCAAACAATAGTAAAATATCAAAATCACAAGTCATAATTTTAAATAGTTTAAAAATGATTAAAAATCACCAAAAATCATAATATAAAATAATTATCAATAAATAATAATTATAATTACAAAATTTTAAAATTACCCTCATCTGGAAAACTGGGTGTTACAATTCTACCCATCTTATAAAAATTTCGTCCTCGAAATTAAGATGATCGCACCCCCTTCTAGGTCAAACATAGTCAAGGGTCAATCACTAGTCAATTTCTCAACATCCAAGTACTTGGTCATCAACTGGTCAACTTCTTAAGGTTTTACCTATGCTAGCTATTTAGGTGTTGGCAACTAGAATTTAGCAAAAGAGAAACTCTATAATAGACTAGCTCTTAACTACCCAATCCTATCAAGTCACATATAACTAAATACCTACAAGCTAAGCACATGAATACCAAATACCACATATATATATATATATATATATATATATATATATATATATATATATATATATATATATATATATATATATGCTCAAGAACAACAACCCATCACATATATCCTAAGTATATCATCTATATATATACATGACTGATCAACCAAGGGTTAAGGCAGACTAAACTTATAAGGGTCTGAAACAATGCTTAGAACTAGGCTAAGGATGAATGGTCTGAATCAAGGGGACATGGTATCTAGTGAAGGGTTTGCACACTGCCTATAAAGGTGATCAACACAAAGGAACTCAACACGAAGGGAACTTAACTAAAATGGAAAACTGAACCAAGTATAGGCTAAACAACATGTTTATAACCCTATACAACAATGGCCTATAGATACCAACTAACCTATATCCCATATGCCAATATCATCTGCAATCTATATATGCAAATAGACCTCTCGGTCTTAGGTGAAACTACAACTATACTCAAAGGCAGGCTCTGGTCATGGGTGCCTCACTGGAAAAGGTAAGGAAAAGTAGTAATAATCATCAAGGATGTAAGGCATACTAACATCCTATGTGTAACTGGTTGGTATTATAGATAACAGGAGAATTATCTGTAATGGGTTACTATTCTAACACCAATGCTAACTATCACCTCTAGGGTACAGACACTCTACAAGTCATCATACCATTATACTATGAAGGAACTACCTATGAATAAGCTCTACAAAACTAAATATCCCTACTCCTAAGTCATTTATAACAATCAAAAGGGTATGATGTTTAAACCTTCTCAAGATACAATCTGTTAATCATATGCGTCTGTCCAAAATTATATTGTCCAGAGTCTTCATCATGCTAGTGAGCAAGGCTACGATAATCACAGAGTCCTTGACTAAGGTACGTACCTCTAGGTTCATGGTATTTAAAATTTTCGTACTGCCGCATGCGACGGCGAAAATCTTAAATTCCCATACCCGAGAATACATCCAAAATCTGACTACATGTCCTCACTATGCCAACTAACACGACTATCGAGGATTCTAGATCCCATGATTTAGGCGACCTAGCCCATATGATTTTCTCAGAAGAAAAAAAACAAACACAACAAAAGAGTAACATGACAAAATTAATCAATCAACAAGAAACAGATGGAATCGGATTTCAAAGTAATTATAAAAGACAATTGCGGGAATGGAATTGAGAAGAACAAAACTTGCAGTAAGATCTCCAACGATCTGTGCATCCTCGACTGTCCTGACGATAGCTCGCCCTGCTGGTTTCCTCCAACCTGATGCTGATACTGCACAAATCTCTGCTGCTGATGCTGCATGAATCGCTGCTGCTGAGAGAAACCGAAAATGAAGGGAAAAGTCTCTGTACAGACGGAGGTGCACCTCCAATATAGCAAAAACGCCAACCTAAGTCGACATAACAGAAGCTGCGGTCTCGAGGCCCTGATGAACAGGACGAGAGGTGGCCAGCCTCTCGATAGTATCCCCCGAACCGAAGCGATGAGATCGTGTCTTCATAACCATCATGAAGACAGATCAAAACGAGAAGCAATTTCTGAGAATGAAGCGAAAATTCGAAAGAGAACAATTTATATTCAAGGGAAGTCAATAAGCAACAATTTTAGACAAAAGGAATTGGATTAAGAGTTTTTCCTAATATGATTGAGTACCTCCAAAAATATCCTAATCCTACTGCAGGCTGTAGTGATACTCTAGTTCGAATACCACTACATAAACTCGACCTGCATGGGCCACCACTAAAAACGTGTCACGACCCGCACCCACTGTGAGGGTACGAGAACGTAACAGCGCCCAGCTTACGCCGCAGTGTCGACGGTAAAACGATGTTCTAGGTCATGAACTATAACTAACATAATATGAATACTCTCCATAAGGAGGCCAACACAGAGGTACAACTCAATCACAATCTAAGGTAGAATGTAGCATGATGGAAATAGATAAGAAATCCTCAACTGAGGTACAGCAGAAAGAAATAACAAAGTCTCAACATCTCTAAAATATAAAACTCTGAAAGTAAGACAACAGCTAAACATGAAAAGAAAGGACAGTCTAAGCTATCTACACTATACAAGGTATCATCCTGAGCAGCTGCCTGAACCTTTCCAGGGGTCTAGGTTGCGAGTGTCATCTAAGCAAGCTCCAAGTAAGGGGTACAGGGTTCCTCATCATCCTCTGTAAAATTTTCAATAGGTCCAGTCAGGACGGGAGCGAGCACAGTACATCTCAACAGATCATAGCAGATTAGAAAATATAATCATGCAGTAAAGTAAGATATAGATACTGAAGAAAATGCAGTATGTAAACAGAGAGAGAACTGTAATAGAAATATCTACTATAAGTAGAGAGCTACCAGTGACTAGTGATTCAGAGTACAAAGTCGACATGTGAAACGCACAGAACATAGAGTACCCGATGCTCCCTGAAGGGATAACATCTCAAGAAGGGATCCATATAGTACTAATCCATGTGACCAACGTGACAGTATCAAGTAAAGTAATTTAATGTATGAAATAATTCTAAGCAGGATATGAAATGATCAGAGAATGTACTCGTCTCGTATCTGAATGTCTGAAGTAAATGTACTGTCCGAGATGAGATACCTGACTCCTAGTTAGAGCAACACAAGTCAAGATGTATACCGGAGATGATAATAGTAATCTACAATACATCTGCATGCTGTCTAGGTCAAACTAGACTAAAGTCAACACTTGGTCAACTCTAGTCAACCACACTAGTCAAACTAGGTCAACCTAATCCAGACAAGTCTTACTAAGCCTAACCAAGGCTAGGCTAACAACTAAGCATACTCACAAGTCACAGAGAACACACATACCAATCCAAGGCTATACAAGCCACACAATCACACATCAAGGGCACATCATATTGAGATATAATCAACATTGTATAATGAGAGAGAGAGGGTTGCATGGCATGGTGGTTTACATATGAAATCTGAATTTAACTAGCATTTCAATTTAAGGGTTATGGGTTGCATTATAAACAGACATTCAATTAGGCACTCTATATTAGGCTTACTATACTAGGCTATATATATTACACTCACATTACATAGGAAATACTATATTGATTTCAATTTACCCTTCCACTTTACTCTATCATTTACACATTCACATTGGTTTAGACATTTAGATATATACATATAGACATGCATACACACATTAGCTATATGTATTGTATGTACATAGAGAGGGGGTGACATCTCAATGCAATGTGAGTGGGTGTATGTGTGTAAAGGAAATGAGTGTAGGCTAGTGTGTTCATGCACAAAACTTGTGTGTGTATGGGGTTAACAGTGTGTCATTTCCATATATGTGTGTGTTATGTTAGGTTATTACAATTTCAGTTAACATATCAACTATAGCTAGCAACAGTTCTCAGATTTTTGTGTGTAATGTTCTAGTGTAGCAGGAATTTCATATGTGTGTGTGTGTGTGCTACACATGAGAGTGTGTGCATATGTGATAGGCTAGAGAACAGTGAACCATGGAAAACAGTGTATACATATAATGTGAAGCAGGAAAAGGAATTCAGCAAGCTAACAAGGCAATATGGCATGGCAACTTGTGTGTGTGTCTGTTCAGTTAAAAGGTGTGTGACAATGAAGCATTGGTGTAGCAGAAAAAATTTATGAAAAGGAAATCTGGAATAGTGTATACATTAGAGTGTGTGTGTGATCATTCTCTTGAAATCCAGTGAGCACACCAAGCTGGAAATCAGTGAACCAATCAACCCAATGAAATATGGAAAAGGGAAATCAGTGTATACAAAGCAGTGGGGTGTACATGTGTGTTAGGCTTGAGAGTGACAGTCCAATAGGAAAGAACAGGGAATCAGTGTATACATTCAAATCAGTTAGAAGAAAGAAAAGGAAACAATCTCACTTTTAGTGCCATATTTACATATAAACTAAAGTGAGCTATCCCATAAACTGGTGTAACTAACCACATAAAATGAACCATGTTATCTGAAATCTGCCATTAAGCCAACATCCCATATGCATACAACTCATGCATTGTCTAATACTAAAATTAACTAACATTTCGAATTAAGGGGTTGAAGGTTAACATTACATTCATAGACATTCCACTATATTAAAAACTGAAATTGGCTTGGCAATAAGAAAAGGAAGGTATATATGTTTACATATATTACATTAATTGCATTCCTACATGCTTGCATTCAACCATATATATAAATTAATGTAAAGATGATATATATCATATATATATCATTTCATTCATCTAACATATCATGCATTACCTACTCTATATTCAATTAATATCCATACTATATAGGCTCATAGGTTACACAAAATGTATATATCGTATAGTCACTCTTTTACTTAAAACCAATACTGTACCAATTGGGCATTCACTAAATTCTAGGATTAAAGTATGTTGTAATACTTTATGTTAGCTTTCGGAAACTTCAAACGGATCGCATTTTCGTGTCCGGAAGCTCCCGGAATCGCGAAAATACCGAAACGCGTTCGTCTTTCGTACCGCTGACACTCAAATAATTCTACAGAAAGTTACAGAAATAATTTGGCTTATTAAAATATATATTTGGAAAGCTAACTTCGATACAGTTCTTTTAAAAAAAAAACGGAAGATAAATCGGAGTTTTAAGCTAAAAGTTATGATATTTCTAAGTTGCTATTGCTACTAAAAATGTGGATAAAAATTATGACGAATTTGGGTAGTTTGAGACAAAAGAACACAAGTAATAACATAATGTTTGCAAAAACAAAAGTATAGAACTTTATTGATACAAACTGTAATAAAGATTACAAGAATTCTGGGAAAATTACAACTATAGGAATCCAATCTTGATGACGATTGCTTTATCCCTTGGACGATGTGAACTGTGAAGACGAAGCCTTTGAAGTTGAAAACAACTCTGGAAACTGAAGGCAAAAGCCTCTGAAGTTGAAGACAAAAGTCTCGGAAGAATGCAGCAGCACTTTGGCAAGAACTCCTGAACTCTCTGATTTCTGATCTCTGATCTTGATCCCCCTAAAATGAAGACTTGAAACTCTATTTATAGAGTTCTGAAAATAACTAACTTTCAGTTATTTTGGACTGCGTAGGATGATTTGCGCAGCATTGGTTTACGCAACATTGATTTGCGCAGACAGTTACTGGATCATGGGCCAACTATCATGGACACATGGCATCATTTGATAGAAATGCGCATGATCGTGCATAAACAGTTGCCACGTAATGAGCAATCGATGGCATGAATGCCACGTGTAACTTATCAATTATATTGATGGAGTGCGCAGAGTTGAATTACGCATACATGGTTTGCGCAGACTCAAACTGCGCAGGATTGGTTTGCGCTGCCAGCTGTCAGCCGCCCTCGAGCACTGTGCGGCACAGGAAACGAACAGATTTCTTGTTATTCGTGCTATCAGTTGTCAGAAAAGATTTGATTTGATTTGGTAATGATGACTTCTGCCACGTCAGTCTGCGCAGTTGGAAGTGTGCGCAAAGCAGTATGCACAATCGGATTGCTGCGCAATCTATTGTCTGCACAATTCATCCAAATGATGGGTTTCTTGATTTCTTGACTTTGTTGATTGATGCAACTTGATTTTTTAGGACCTACAAGACCCCCTTCAAAGTTTTCGAAAGTTGATTTGATTCAAAGTTTCGAAATACTTTGAATTTTTGAATTTTGAATCAAGTTGCGCATGATGATGAGCTGTCTGCGCAAAGTGAAGTGCCCCCAAATTTTAGGCGCAATCCAAGGCTGTTGAGCCATTAACCGCTTTTCATCCAATGCTTCCAACTCTTGGAGTCGAAGAAGGTCATTATTTTCTGTGGTAAGCTCATTGGCAATAGCGATCCTTAAAGAAGGAATTTGTAACTCCAAAGGAAGGACAGCTTCACAGCCATACACCAAAGAGAAAGGTGTAAAGCCGGTGGGATTGCGGACTGTAGTTCGATAGGCCTAAAGACATTCGCCAAGTTTCTCGCTCCAATTCCATTTGTTAGTGGATACAAACTTCTTAAGGAGCTTAATAATGGTTTTGTTAAAGGCTTCAGCTAAACCATTAGCGGCAGGATTGTACGCCGTCGAAGCAACATTGTTAATCCGATGATCATCGCAGAATCTAGTGAACTTCTGACTAATAAATTGAGGTCCATTGTCATGAATGATTCTGCGAGGTACACCGAATCTATATATGACATGGTGCTTAACGAAATTGATGACACTGCTAGTCTTGACTTCAGCCAGAGGTATAGCTTCGGCCCACTTGGAGAAGTAATCGGTTATCGCCAATATGAACCGATGTCCTCTAGAAGAAGGAGGATTAATAGGACCTATGATGTCCATACCCAAGCTTCAAAAGGCCATGAAGCAGCAGTCGGGTGTAAGAACTCCGAGGGTTGATGAATGAAGTCTGCATGGATTTGACAAGCACGACATTTCCTTGCATATTCAATGGCATCTGATACCATAGAGGGCCAATAATAACCCATACGTCTAATGCGATCCTGTAATTTAGGACCAGGTTGATGTGCTCCACAAACGCCATCATGAGCTTCACGCAACACTTGTTTGGCTTTATCACCAGCTAAACAGCGTAGAAGAAG
Organism: Iris pallida; assembly: GCA_029216955.1. Classification (NCBI taxonomy): domain Eukaryota; kingdom Viridiplantae; phylum Streptophyta; class Magnoliopsida; order Asparagales; family Iridaceae; genus Iris; species Iris pallida. Next base: position 2,750,153 of record JANAVB010028397.1, on the reverse strand, counting down.
ACCATCATAAGTTCGCCGATAGAGGGTCTTGGTAGTTTGATTGTAATAGAATCGGAGAGATTGACGTCGAACGCTTGTAGCCTCCTTAGGATCTTCAGGGAGTATGTCATGAACCACAAAGTCAATGAAAGGAGTTCTCCAATCTTCATCAATAACATTGACTTCAGCAAAATTACTGAATTCAATATTACGATTGTTTTCGATGCAGAACAGTTCTCGATTGGAGATAACCACGACCTGCTGTCTTTTGATAGGGATGGCCAAGACAGCTGCAAGATTGGCCAAAGCATCTGCTTCGGTATTGCAAGCTTGCCGAACATATTCTATGAAAAAAGCTTTAAATGATATAGCTATGTTGATCACTGCTTCGTGATAAGGCATTAGGTCTTGATGACGAACTTCATAAATTCCTCTAACCTGATTAACAACCAGCTTAGAATCACCGTAGACTTCGAGATATTCAACATTCAGTTGTTTGGCTAACTGAAGACCGATGAGTAGAGCATTGTACTCTGCCACATTGTTGGAACAAGGTTCATCTAAAGAGTAGGCTCTTTGGATAGTTAATCCATCTGGAGAAACGAGGACAACTCCAACACCTGCCACTATAGCACCATTTGGTCCAATTCTTGATGTACCATCAAAGAATAAACGCCAGGTTGGAAACTCTTCGGAGATCATGTTGACTTCTAACGTCTCGTCAGGAATTTCGTCATAGAGTTTAGGTGTTTCAGGCACAGGATGAGCCGCTAAGAAGTCCGCCAGCGCTTGACCTTTGACAGACTTTTGTGGAACATACACCATGTCATATTGAGCTAGCAGGATTGCCCATGTAGCCAACCGAGAATTAAGTGTACTTGGTTTCTTCATGAGTACCCGGAGAGGGTTAACTCGAGATATAACGTGAATAGTTTGACCAATGATATAATGCCTCGTCTTTTGTACAGCAAACATGAGAGCCAAGCATTCTTTCTCGACAGGACTATAACGGTGTTCAGCACCAATCATAGTTCGGCTAAGATAGTATATAGCTTGTTCATGGCCTTCTTTGTTCTTTTGGGCAAGTAAGGCACCCAATGAATGGTCCATAGCACGGACATACATCAAGAATGGAATGCCAGAGATAGGTGGCACCAAAACCGGTGGGTTCATAAGATATTGTTTGATATCGTCGAATGCTCGTTGACATTCTTCAGTCCAAACAAAAGATACACCCTTCTTCATTAATTGAGTGAATGGTCTGCAGCGTCCAGACAAGTTCGAAATGAATCGCCTGATGTACGCAAGTCGGCCTTGGAATCCTCGTAGCTCTTTTAGGTTGCGTGGAGGACGCATCTCTTGGATGGCTTTGATCTTCTCGGGATCCACGTGTATACCCTTAGAGGTAATGACGAAGCCGAGAAACTTGCCACTAGAGACACCCAAGAATGACTTGGTGGGATTCATCTTGAGCTGATGTTGACGCATGAGATTAAATATTGTTCTCAAATCTTGGAGGTGATCTTCTTTTAGACGACTTTTAACAGCAATATCGTCCACGTAACATTCGACTGTTTTGCGAAGATGATCTTTGAAAATAGTACTCATAGCACGTTGGTAAGTTGTACCAGCGTTTTTAAGACCAAATGGCATCACTGTATAACAATAAACACCACGAGGAGTGCGGAAAGATGTATGCTTTTCATCTTCAGGATGCATTTTGATCTGATTATACCCGGAAAATCCATCCATAAAAGATATCCTTTCAAACCCACAAGTATTGTCAATCATGACGTCTGTGATAGGAAGAGGAAATTCATCTTTTGGACATGCTTCATTGAGATCTCGGAAGTCGATGCAGACTCGAACTTTTCCAGTTTTCTTCAGAACTGGGACGACATTGGCTACCCAATCAGGATGCTGCTCTTCTCGAATAAAGCCACAAGCGATGAGCTTCTTGACTTCATCATCAATTGCGTCCATCATTTCAGGCTTAAATCGCCTTTGTTGCTGTTTGACTGGTTTAGCATTAGGAAGAATGTTCAGTTTGTGAGTAGCAATCTTAGGATCTAAACCTGGCATGTCTTCATAACTCCAGGCAAAGACGTCGATATATTCTTTAATAAGAAGAATCAACTCTTGTTTGTCTGCTTCTGGAAGATTCTTGCTAATAAAAATTGGCCGAGGTGAATCTATTTCTCCTACATCAATTTGAAGTAGTTGATCTTCAGTAGGAGGTTCACGTTGTTCAAATCGAAGTACCCATTGGTTATCCATATATTGAGCCCAAGGATCTGTTTCCGGACTTTCTTCAACATCTTCATCACAATCTTCTGGTAGTTCAACAGAGACCATGTTAGAAGATACAATTATACGATGGACTTCACCGATGCTGGTATCGGAATCCCATGATCTGGAATCAGAAGAGTTAGAACGTTCTTCACTATCTGATTCAGAAGCTGCTGGGGATAACAGTGGAGGAGAAGTATATCCGAGACCTTTCTTGGTCCTGTCATAGTACATTTGTGATTTTCCATTTGGAACTGTTGTACGAATGGGAGTTCGTCTACCTTTACTGTAGTTAAGGCCGCTCTTAAAGTCGTAACCCATCTTTCGGAGGATGTCTTTTGATTGTTGACTATAACGATAGAACTGGAGACGTCCCGTATCGTTAACTTTGCTATCATCCGTATAGTTAATCTTTGTTTCTGGTCTTTTATATAAAAATGCTGAACTTTCACCTTTCTTTAAAGAAGGATGAATACGGTAAGAATCATCTGGATCTTCAAGCGAGACTTCTGTCTGAAGAGATTGTACGACTCCCAGTGTAATTGATTGGAAGCTATCTAACATATCCAAATAACTTTTAGTATAATAAATAACATCAGTATACTGGAAAGTAGATACTTTTTCATTGATTTGTACATCAGTATTTACAACAGGACCTTTAACCTTAGCAGATTTGGTCAAATTGATTACAAGAGGGGGAGAAGAAGAACGTGGAGGAGGCTTGTTACGACGGAGGTCAATAACAAGTGGCTCAGAAGAGGTGAGCTCCCTTTTTTTCTTGTTGCGATTTAGATCAACAACAAGTGGCTCAGAAGGAATGAGCTGCTTTTTGTCTTTGTTGCGACGTAAGTCGATAACAAGTGGCTCAGAAGAGGTGAGCTCCTTTTGATTTTCATCAGCATCAACTGATTTCTTTTGAACTGGTAAGTGAATAACTAGTGGCTTGGAAGATTGAGGATGAGAGACTCGCCCCTTAACAGGTATAATAAGAGTGTCTTGAGGTACTGCTTTTTGATCTTCTTCAGTATCCATAGCCAATACTACATTCATAAATTCATCCTTGTACATACGAGCATCGTTGTAATAAGCTTCAATACCCTTGAAAGGATAAAGGTCCGCAACTTCCTTATGAACTTGTCCTTTGTCATCAACGTATTTAAAACATTGATGAAGAGTTGATGGAACGACATTGTGTTCATGTAGGAATGGCCTTCCCAGGAGAGCATTATAAGAACAACCATGATTGTCAATGATATAAAAGGTCACCTTTGTGCGAAGATTGCCTATTTGGAGTTTTAGACGAATCTTGCCCAAAGGTTCACTCTTTTCTTGATTAAATCCCAGAATAGTAGTGATCGTGGTTGAAAGACTATGCACTGGTATCTTCAATGCATCTAGCATTGTCTTTGGCATAATACTAAGTGCAGACCCTGGATCTATCAGGATACGATCAACCTTCATTGAATCTACATATCCTATATAATAAAGAGGACGATCATGTCTATTATCTTCCATTAACATATCATCCTGAGTGAAGGTAATATTTGGGATCAGTTCCAAGACGCTATGATTGTGATGACAAGAGACTGATTCTGATTCTGGCTTCTTGAGAAGAGTTAAGCAAGTTTCAGCCTGCATCAAAGCTTCACTTAGAGTTTCTTGTGTCTCTTTGGAAAGACGCAAGAGTTCAAAGATTGACAACCTGGCTGGTGTATTGGCTAATTGAGCCAATATATCAAAATTGTAAGGCTTCTTAAGCCCAGTAGGAGATGACTTCTTTAGAGGTTTGTCAAATCGAACTTGTTGCTTGCCTTTGTCAGCCGTTGTTGGCTTAGGAGGAATTGATACTACAACTGGTGAAGATGTAGAAGGGACCTCTTCAACAGATGCAGGTTGTACCAGAACAGGTTCGGAAGAAGAAACAGGATCCTTTTGCCCTTCAGAATGATCTTTCAAATAAGCTTTTCCTGATCTTGTGCCTAACAGAATCTCTTCGTCAACAATGGGATCAAAAGATACCATGTTGCAGATTTTGGTCTTGCCTTTAGAACAAATTTTCTTCTTGGAAGATATCTCAAATTCTGGAGCAAGATCAGGATGGATCCACATAATTTCACCGTTGTCAAGAGACAAGGGAATAAGACCTTCATTGGATGGAAGCGGGAGATTCTCAATTTCAAGGGTTGCTTTAGGAATTGGAATGACACCATGCTGTATCATCTGCAGAGGGAAATCTCCAAATTGAACTGAAACCATATTTGCCGTAACAGTCTTCTCATCTTGTTGCAAAGTGACTACACCTGCATTAACAAGCTCTTGAATCTTACCTTTGAGCACATAGCATGCTCGAGTAGGATGTCCAATAAATCGGTGATAGACACAATACTTGGGATGATCAGTTTTATTGACTTCATCAGGTTTCTTTGGATCAGGGAGTTGAATTTCGTTGCTTTTGAGTAAACACTCAAAGATACTTGCAGTGTCACTTTCGTCAAAGGAATATTCTACCTTCGGACGAGGTTCCCTCGGTGGAGGTGCAGAAGGAGTAGGAGTAGATGTAGGTGGGGCCACATTGACAGCCAAAGATTCTTTATTTTTGTTCAAGTTAATGTTTAAAGTCTCTTTCGCTTTGCGATTGTTCTGGCGATTGCCACCACCTGAATTCTGATGCTCATCGCGATCAGGATTAGACATTTGTACCCCCAATTGTTTAAACTTGTCGGCACTTACTTCAGCGGCTTTGGCGTTGACGATGAATGAGGGCCAATCTTGGAATTGAGTACATCCCGTCCACATACTGATAATAGGCAAAAGATTTGCCTTACAAGTATCAATAGTGACAGCAGCTGGAGTCCCTGGAGGCATTTTCAAAGCTTCACGGCGGAACCGTTCAATAAAGCTCTCAGCAGTTTCATTATGTTTTTGTTTGATTTTGTTGAGAGCTGACATCGTCATATCATTAAATCCTTCATAGAACCGTTCCAGAAAGATTTGTTTGAGACCTGAAAAAGAAGTAATGCAACCATCGGGCAAACTTCTGTACCAGTCGTATGCTACGCCGGCTAAACAACCGGCGAACACTCTGGTAAGAAGAGCGTCATTTGGCTGAAGTTGAACAGTCATTACCTCAAAATGATTGATGAATTGACTCGGGGAAGTACTGCCATCGAACAGAGAGATTGTAGGGATTTTGTACTTTGGAGGAAACGGGACGTCCTTCCATTCAACCGGATAGGGCTGTTTAATCCCCAACCTTTGTAGATTGTCTTTCTCTTTAAATGCTTCAAACTGGGTTCGTAAGAGTTTGACAGCTTCATTGGCGTCTTCTGATGAAGAAGAATGAGCAGGTTGAATTGTAGTGGTAGGAGGAGGAACAGCGTTGTAAGCACTACCCCCAGCTCCTGAATGGTTAGGCGTAGTTTGTACTTGCACTTGTACATGAGGCATTTGGGGAGGCACTACCCCCAGCCTAGTATTGGCAGGTATTGAAGACGCGATGATCTCTGGACTAGTAATAGGTGCTGTTGGTGGTGTAACATGCTGTGCTACAATGATGGAATGCATACTAGCGACCATTTCAGCCATGGTCTTTAGCTTATCTTCAAGTGCAGCAATTCGCTGTTCTTGATTTGCGGAGGTTGAAGCATCTGGATCATCGGTGACAACATAAGCCGTCACTTCTCTTGGCACAGTGGAAGATACTGTTTGTTCAGAACTTTCACTATATGCATCATAATCAGAAAACGAATCATCTCCTGACTGAGAAACAGGGAGATGACTTGAAGGATTTTGAGGAAGATTCCTTTGACCGATTGTATCTCGGCTTCGGGAACGGGTATGTTGAAATACTCCTTCTGAAGATTCTTGAAGTAATTCCAAATACCGTTGGCTTGGCTTGCGGAGTCTACCATGCTTAGAGCATCTTTTACCCCCAGTGTCTCGGGAAGTCATGTTAACAGAAGCATACAAAACTTCATCTTCTTCTGACATAGGTTCAGATTTAGCAAAAGTTAAACGATCGAAGACAGATCGTTTTGTCGTTTGACAACAGCATTGGATGATGACTTTATGATTACAGTGATGATCAGATGATTGAACTGGAGGAGTTGAGGCATTATCCCGTTTTTGTCTGAGATGTTCTCGGAGATCAGAAACCATGCCAGGACGAGGAAAGGTTCGAGGAATATGTTCTTTAACAATATTCGGAACATGGTTCCGATTCTTCAAATGTTTAGTCCCTTGAGTATACAGGGAAGTACTCACTTCATTGGCATAGGTATCATGATTTTTGTTCCTGGAGGTTTGTCTTTGAGGCTTGACCTTCGGCATAGGTTGCTTACGTTTTGCCGAAGTTGGCCTATTAAGATATGTTCTTAGATCTGCAAATTCACCCTCAGGAGTTTCTGCTTGAGACACTAACAGTTTTCCCTGTCTGGAACGACAAATTTGGAGAGTCGGGAGGTCCTGGAATTCTGCTATCGGAGTAGGGAGAATACCTCTTTGATTAGTACAAGTACTCTTGTTATAAAGGAAAGAAGAATCCTTGTTTGCCAGAGTTCTTGAATTGATTGGAGCCGAGACACATTGAGATGGATCTTCTTCAGTAAAGACTGAAGAAGACTAAGAAAAGACTAAAGGGCCTTTTCCTTTGTTTTGAGATGAAGGGTTAGCTAAAGAGCGTTTCCCTCTGTTATTTTCCAAGTCATGAGACAAGGAAGTTTGAGAAAAGACCAATGGACCTTTTCCTTTGCTTTGAAGAGAAGGAGGAATAGTCAAAGGACTACCTTCAATGGATTGCACAGGGGCAATAGGGTGTTTGGGAAGAGGAGTAGAATCTCTTCTTTTATTGTGAGAAGCCAGAAATTTAGCCAAAAGGCTATTTTTCTTGGATTGCGCAGACTTGGTTTGCGCATGGGTGGAAGGTGCACTAGTCATTTGTGCATTAGAAGCTTTGGTAGGAAGTGCATCAGGAGTTCTTGTCTTAGAGTGCTTGGGAAGCACTTTAGTTACTGGAGTGCTATTTTGCGCAGGAAAAGCCACTGCCAATTGCGCCAGAGTCATAGGAGTCTTCTGTTTTGACAAGGCAGCATATGAAGTAGCTTGCGCAACAGTTGCAACAGATTGCGCAGTCTTGACTGCAACAGATTGTGCAACAGTTGCTGAGACAGACTGTGCAACAGTTGGCACAGCAGTTTGTGCAGCAGTCTGACTAGCAGATTGTGCAACAATTGGTACAGCATCCTCGGTGGCAAAAATGTCAGATTGTGCAGACTTGGAGACCCAAACTGAGCGCATTTTGCTCTTAGCAGAAGTGGCTACAGTACGGGGAGTGGTCTTGGAGTTGAGCATCGCCTCGTAGGCTGTCTGATTGACCTTAACAACCAGCGTCTTCTGCGTCTTCCCGATAGACGCCACGTCACATTGAGTTGCTACTTCCTCGTCGGAGGAGAAAGTTGTCCCCAGCAGAGTCGCCATTTTGTTTGCAAAAACAAAAGTATAGAACTTTATTGATACAAACTGTAATAAAGATTACAAGAATTCTGGGAAAATTACAACTATAGGAATCCAATCTTGATGACGATTGCTTTATCCCTTGGACGATGTGAACTGTGAAGACGAAGCCTTTGAAGTTGAAAACAACTCTGGAAACTGAAGGCAAAAGCCTCTGAAGTTGAAGACAAAAGTCTCGGAAGAATGCAGCAGCACTTTGGCAAGAACTCCTGAACTCTCTGATTTCTGATCTCTGATCTTGATCCCCCTAAAATGAAGACTTGAAACTCTATTTATAGAGTTCTGAAAATAACTAACTTTCAGTTATTTTGGACTGCGCAGGATGATTTGCGCAGCATTGGTTTGCGCAACATTAATTTGCGTAGACAGTTACTGGATCGTGGGCCAACTATCATGGACACATGGCATCATTTGATAGAAATGCGCATGATCGTGCATAAACAGTTGCCACGTAATGAGCAATCGATGGCATGAATGCCACGTGTAACTTATCAATTATATTGATGGAGTGCGCAGAGTTGAATTGCGCATACATGGTTTGCGCAGACTCAAACTGCGCAGGATTGGTTTGCGCTGCCAGCTGTCAGCCGCCCTCGAGCACTGTGCGGCGCAGGAAACGAACAGATTCCTTGTTATTCGTGCTGTCAGTTGTCAGAAAAGATTTGATTTGATTTGGTAATGATGACTTCTGCCACGTCAGTCTGGGCAGTTGGAAGTGTGCGCAAAGCAGTATGCGCAATCGGATTGCTGCGCAATCTATTGTCTGCGCAATTCATCCAAATGATGGGTTTCTTGATTTCTTGACTTTGTTGATTGATGCAACTTGATTTTTTAGGACCTACACATAATATATCAATAACTCACTCTCTACACTAATATATATATATGAGAAACTATAGAACACATCTCCAATACAAAAATATGAGATTAAACATGTAATAATTCATTCATACATAACAACAACACATAGTGTGTCCGAATTTGGAATTTTCCCACATGGACACAACCACAACACAAATGACACTCCTATGACCTCCAAATGGACACGAAATAGACATAAATGGAGATACAACCATGGGGGTCATTCCTATGGGTTCAAAATAGACCTATATGCATGAGGAAATAAAAAGGAGAAGGGATTTATACCTCCCGGTAGATCGAATCGAAGAAAAGCCTTCCCGGAGCGACACCAACACGTAGAGATTCCAAAAGGACACGAACGAGCTCCGGATCCTCCCAAACTTGGGTAGCTTCCTCCTTGGCTAGAATGGAGAAGAAAAGAAGAAGATTTGGTGGCGAAATGGAAGGATTTGGTGGAGAAATTGCTAGGGATTGCTCCCTAAAAATTTGGGGAAGAACAAGAGAGAGTGTGGATGAGAATAATAAAATGAACTTGAGCCTATCCTCTCCCAAAGTGGCTGGCCATATGGGACTATTTGTCCTATTATGGTAAGGTCCAAAATGCCCCCACTAACCTATTCTATTAGTATTAGAAAAGGGCTAATTGGTTGGGGCTAAATTAGTCATTCTAAAGTCTCTAATCACACTAACCTTATCCATAATAATTAGTCTAACCTCTAACTAAAATATTTCTATCATGTGGGCTATGACTAACTAATGTGTGGGTCCACTAAAGTCAACACTACCCCGGGGTCCCCATTTCAAGTCAGATTGAGCTGAAATTCGAACCCGACTCAAATAACCACAAAACAATATCATAAATAATAAAATAAATTTCAAAAATATTTCAAAAATACAAAATGACAAAAATATCCCTGTTCCTAAAAATTGGGGGTGACAAATTCCTCGAAATTAAAACCAAACAATAGTAAAATGTCAAAATCATAAGTCATAATTTTAAATAGTTTAAAAATGATTAAAAATCACCAAAAATTATAATATGAAATAATTATCAATAAATAATAATTATAATTATAAAATTTCAAAATTACCCTCATCTAGAAGACTGGGTGTTACACCGTGCTTCTTCGATTGTCATCGACAATTCCTGCCGAAGGATCATCCGTACCGGAGGAACAGGAATGCTTTTCGTGCTGGCGTTGTGGAGAAGGCTAATCCCCCGCCAAGGTGGACCGGATACACGATATAGGAAGAGGTAAAAGATTTACCAAGAGCTATTGAGCAGCCTGCTACGGGCTACAAGTGTGACGGATTTGGTCGCACTCATAACTGGACGAAGAGGAGTATATTCTGGGATCTTCCATATTGGAGCACAAATCTGATTAGACATAACCTTGATGTCATGCATATCGAGAAGAATGTGTTTGATAACATAATTAATACTGTAATGGACGTAAAGGGGAAGGCGAAAGACAATCCAAAGGCTAGATTGGACTTGGAAGAAATATGTAGACGTCCTGCATTGCATTTTATAGAGGACGGGAATGGGAAGTTGAAGCAGCCTAAGGCAATTTTCTTACTGGAGAAGGAGGATAAAGTGAGGCTTTGTAGGTGGATTCAAGGTCTGAAATTTCCAGATGGGTATGTTTCGAACTTGAGAAGATGCGTCGACCTCAAGGAGAACAAACTGACAGGTATGAAGAGCCATGATTGTCACGTATTCATGGAGCAGTTAATTTCGATTGCATTTCGGGAATTCTTACCGCATGCAACTTGGGATCCATTGACGGAGCTTAGCATATTCTTCAGGGACCTTTGTTCTAAGAAATTGCTCGTTGAACGTCTAGAAAAGCAAGAGAAGGACATTGCGGTTACACTGTGCAAGCTAGAGAGGGTGTTCCCTCCTGGATTCTTTGACTCTATGGAGCATTTGTCGATTCATCTTTCCTACGAGGCACGTGTTGGTGGACCCGTCGAATATCGATGGATGTACCCGTTGGAGCGACATTTGAATCGCCTAAAAAGAAAGGTAAAAAATAAGGCTCGGGTCGAGGGTTCTATTTGTGAAGCCTATATTCTCGAGGAGATTACAAATTTCTGCTCCTCCTATTTCAAACCTCATGTTGCTACGAATAGAACGAGGGCTCCGAGAAACGACGACGGATATCAAGAATTTAATGATGGAATACTGAAAGTATTCAATGCGTCCGGAAAGCCTTCGGGGAAAATGAAGAAGAGATATTTGAATGACGAAGAGCTAAGGGCTGCTCAGTTGTATGTATTACTCAATTGTGACGAGGATAAAGTGGAGAAGCTAGAGGGGTAAGTAACTCAGGATGATGAGTTTACGTCATCTCAATGTAATAGTATAAGCTAATATTATTGTACTAATCGGCGGTTGCTTCGTTGTTTTCCAGCACATATAATGATGAGTTAAGGCTGGTTAGACCCTACCTAACAGACGAAGCATTAGAACAAGAAATGAGACGTCATTTTCCTTCTTGGTTGAGCGAATATGTAAGTAGCTCGGTAATTACTGGCCTCTTCTAATACAACTGCGCAATAAATAACTTATTATCGCTTCTTTGATATTCAGGTCGATCGTCTAATTTCATCCGAGATTGAATTAATTAGAACTCTTGCCAAGGGACCAATTACTTTTGTTAAAATATGGCCAAGTTACTGTGTCAATGGCTTTCGGTTCAAGTCGACAAATGCTCCGATCAGAGACAGCTTCCTGGATCTTGATTCCACGAAAAACAGTTGTTTGTGTATCAAGTCTTCGAACTATAAAGACGTCGATCCAGGAAATGATTTCTTTGGCATCTTGCGAGAGATTGTAGAGTTGTCATATAATAATGGCAGAGAACCTGCAAAGATCGTGTTGTTCAAGTATGAATGGTTCGATCCGATTGAAAATCAAGGTTGGAAAATTGACAAGCATGGTCTTCTGGATATAAACTACAAGCGTAGATATCAAGGCTACGAACCGTTTGTCCTAGCAACTCAGGCTCAGCTCGTGTACTTCATAGCTTATCTGAGACGGGGAGCAACGAAGTCTGACTGGTGGGCAGCATGCAAGACTAAAGCCAGAGATACTTTTGATGTTGACGAAAAAGCTTACCAGGAGGACGAGCTACCTCTTGTAACCAATATTGTCGATGTGGACTCCACGGAAGTTACGCATTACACGACACATAATGTAGAAGATGTAGAATTATCCGAAGAGGAAGACGAAGCCGACGAAGGCGAAGATGAAAGTGAAGATGAGGAGGAAGAGGAAGATGAGGTCGAGGAAGACGAACAAGATGATTATTCTGAAGATGATTGAGAGAGATATACTTATCTGAACTTAGATGTTTCTTCTAGAATACATTATCTGGACTTAGATGTTTATTGTAGAATGTATCATCATATGTTGTCTTGGTTATTATCTTGTCTTTGTTGTACTTTCATATTTCTAGTCTCTACTATTTGTTGTACTTTCATATTTCTAGTCTCTATTATTTGTTGTACTTTCATATTTCTAGTCTCTATTATTTGTTGTATTATCATATGCTGTTATCAGGTATGGCAGGTCGTCGCGGAGCGTACCGGAGGGAACAACGAGGTCACTCTCCTCCGGTACTTCCTACAGGTACTGCTAGAGGACGGAGTTTTCCTTCGGTACCTCATTCTGGTACCGGCTCTGGATCCTTGTCGCCGATTACTCCTCCATATCGGACAGTAGGTGGGCCTGGTGGGACGACGTTATGTGGCATATCTCCTGGGACGAGTAGTACCAGGCCTGTTGAGAGTGATCGCCCGTCTAGCATTTCTACTGCTGATACGATGATGGAGACGGATGAGCAGATGGCGGAGGCTACGGCGACGGCGCCGACGGCCGACCAGCATCATGCAGATGATGCGTGCGCACCTCCGGAGGAGAGAAGGACGGAGATCTGGGCCGACGGTACAAAGTAGGTGTTTTAGTTTATAATTTTTTTTCTTTCTGTTTTTATCATAATTTAACTTTTTTCATGAATATAATATGTTTGTATAGATATCGTCCCCCAGAGGTACAGAGACGTCTAGGCCACATGCTGAGGCATAATTATGGTGGTGCTTGGATTAACTACTCTGAGGCTCCGGACGAGAGAAAGGCCTTCTGGTTTGCGCGCTTAAAGATTAAAATATATTTGCTTTTAACATGAATCATATAATTTTTGTATATTATATATAACTGATAAATATTTGGTTTGCGCTCTTCTAGGATATATTTTCTATCCACCGTACCGGGCCGAGCTTATCGAGGGGATGTTTCCTGCCGTCGCTGCCAAGCTGATCCGCGACTCTATCAATGATCAGAAGGATCGTGATCGTGCCGAAAAGCCGATCCAAGGTTGGATCACCCTTGATCAATGGAATGCGATGAAGGCTCGATTCGAGGTGCCAAAGTACAAGGAGAAGTCGGAGAAGGCCAAGGCGGCTAGGCAACATGCCTCGAAGTGGTGCGGTGGGTCGATTCCGATGACAGAACATTTTCGTCGTCTGGTATGTCTTCCTCTTTTAGAAATATTATTTTAATGCAAAACTGATAAATTATTACTAAGATAATATATTTAATTACAAGTAAGGAAGGTCGATAACGCCGACATGGTGACCGTCTTCCTGGCCATCCATCGTCGCGGCGCTGACCTTATTGATGAGAGGGCCGAGTAGACTTATGTAAGTATTACAATACGTTATCTTAATTTAATACTTCGTATCAATTTTAATATAACTTAGTAAATATGATGCAAATAAATATTCATGTAGTTAGTAATAATAAGTACATTAATTAGAAATTAGAAATTAGAAATAATAAGTACATTAATTAGAAATTAGTAATAATAAGTACATTAATTAGAAATTAGAAGTTAGTAATAATAAGTACTTTCTAGGCCGAGTATCAGAGGCTGTGGGAACGGGCGGCTGCTAGTGCACCTGATGCAGGAGAGGCCGGTACTTCCTCGCAGCCCACTCAAGCTCCGTCGGTGGATGAGCTTTGGATGGCCGTCGCTGGTGGACTCCGTAGGGGTACGTACTACGGTACGGGATCCTATGGCGCTCTAGTTGTGACCCAGTCCTCTAGGACATCTCCTGCTAGTGTGCATGGTCCACAGCCATCCCAGGAGTCTGCCCGAGTCCACCAGATGATGGAGTCTCTCCGTGACGACCTGCTACGATGGATCGAGGAGCAGTCTCAGCACGACGATCCTGCGCTGCTAGCACGATTGGATGCGCTCGACCGTGGCATTATGGACCTCAGGGAGACGACTGAGAGGACAGAGCGCACCGTTGGAGGGTTAGAGCGCACGGTCATGGAGCTGCAGACAGGACAGGTGACCATGGCCGAGATGATGAGATTGGCACAGGAGTCGATGGTCGAGAGCAGTGATAGAATGTTATCTATCATGGATTCATACCACCAGCGACTTACAGCGTTGGAGCGTGCTGGTCTTCCGGGTGCGCCTTCATCGTCGTCGACTCCGCCGCCTCCACCGCCATCTTCTTCGACACCGACTCGACCGACGTCACTGCCTCCATCGGTATCGATTTCACGTGAGGAGTATGAGTTGTTCTTATCCATTCGTCGCGGCGGTGCCCCTTCTGTACCAGATTCCTAGTAGTCCTAGTTAGGACTGTTTCTGTGTTTGTTTCATTCTTTATTTGTGACTTGGATATTTGTTGGTTGTGTAGATTTGGATACTTGGTTGTTTGGATACTTGGTTATTTGGATATTTGGTTATTTGGATACTTGGTTATTTGGATATTTGGTTATTTGGATATTTGGTTATTTGGTTAGTTGTTGTGTGATTGTTGTAAACTTGGTTATTTGGATATTTGGTTATTCGTAATTATCGACGTCAAGTATACCAACTTGGTTAGTTGTGTACAGCAAGAAATGGACATTCTGTGATTGTTTGGATCCTATTCTACAGTGAGAAATGGTTATCTTTTTAAACTGCAGGGAGAAATGGACATTCTGTATTTTTTTTTCAGACTTAGCGACGTTTACCGACGTACACCGACGTACATTTACGTCGGTAAACGTCGGTAAATATGCGATATTATCCAGTTTACCGACGTTTTAGCGACATTATAATATGTAGGAAAACGTCGGTAAACGTCGGTAATATTCCCAGGAATTTCCAAGATTTATCGACGTTTAACGACTTTGAACATGTCACTAAACCACCGACGATTCGTCGGTAATACGTCGGTAATTTACCGACGCATAGCGATACGCAGTAATACGTCGCTAATCCACCGACGTCACAACGGTAGACGTCGGCAATATACCGACGTATATATACGTCGGCAAACGTCGATAATTGCGACGTTTGGCGACGTTTAGAAGATTAGCGACTTACATTTTAGCGATTATCACGAAACGTCGGTAATTCCGTCGCTAAATATCTTTAGCGACGAAATTTGTCGTTTTAGCGACGTCTTTATGCGTCGCTAAAACAACTTATTCTGGTAGTGGAAGATGATAAGTCCTACAATATAACTTAAAGTTAATAAAAGTAAATGACACCACACCAAAATGTGCAAACTACTGCCAAAATATAGGACTGCAAAGGGAAAGGCAGTCCTTGCAATAATCATGACTACCACCACTCTGGCAGTCAATCTGGTTTAAAGGACTGCAGCGGTTTGGGCAGTCCTGTATTTAGAGGTGGACTGCCAGAGTAGTGGCAGTCATGTCTGTCACAAACCCGAATTTCACCCGACATGAATATTAAAATTTACTTACAAAGAGTGCATCCGAAGCAAAAATGTGTTCTTCGGACATATCGGGACGAGCGTCTACTACATTCGATGACCCGGGTTCTTCCATGTTTCTTTTTTCTAAATTAAACACATATAAATCATAATTTATATGTGAAATTATTGTTGGAAAGTCTACAAATATATTAATTAGATGACATAACCATTAACGGAAGAAGTCGATGACACCATAACTAAAATTTGCATCCTAAATCTTCACAATGGCTTGGTTGGAAGAAAATTTGGGTTAGGGTTTACAATTTTATGACCTAGAAATTTTGAGAAGAAGAAAAGAGTAGAGGAGAAGAAAAGAGTAGAGGGAGAGAAGAAGAGTTGTAAAATAAAATGAAGTTGGTATTTATATCATTTTTTGGGCTAGCCCCAAGTAAAAAAATTTGATGGCAAACTTGTAGTTTTTTTTCAACGTTTTTGGGATAGCCCCTAGTAATATGTGTGGTGCCCTTAGAAAAACCCTAAATATATAAGAAAAGAATAGAGAAATTCTAACCTCCTCTTTTTCTCTATTTTTTTGGCTAATTATAAGGGCACATAACATTTTGAACGGGGCTAGCCAAGTGTTACTTTTCAATTATTTACAAGTTTGTCACTGGAAAAATTACTCAGGGCTATCCAAGTGGTAGGTATAAAAGATAACTCTTATAATTTTTTTCTTCTTCCTCACTCTCCATTCCTCACAAGAAGAAGAAGAAGAACAAGAAGAACAAAAAGAACAAGAACAACAAGAACAAGAACAACAAGAACAAGAACATCAATTTTTGCAAACCTAATTTATTTTGATTTTTTGCTCTCTTCTAATTTCTCAGATCGCTTTCTCCAAACGCTACTTTATTTTTCTTCTTCTTGTTTGGGCATTATGGATGAAATCCTAGTTGTAGAAGAAATTGGGTTATCAATCTATGAAATCTATTAATCTATTAGTCTATTAACCAATTTTTTTATTAGTAGAAGAATTATGCATGCAATCCTCGTTGTAGAAGAAAACTATGGAAGAAATACTAGTTGTAGAATAATTGGGTTCATATCAGGACTGCCACAATTTCTGACAGTCCTAGAAGTATTGAGGACTGTCAAAAATTATGGCAGTCTTGAAATAGACTCGATGTACAACAGGACTGCCACAATTGCTGGCAGTCCTAGAAGTAATGAGGACTGACAGGAATTGTGAGTCCTGAAAGGGACATGCTCTACAACAAGACTGCCACAATTTCTGGCAGTCCTAGACATATTGAGGACTGCCAGAAATTGAGGCAGTCCTAAAAGATACTTGCTGTACAGCAAGTTCCTTTCAGGACTGCCACAATTTCTGGCAGTCATAAAGTCAAAATTCTCGAATGAAAAAAACATGTTAGGGTTTATTTCAATCTTGATAATAGAGTGAAATATGTATTTTAGGGTTTATTTCCATGCATTCTTTGTGAGGAAAGAAGTATTTAACCTTTATTTCTATGCATTTTAGGGTTTATTTAATTTTCAGGTACCATCGAAATTGGGAAAGAGAAGAAAAATAGGGTTTTGATGGAGATGATGATGATGATGGAAATGGTAGAGAAGAAGAAGATGATGATGAGAAAAAAACTAGAGTTTTGATGGAGATGTGAGAATGGAAATGGTGGAGAAGAAGAAGATGAATAGAAGAAGAAGAAAGTTAGGGTTTGTGAAGAGAGAGAGTGAAATTTAGAAATGAGATTGATTTTTGGGGTTGGGGGGGGGTGTGAGGTTTGGACAGCCCCCTGAGTGGAATATTTTGATAGCCCGAGTAAAAGTTCCTCAAAACCTGGCTAGCCCTAATCCTGGTTAGCTCCGATCAAAATGTTATGTGCCCTTATAATTAGCCTTTTTTTGTATCTTTTATCTTATTAGCAACTTGTTCCACCTCTTTTTCTTTGTTATTTTTTCTTGTCAACAGCTTGTCCCACCTTCAACTTTATCCTTGTATTATATGGTTGTCCTCTTACATGAATGCTAGCTTGTATATAGTACGAACAATATGAAAAATTCGACTTTCATGTCTCAAATATTATCACTTATTTGCTGCCTCGTTATTAGTGATAAGAGATGACAAATTCATCTACAATAGATTCACTATTTTGTGCGGGATCCTTTTCATTGCAATTAATTTGGGATACATGGGATATCAATCACAAGGCTATGCCTACAATAGGAACAATTTGACTTTTCTGTCTAAAATTGCTATCTTGATATCAATCACAAGACTAAGCCATAATTTGGAGTTCATATCTGTAAGTCCCCTGAATTTTCGGGATTTATTTTTGAATTTTCTAAATGATTTATTCTCGATAATTCATTCTATTTAAATTAATTTTGATCATTAAATGCTCTTCACCGTGACTTGGAATTCTAGAGCATCAGGGATGCCAGTCTCTGGAAACTTCCTTCTGGGAGTTTGTAGTAGACGGTATTATCTTCACATTGATATTTCGTGTCCCACTCGAACTTGTTTCCTTGTACTCTTTCTGCTTCGCGCAAGTTTGGGTCAATATTAGACCATTTAATTATTAATTGAATTCCCACTCTTTTTCTAGATCATCATATGCGCGTTACCATGACTTTTAATTTAGGAGCACCAGACTAGTCATTTTTTCAAAACCAACTTGTCATGTTTGATCTACTCGAGACGCTCTTTATCCATGACCTTCGTGTCCCACTCAGACACTCCATTTTGTGCTTCATTTCCTTCGCACAACTTTTGGGTCAAATTAGGCCAATTAATTATCTACCGTAATTTGTGACCTGACTTCCAATTTAATTTCGGGACCCGACATCGATCCAACCTAGTCGACCCCAAATATGGACATGGCCCACATGAAGCCTACTACCCGTCTGCTACTTGTGTCCGATTTATTTGAGCCCCCACATGCTACATATTTACCCATGATTATAAATACTTAAAAATAATTTATTTATTGCACCTAGACCATTTTGACCCAACCCCAGCTCCATGTTGCCCTCCATCATGACTGCCCACACCCCACTGATATTTTTCCTCTACCCTAACTATCTCTCTTTATATAAAAATATCTAATTCTCTCATTTGTATATACACACACACACACACACACACACACACATATATATATATATATATATATATATATATATATATATATATATATATATATATATATATATATATATATATATATTTTTTTTTTTTTTTTTACACACACACACACACACACACACATATATATATATATATATATATATATATATATATATATATATATATATATATATATATATGTATATACATATTATATATACATATTATATATATATATATATATATATATATATATATATATATATATATATATATATATATATATATATATATATATATATATACATAAAAAAAAAAATATATATATATATATATATATTAATCACTTTCTCTCTCATCACAAACACCCCATCACCATGCTAGCACACCCCTCTCCCATGCT
The DNA here is from genome assembly GCA_029216955.1 of Iris pallida. Classification (NCBI taxonomy): domain Eukaryota; kingdom Viridiplantae; phylum Streptophyta; class Magnoliopsida; order Asparagales; family Iridaceae; genus Iris; species Iris pallida. The sequence continues at coordinate 2,731,230 of JANAVB010028397.1, read as the reverse complement.
AGCCGACCACCACCCCCCTCTCTCTACTTTCTCTCTCTCACACATTAAATATCTCTCATTCTCTCTCTCTCTCTCTCTCTCTCTCTCTCTCTCTCTCTTTTCTATATAATATATACACACAAACTAAATTTTTCCTCACTTCTCTCTCTCAAACTCTCACCAACGCAGCCCTCTCCTTCACGAGCAGCCATCCCCCGACCTCCCATGGCCGAGCACCCCACCTCTCCTCATTCTCCTTCTCCTCCTCCATTCTTCATTCTCATCTTCAACTACACACCACCACCTATATCACCATCACTCAAGCCGCCACCACCACTCCCGTGCGCCACCGCCGGGCACCCCCGCCACCGCAGGGGCACCGCCGTGCCAGGCCAGCACCGCCGTCGACGTGCGCGCGTGCGCCTGCACGCAGTAGCAGCCGCAGCGCAGCCTCGCAGCAGCAGCGAGCGTACGGTCGCGCGCGCTGTCGCCGCCACCGGCGCCGCCGCGGTCGCCGTCGCCGCCGACGAGCCTCCCCACTCGGCCGGGCGCACCCCCAGGCAGGCCCCCATGGCCACTGCCTTCCTCACCGATGCGATACATAGGCGATTCGTGCGTTTTGCACGAAATTCCGTCGACGCGCGCGCGGAGAAATTCCAGAATTCGTGCTCCATCGCAGCGACTTCGTACCGATTTTCTGGGAGATCCGACCGTTGGATCGACGAACTCCTTGCTCCGTCTCAATCTTGGTATATCCCTCTTCACCTCTGTCAAGTTTGAACCGTTAATTTCGTCGTTTGATACATCAAACCGTCCACCAAGTTGACGTTTTAATTGAACTATTTTTGGACAGTTTCGTGACGCCAACTTCGCAGGTTCGTATCTTCGTCGTCGCTTCTCCGTTTTGCGTGCTACCAGTTCCGGTGCACAGCTGGTATAACCCTCTTCATGCCCCCTTTAGATTTCATTTCAGTTTGAGCTTGTTAGGTCGGTCGAATTCGACGCCAAAGTTGGCCGTTCGAATTCTTAGTGTTGCACTTGTAAAATTCCATTTTTGAACCCGGGACCCCGAATTCAAATTCTGACACCACCAGTAGACTCGTGGCGTCGTTCTGGCATGTTTTCATATAAAGTTTGCTTGATTTGGAGAATGTGGACCCTGGCACGTATTTCGGTGCAAAATGGGTCCCACTTTCTAAGTCAACGGGCCACTTTGAGATCGGCTCATCAGAATCCAATTCTGGATATACCGTTGAGTTCGTATCGTCATTCTGGACTCGTTGACATATAATTTGCTAAGTTTTAGTAAGATTTGGTTCCGGCACGCATTTCGGTACAAGTCGGATACCAATATCCGGGTTAACGGGTCATTTTGAGTTCGGCTCATCGAAATCCAATTACGGATATACCGTTGAGTTCGTATCGTCATTCTGGACTCGTTGACATATAATTTGCTGAGTTTTGAGGACATTAGCTCCGACACGTTTTTCCGTGCAAATCGGAATTTCAATGTCCTGGTCAACGGACCAATTTGAGATCGGGTCAACGGAATCCAATTCTGGATATACCGTTGGGTTCGTATCGTCATTCTGGATTCGTGGACATATAATTTGTTAAGTTTTGTGCACTTTTATTTCGACACATTTTTTCGGTGCAAAGTGTGTCCAACGGCGGACATCATTTTGGTCCGAAATTACCTTTTTACCCCTGTGTCCAAATTGGACTTATGGACAGGCTATTCTAGCTATTTCGACCATTCTGGACACGTTGGTGATATTAGTTTCATCATCCGACAACATCTGTAGATTTTTTCTCTTTTTGGTCATCCTATTATTATAATATTTTCTCCTTTTGGATTGTTTTAGAGCCGTCGATTTCAGTAATTTCTAAATCACTGAAATTCATGTGTTGATCCTGTAGATGTTTGTAGAGACTAGCTTTGACCCAGTTTGACCATGGTTGACTACTTTGACTGAACGTCGAAGTAGAGTCAACATTTGACCTAGGTTAGACTAGTTTTGACCTTGGTTGACCACAGTTGACTATATTGGCCAAAAGTCAACCGGAAGTCAACCGTAGCCTAAAATTGACCAGAACAGGACCTAAGTTGACCAGTTGACCCAAAGTCAACTGTTAATCAATGTTAGTCAAGTTTGACCTAGAGTTGACCAGAGTTGACCAGTTGACCAAGTCAACTGTAAGTCGACCATTGACTTAGATTGACCTAGTCTGAATTGCTTTGACTTGTCTTGACCTAATTTGACTTAGTATGACTCGATTTTACTTCCAAACCCTTATATTGATACAGTATTCCACCTATAGGTCCTCGAGGCACTGTTCTTGGACCAGTTGACATATTCCACCAGATCACAGGCGAGTACATTCTCTGATAATATTTCTTTTTTATGATATCGTCTTTGTTTCTTGTATTTAGTGTAGATATCCTTGTTCTCTTGACACATTGTTCACACGGATTGGTATTTGTCTGGATCCCGTCATAAGATGTTATTCCTCTTATATATGGTATGCCTTGTGCAAGACTTCCTAGTTCCTTGTGCATTGTATAGACAGGATTCCTGCGAAGGCTAGCTACCTTCTCAGAGAATCACGTGTCATGACGTGTCATGATTGGATCCACTATATTAGTCAGGGATGGGGGTGTTAGCGTAGATATGTGATCAATATCCCACAGATTATTGTATCATCATTGTATAGTGTTAATCATACACTCACGTATGATTAGCCAGGCCAAACATTGTATCAAGTTCTAAGCCGATCACATGTTGAAACTGATACTAAACTCACATAGATATAGTTCCAGATTTTTGTACATGATATATACTGTTTTCTTGTTCTTACATTCAGTTACAGTCTTGACATGCCTTACCATGATTCATGTACGCATTATTTTACCTCGTATATTCTCTCTATTTACTGCTACATTTTTAATATCGTCTAACTAGAACTGTTATTTGAGATTTGTGCTCGTTCCATCCTGACTGGATATGTTGATAAAATTTTAGGAGTAGTTGTGCCCTCAGTTTTGAACTTCATGATGTTGCTAGCTGAGGTGGATCTCACTATTCTTCTATGTGAGTTGTCTGGTAGTTATCCTTAGTTAGTCTTGTTGTTCCTTTCTTATTTTTCTGTCTTATGATCATTGTAGATTCTAGTTGTTTTAGTGATATTGTTATTATTTCTTGTCTTATCTTCCTTAGTTTTCATGATATGATATGAGTACATTTCTAGTTATGGATCTTTAGATGTTGTAGTTAGTATAGTATACTTGACATCGTTCTACCACCGATACCGCGGCGTAGGCTGGACGTGGCCCACGTATTCGTACCCGTATATCCGGGTGCGGGTCGTGACAATATCCCATCTATTACTTGTCGAGTCTCTTACTCGTTATGGCTGATTGTGTGGCTGAACATGGTTATTAATTTTTTTTGGATCTTAATTACTGTCTATACATGCCAAAGCTATCCATCTACATGCCAAAATCTGGTAATTAAATGCCAAAACAGTCAATCTACATGCAAAAAACTAGTAATTATCTATTCTACTATATAATGTGAAAAATAAGTTTCACCATGAAAATTTTATTTTCAAAAATATCCTTCAATATATGTACTAATTAAAACGAATAGATGCAATAAATGTTACTGTCAACCATTTAAAAGATGCATTATGGAAGAATTAATGTATTACGGAAATCAAAGTTTTCATACTACTTGATAAGTCTTCTAAATTTTAGCACGAAATTCTAAGGGTTGAACTCATAATCTATATAATTAAAAACATTTATACAACACAATCCACTCAAAGTGTTTTTTTAATCCTCCTAATTATAATCTATATTTACTATTATAATACAGTTTGGAAACGGTTCAAAGATGAGCGATCAAGCCGTTATTAAAAAAGTTACGGCAACAAAAACTAACTTTCTCTTTACCTTTGTACTTTCTCTTTATTTTGTACAAATATATATTTAAAAACTAAATTTAAAGAAAAAATTATCAAAAATTTAAATTGTTTAACAAATCTTAATTTAAATATATTTAAATATTTAAACATTTAAACTATTTTCAACAATATTATAAAATATTTATTTTATTTGTAATGTACGTAAATTTATTAGTGAATAATAAATATGAATATTTTAACAAATGCTTCCATTCCAAATGATAAAATTAGTATATGCCCACACTAATTTTTTTAATTAGCAAATACTCCCACCCTTATGTAAAACAACAATAAAAAATTAAAAAATTGGGGTATATCTTAAATATTTTACTGTTCCGTACAAAAAATGGAGGCATTTGGTAGTTAAAAATATAGTGGAAGTATATACTTAGTACCAACATTTAGAATGGAGACATATACTAAAATATCCCTAATAAATATGTGCAAATGTACGTACATATGTACTAGTTGGTCTTTAATTAATTCCTAATTCCTTCTTTCAAGTTTGATATGGGCATGTCATATCACTTGTCACATGAAGTATCAACAAAAGAAAGCTAGCACAGTGCATTCCACTTTGCACCTAGGGGCCTGTTTGGTTGCACGAAAGTGTATGAAAGTGCGAAAGTGGAAAAACGAAACTTGCGCACGCGATGCGTACGCATAAATTTTGAGTTTCCAAAAGATGTTTGGTTGATGGTTGAAAAATATGAAAGTGGAGGAATAAGGAGTTTCATTGTTTGGATGGTTGTTGAAAGTGGAAAAAAAAAGAGTTCCGTTGTTTGGATGGTTGTTGAAAGTGGATGTTGATTGGAGATATATTAAACGAAAACCACTTTTCTCTTTTCACACTTTTCTTTCTCTTTCCACCACTTTCACCAAAAAAATGGTGTGGTGAAAGTGAAGGAGAAATGGGGGGACAGGAACTGTGAACTGTCAGTTCACAGTTTTTTTTGGAGAGTTTCAAGAATGAACCAAACAAATGAACTTGGAAGAGTTCACTCCACTTTCAAAAAACTGGCCAAATCCGAATGACTTTCAACATACCAAACAGCCCCAGCCAACGTGATCGAGTCAGTACATGGACAACAAAACAGTCAGGCCTGCCGGCCCGATCCATCACCGAGCGCGCGTGGACCGCTTCCTCCTACAGCCACAGCCACGCCACGCCACGCCACATTGCTTCCACTCTCAAATCACAATCACTTCTTCTTCTTCTTCGTCAACCCCCATGGATCGCGATCTTTGATCCGCGAGGCCGACGATGACGCGCGGCGCTAGGGTTTCCTCTCCGGCCTCAGGGATGAAGTGAGCAACCCCCCCTCTCTCTCTCCGTTTCTATTGCATGGACACGGACGGGTACACGGACACGGGGACACGGTTTGGATATCTGAAGTGTTGTCCGTGGTTCCTGGGTCTCGCTAGTCATGATCGTTCGGTGAAGTTCGTGGCTTTCCGGTTCTTGCCTTCTTGGTAGTTTAAACTTTTTAGTTTCTACCACGAGTTCGCGGACACAAGTACGGCACGACGCAGGAAGGACACTAGCGCCGGTCTTGGAGCGTCTGCTTCATGTCCAGTACGTGTTCGACGCTACGTGAGACGTGGTATCTTGCTAAAGTTGACGACTTTCAAGATTTTTTTTTTTGTAGTTAAACTGTAGTTTTTCCTGCAAAATTATGGACTATTGTACCGTCGCAAATAAGACACGACGCAGTAAGGACATGAGGGGAACATCGCCAATTTTGGACACGGATACGACATAGACCAGTCTCATTTTCAGAATGTTCTGGTGTATTTTGGAGTGTCTGTGTAGTGTCTAACACATTTACGGTACGATGTGACATACGGTCGTTTGATGAATTTCATGGCTTTCTAGTTTTTGGTAGTTATTTTTTGTTTGAATGTGCCAGTGTTCTGTTAAGTTTGTTTGGTTGTTAGGTTCAGGCATTCCTTGTCTCTTGGTTGGTATGTAATTTGTTAATAGCCAACAACAACAACAACAACAACAACAACAAGGCCTTCACTCCATACTTTTGGGTTTGGCCACCAATGTTTTGTGCTGACTGTAGGCTGCCTAATGCTATCTTCCTCTATCTGGACTTGGGACTGACAATGAAAATATAAGACATTAAGCACAACACAAGCGAAGTTAACTGCGAATAGCCAATTCTCTCTGAAAAAATAAAGATTTTTTTTTTGTAAATTCCAGTTTCAAGCGATCAAGCTGTCATTCTAGACTCTAGAATTCATGGACGCCTGGGATTGAATCCATGATTCATTATGACTTGTAATATATTTTGTTATTTGGTTCCTTATCAGGATAGACTTAACCAATGTCTCTGCTCTTCCTCTTATAGTTAATGTCTGAATATTCATGCACTCCTACATGTAAGGGAGGGACTCTTTTATACTTATCCTAACTGATAGGAGGTCCTTTACGACAAACTATCACAAATTTGCTAGATTACTGCAAGCCCCCTCTACTATACTATTAGAGGGTCTTCGGGAGGTGGGGTGCAGGGGTGGTGTGCTACTCTCCCATGGTTCTGGCTCCATCCTCGATGGACACAATTATTAATATTGAGTAAAAGAACTTTTTGGGTAAGTTGTATTCAGGATTGTGATGCAAACTTCCTTCTGTTATTGTTCTGTGTCTTTTTACCGTGGAGTACTATTGACATAACTGTTTCACAACTGAATTTATGTTTTGGAATAATATTTAGGTGAACTAAAAAATAATATCTATATTTTGTGCACGAAAAATATGGGGTGGGGTGGGGTAATGCTTGTTGGTTGCGTCCTGGAGGATGTCCGTTGGAGTGCGGAAACAACCTCTTCATATATCTTGGTGTTGGCTTGCTTACATACCGACTAATATATTCTAAATCAAAGTAGAACGAAAAGGATGTAGTGATCCTTGATGAGAACAAGAAAATAAGAATAGATTGGATAACAAGAAGAATTAATTCAGAGAAGGGGAAAGAGAAGTTTAAGTATTCTAAGATAAATTGAATTGAAAATAATTGTTAGATGGTGCTCTTACAAAAGGGGTCGACCTCTTATTTATAGAGGTGGACAAATTAAAAAAGAAAGTTTCCAAGCAAAGGAGTCGTATAAAAATATGAGTTATGCTAAAAATAAAATCACCACTTTAATAGAAAAGCTCCCATTAAATAAAACTCATACTAAAAATAGAATAATTATTTTAATAGAAAAGTTCCTATTAAATAGGAATCAAAGTAATTTGGTTATTTGTCTTGTTTGATGTTCTACATCAGGCCTCCCTTCTTTGAAAATGAACACGACCTCGTGTTAGCACTAGGAAGATCTCAATCGTTATCATCACACAATGGGACAAATTGAAGGTTTTGGAGATGTTAAAAGTATAAGGAAGATCGATCACATAGGCAGTCACTTATCTTGTGCAACATCTTGAAAGGTCTGTACTTTTTCATCTTGATTTATTCTATGGACCAGCTGGAAATCTTTCTTTGCGTAAGAATATCATGACATGATCTCCTTCAGAAAAACGTCTTTAATCTTCCATGTTTATCTGCAATTCCGCATAGACTTTGTACTTGTCATTGGACTAGAGTTGAAGTGTGGCTCGAACTTCATCATGAACTTGAGTAGTTTTCTCCAACATATGATCTCTAGAAACATTGGTACTTGGAACCTTTGGTAATACTACTAGATCAAAAACATGGTTAGGTACGTAAGAATAAATGATCTCAATAGGAGTTTTGCCCGCGGGAGGTTTTCCAAAGTGTTAGGCAAACTCCACGTGAGGTAAGAGAATATCCCAACTCTTGGGTTTTTCACCACATTTAGCTCTAACAGGTTCCCCAACGAACTATTCACAACTTCAGTTTGTCCATATGTCTGCGAATCAACATGTCGTTGAGTATGACGTAGTCCCAAAATAAAATCCATATTAACATCGACCCAAGGAGTATCTGAAACGGGTAAAGGAGTATAGATACCAGTGTTTTGTATATGTCCCTTATATTGCTGAGAAACAAAACACTGCCGAACAAGTTTGTCAACATTCCTTCTTAAATTAGGCTACTACTAGCGTTCTTCAACAAAGTAATTGGTTTATCAAGTGCAAAATTTCCACCAAGTCCTCCGACATGCAATTCACTAGTTAGATGTTTACAGAGAACCTTGAGGAATGCATATACGATTACTTTGAAAAAAAAAACCTATCTTGAATATGAAAATAATCTAAACTGGATTCCATATTTGGAACATTTGAACCATATTGATTTGAAATTGTCATCATCCACATACAAATCCTTCAAATAGTTAAAGGCTAGAACCATATTACGCATCATAATAAGGATAACAACACTTTTATGCTTGATAGAGAAAGTGTATGTATTGATAGTGATAAGTCATCTATCATGCATGAATTCACCTTTGCAGAAGTTTTGAAAATTTTCAAAGCTTGGTGATCCGTATAAAGAATAAACTCCTTTTGACTCAAGTAAGGATGCCCATTCTTCAGGACTTGTACTACCGCAATAAATTCTAAGTTTCTAACTCATAAGTAGACCACTTTTTTCTTGTATTTGAATTCTTTTCACTATAGAAAACAATGGTTGACCTTCTTAAGAACGGCGCCAATACCAACAATTGGAGCATCACAAGCAACTTCGACGAGTTTACTAAAATCATGCATGCGAAGAAGAGGCGTGGTACATAACTTTTCCTTGAGAAGATGAAAACTCTTATTCGTGGCTTCATTCCATTGTAATTTTTCTTGCTTCAAACAATTAGTAAGAGGGGCGGCAATATAGCTAAAATTCTTCACAAAATGTCGATAGAGAGTAGCCAATCTATGAAAGCCACAAACATTTTTAAGTTTTGTGGGAGTAGGCCACCCATGTAGAGCTTTTACCTTGGTTCATCAACATGTATGCCTTTGTCGAACATTTGTAAGTGTTGTGGGAGTAGGCCACCCATGTAGAGCTTTTACCTTGGTTCATCAACATGTATGCCTTTGTCCAAGATCATATAGCCCAAGAATACAATACTAGACGACAAGATATGACACTTCTTTAAGTTCAAGTACAACAAATTGTCACGAAGTACTTCAAGCATTGTCGCATGCGAGATAGATGCTCTTTAATTATGCTAGTAAAGATTAAGATGTCATCAAAGATTCAAAATAAACAATGATAAAATTATTGAGGAAATGTTGTGAAACCTCATTCACGAGTCGCATGAAAGTATTGGGAGCAATAGACAAGCCAAAAGGCATCATAAGTCACTCATGTAAGCCTTCTCTTGTTTTGAAAGCAGTTTCCATTTATCATCTGGTCGTATGCGGATTTGGTGCTATCTACTAAGGGTATGCTTGGTAATGGTATTTTCATCGATTTTGGGGTCTTTTTGAGCCGACCGTTTATGAAAACACATACTTGTTAATTTTTTGAGGCACTGGTTTTGGTCGGCTCAAAACCCTCCCAAAACCGGTGTAATGTAATTTTGGGTGACTTTATAAACACCCAAAATCGGTGGATTTTGAGCGATTTAATTATTTTATTCCATTTATATCCTCACAAAAAAAATATAATTATAACTACTGATAGCCTACCCTGTATTTTTTTTCTTTTTTATCTGTGTTTCTCTTATACTTTTTTCAAACTATTGCTACTTTTTCAGGTAAGTTTTTAAAATGTTCTCTCCTACTTTCACCTAAGTGTTTCTATTATTTCATGTTTTTCTATTATTTTGATCAAATATGGACTTATACATTCAAGTCGTAGACATTTTAGCAGTACTCGCGCTTGGAACCATTTTGTTTATATATGGACATGTATATAATTTTATTAGTGTAAAAAACTTTCAAAACCGCTCGATAATGAATTACCAAGGATTAAAAGCCGCTACTTAAAACCACCAAAAACCGGACCCCTCATAACCGCTCATAACCGGTACTCTAAAAACACTTCATAACCGCTACCTCTACAATTGTCAAGCAGACTTAGTATAGACGGTGGAACCAGTTATTATCGATCATGTCATCAAGTCTTGGGAGGGGAAAGTGATATGAAATGGTAATCTTGTTAAGAGCACGACAATCAGTACATATTCTCTAACCTCCATCTTTCTTAGAAACCAAAAATGTCGGACAAGCACATGGGCTTTTAGTGGGTCTAATCAATCTCTTCTTCAAGAGATCTTCAATTTGTCCTTGAAAAATGGAATGTTCACTTGGACACAATCGAAAATGTGGTAGATGAGAAATAGTAGCTCCTGGGAATATGTCAATGCTGTGTTGAATGACCTGCAATGGTGGCAACACATTTGGTAATTCATGTGGAATCAAAGAATCAAATTCTTGTAATAAAGGCTTCACCTTAGGAGGTTTTCTATGGGTTTGGCATCTTCATGAGAACTGAGACTATCCTTTGTAACACCATCACTATGTAAAGACCAAAGCAGAATCCACAAGCATTAATGTCCTCGTATCGCTTGCATTACGAGCCAAGGAAGAATTATGTCAAGGAAGTAAAGTATGTATATGTTTGACCATCTTTCATACAAGTGAAAGTAATACTATCAAAGCAATTGTGTATAGCCTTCATATATATTGCCAAGGTCTTCCAAGTCGCAAGTGTGTCACATTCATATGAAACACATCGCAAAGTATTGAATCGTTATAAGGTTCTAACTTGAAATCGATCATGCATTGTGGAATAATCTTATAAGAGAAATCATCAGTAACCCAACCAATAGAGTAAGGAGATGGGTGTGGCATAACCGGTAAACCCAATTTTTCTACAACATGATGAGCAACAAAATTTCCAGCAGTGCCACCATCAATGACCAATTTAGCCAAGTAATCATTGATCTTGCACTTAGTGTAAAAATACTATTCCTTTGAGACGGAGTAGGTTGAATGATAAGCAAAGGACTACAAATAAGCATATAACTTCTTCTTTGTGAATTTGATATAAGACATCTTGTTCGTTGTAAGCATCATGACCTTCATCAATGTCGTTTCCATCCTGGTTATTATTTTCATCATGTTCAACATAAGAAAGTGTTTGTTCTCGATATGTGACTGAAGAATGTTTTGTACAACCACACTTAAGACATTTTATCCTCTAGGTTACCGTAGGTTAGCGTAAGGGTTGGCGTATGTGGTGGTTTGGGTAAGTTTGTGGTGGTGGTGGTTGAAAATTTGATTATTGCGGGTAAAATAACGGTTGTGTTGAAAATTAGAGTGAGTATAGTGTTGGAACTTTGTTTTAGGTGGTGTGTTGGGTATAGCATATGGTGCAGTGGTTGGTGTAGGGAGTAGGGAGGGTTGTAATTAGTGGAATTTCCACTGACGTGGAGTATAGGTGTTGGAGGAAATATAAGGGGATTCATCGGAAGAATAGTTGATATTTTGGTTGTTATAAGTTGATGGTGATGGGTTATAGGAAGAACGAGAGGAGTGGTTGTAAACTTTTCATGTCTTTTGCTCTAAAGAGCTCGTAATATTGATAGCCATCTGAATTGCTTCATCCATAAAATGTACATGTGTGAATAACTTGCCTCAAATCACCCGATTAAGACCTCCAAACCTAGGGAATTTGTTCATGTGTGATTTTGCAATTACACCGAACGAGCAAATTATATAAGTCTGTCACATATTTCTCAAATGTTTTAATACATTGCCTACAATTTTGAAGCCTCGACCATTTGGTAAAAATTTGGCACGCAACAAATTTTTTATGCTTCCTCAAGTGTGGATGTCCTTTTTACCAAAATATAACGACGTTTTTCGATTAATTTAAACCACCACGCAGAAGCAACACCTTTCAACTTAGAAGCTACCATCTTAACTTGTTATATCTAATGGTATATCCATGAAATCGAAAGAAAAACGTTCTACCTCATATTCCAAATCTAAATAAGTTTCGATATTAAAAATATTAAAAGTACCTGAGAACGTAGGAAGATCTACTTTCATCTTATGTTATGGAATTGAACCATAATGAATCTTTTTTGCGAGCTTTGTTGAAGGTTATTGTTGTATTCAAAATTCCTTAAAATAGCCTCTTCAAGATCATCATCTCCCAAAATAGCTTTATGCTTTAGTAAAAGTTTTTTTTAGAAATTTCATTATTAACAATTCGGGAATCGATGGTTTTGCATCGTAAGCATGTGTTTTTGGATCAGTGAGATCAATGGGTTTGGAAGGGTGAGCATTTTTGTTTGGATCATCAATAGTCTTGCTAAAAGAAGCTTCGATTGATTGTTGTTGAAGATTCATACCTTGAGACGATCGCATCATCTTCTTTATCTCTTCCATATTTGTGCTGAATATTGTGTATCATGTTTTGCAAAAAATGTCTCAATCTTCAAAGAAAATTTTCTTACAACTTCATCCAAAGTTCTTAAATCAAAAGAACAATTTGAGCATGTAATAGGATCGTTTGCTCTGATACCCAGGGTCGACCCTAACATAGGGCAAGCATGGCGGCAGTCCGGGGCACCAAAATAAGTTATATTCCTTATATATATATATATATATATATATATATATATATATATATGCGCTGACAGACATGAGAGAAAAGAGCTCTGCTAGGGTTTCGACATTGGACGGCGACTGAGGCGGACGGGACCCCCCCAGGCGGGGGGGGGGTCGGTGGCGGACAGGGGGGGGACCCCCCCAGGCGGGGGGGGGGGGGGCGGCTGCAACCGGAGGCGGGACCCCCCCTGGCGGGGGGGGGGTCGACGGCGGACGGCGGTGGGAACCCCCCAGGCGGGGGGGGGGGGGGGGGTCGGTGGTGGGAAGAGGGGGGACCCCCCCGGGTGGGGGGGGGGGGGGCGGGGGGCGGCCGAAGGTGGTTTTGCCTCCGGTAGGATCTTCGAGTTCTGTTCTGGATCTGGATCTGGATCTGGGAACGGGTCTGGAACGGGTGACGAGGGGTGGACTACGGTGACCAGAAGGCGTCAACCAGGGAGAAGGCTACCGGCATCTCAATCGGTGGGTCGGGTGACTCCAGGGAGAACAGAAAACAAGATTGGGAGTGGTCATGGGGATCCCCGACGGCTAGGGGGAGGCTTGAGGAGTAGTGGAACTGCCTGGAGACCGAAGGCGTCGGCGGCCGAGAAAGGGAAAGGAGTTGCTGGAGGAGGTAGCGGACAACAGGGGAACCCTGCCACGGTGCCTTCCAGGGTCGTGCCGCAACAACCACGATCATGGAAGGAGGTGTGCATACCGACGGCGGCGAAGTCCGCGTCCTCTATGGAGTACGTGGCACCAAAGAAGGTTGGTGGAGGTTTTCGGGCTGTTTTCCCAGCAGAGGAGATAGCGGAGGTGACGGAGTTTTGGCAGAATACTCTGGTGATGTATGTGCTTGGTAGCAAGCCCTTCTACGGACAAATCAGAGGATATGCGGAGAGGGTTTGGCGGCCTAAAGGAAGCATGGAGATCTCCTGGGTGCTGTCTATGGGCATAATGACAGGAAGCGTCGTGAGTCCCTCTGGGAGGATATTGCTCGGCTTGGCCAGATGGCGGATTCCCAACACCTTCCATTGCTTATTATGGGGGACTTCAATGCCTTGCTTTATAGGCATGAAAAAGTGGGGGGACGTCCGGTCCAGGACTCGATTCTTTATGACTTTCAGAGGTGCCTTCTCATCTCGGGGCTGAGGGGGCTGGAGAGAGCAGGGCACATTTGGACCTGGCACAACAAGGCGTCCAAGGGCAGGGTTGCATGTCAGCTGGATAGAGCCTTGGGGAATAGCGAATGGTTTCGCTATTACCCTAATGCTGTGGCGGAGGGGCTAGCGGCTGAGACGAGTGATCACTCTCCTATTCGGGTGGGTTTATTGGAGAGAGCCACCTGGAAAGCTAGACCGTTCAGATATAACAACAGTTGGTACCTCTCGGCGGATTATGAGGAGGTGGTTGCGAGAGGTCTGCTGGACTCCCGGGAGGGCACTGCTCAGTTTCGCATGGTCCACAAGCTCAAGCAGGTGAAGAGGGGTATTCGGGACTGGGTGAAGCGGAAGCCGCGTTCCTCCCTGGCAGACAAGGAGGCTGAGCTTCGGGAGGTTCAGGAGGCCCTACAGGCTGACATCTTGTGTGGGAAGCTGGCGGCCAGAGAGAAGGATCTTAGTGCAGAAGTCAATTCCTTGAGACTCCAGGAGGAGATTAGTGCGGCTCAGAGGGCGAAATGCTCATGGCTCAAGGATGGGGACAGATGTACTAAGTTCTTCTATGATGTTATCCGGACTCGACAGCACCGGAATAGTATTCCCAGACTTCTGGATGGCGAGGGCAAGTTGGTAGGGGACCCGGTGGAGATCCAGCGAGAAGCAGTCAGGTTTTATCGGGACTTGTATCATCAGGAGGACTATCCCACTACGTTCCCACCTCTGATTCCTAAGAGGTTGGTGACGCAGCATGGGAATAGGCGTCTCTTGGCCCCGATTCGGATGGAGGAGATCGAGGACATTGTGATGAAGGCTGATCCCAACAGAGCTCCAGGGCCAGATGGCTTCTCCAGTGGGTTCTTTCGGAGACATTGGGGAGCTTTGAAGCTCCCAGTTCTTGAGGCGGTTCAGGAATTCTTCTTGTCAGGAAAGCTTCTGAAGGAGCTTAATCATACTTTCCTGACCCTGGTTCCGAAGAAGGAGGGTGCGACATCTCTGGCAGATTTCAGACCGATTGCATGCTGTAATTATCTTTATAAGATAATTACTCATCTTATGTGTCGGAGGATGGAGGGGATTATGCAGGGATTGGTATCTCGGAATCAGGCGGCCTTCATTAAGGGTCGATCGATTGCTGAGCACAGCCTTCTTGCTCATGAGATGGTGCGTGAGTTCAACAAGCCTGGGGGGATGAAGGCCTGTGTGAAGTTGGATCTGAGAAAGGCGTATGATACTGTTAACAGGGACTTTCTCTGCCAGCTTATGCTAGCCATGGGATTCGATGAGAGGTGGGTTGCGAGGGTGAGGGAGTGCATTTGCTCCCCCACTTTCTCGGTTCTTATACAGGGCACTCCGTATGGATTCTTTAGCAGCTCCAGAGGCTTGCGGCAGGGCGACCCATTGTCCCCGTACCTGTTCACCCTGGTGATGGAGTATTTTACGTGCTTGATGGACCTGGCAGTGCACAGCAGGCGGATTGTTCCACTATTTAGACTTGTCCATCCGGTGGTCTCGCACTTGATTTATGCAGATGATCTACTGGTGCTTCTCCGACCGTCCATGTGAGGGATGAGGGCTCTATCTGACATTATGGAGGAGTTCGGGAGGCTCTCGGGGCTGAAGCTTAATAGAGAGAAAAGTAGAGTTTATTTCAGCGCTAGTTGCCCTCAGAAGGAGGAGCGGGCTCTGGTTCTGGGAGTGGAGAAAGGTGAGCTGCCGGTGAAGTACCTGGGAGTCCCACTGACGGTGAATTATGCTAGGGAGCAGGATTGCCAGAGTTTGGTGGAGTTCACTAAGAAGAGGGTGGAAGGCTGGCAGGCTGCAGGACTATCTTTTGGTGGCAGGATTGAGCTGCTGAGATCTGTCATTGCTGGCATTGCTATGTTCTGGCTGCAGTCGATCCAGATCCCTGTGGCTACTATCACGAAGGTGGAGTCCATGTGTGCAGACTTTCTTTGGAGGGGGGGCATACATGCGATTTCGTGGACTCAACTTTGCCGGCCTCGGGAGGAAGGGGGAGTGGGGTTGAGATCTCTCCGAGCTATGAAGGAGGCTGCTAGGGTGAAGATGGCGTGGCAGTTCATTGGCGGGGGGTCACTTTGGACAGACTGGATGGCGAGCAGATACCTGAGGAGGTCCAATTTCTGGACGAGCAGGATTGATAATAATTTCTCGGTCACATTTAAGGCTATTCTTAAATGTAGACCCGTACTACAGACTGCTATCTGCCGATCCATGAGGGATGGTTCCTCCACTGATCTCTGGCTCGACCCATGGTTGGGCAATCGTTCCCTACTGGAGTATTTGGGACCGCTGCATGATAGAGAGGCCTCGAGAGGGCTGAAGTGCAGTCTGATCATTCGAGATGGTGCTTGGAGACCGGAGCTTTACACTTTCACAGCTCAGCTTGGCGAGGAGATCCGGACTATTTCTATTGATACTAGCCAGTCTCGGGACACTTGGAACTGGGTTGGCCATGCCTCTTCTGGGGGGCCTGGCAGGTTCAGTTTCAAGAGTTGCTATGACTTGGTTAGGACTCGGCATGACAGGATAGAGGATATTGATTTCATCTGGGGAAAAGGGATTTCTCGGAAGATGCAGCTCTGTTCTTACAGATTGATGCTCGGAAGATTGATGACGAGAGATAGACTGATTAGGTTTGGGGTGCCCATTCCAGACTCGAGGTGTCTTCTATGCTCAGACGTGGACGAGTCTATGACCCACCTATTTTTTGAGTGCCCTCTCGCTTGGCATATTTGGTCGGAGCAGTGCAGGAGGTATCTGGGAGGTGCTGGCAGCGTCAGAGATATTAGAGGGATCCTTAGCTGGATCAGGGATCGCAGGGGTATGGTTGCTGGATGGACCAGACAAGCTAGATTGCGACTCTCTGCTACTGTCTGGCATGTCTGGAGGGAGAGGAACAGGCGCTTTTTCGAGGGTCTGATTACCCCTCCGATTGGGATTCTGCACAATATTGACTTTGATGTATCCGTTTTGACCCCATGAGTCATTGGGGAGTCTGTGTGATTTTGTACCGTATTACCTATACCGCGATTCGCGAGGAATAAAATTTTACCTTATTCCCAAAAAAAAAAAAAAATATATATATATATATATATATATATATATATATATATATATATATATATAACCTGTGGTAGTATTTCAAATATTAGTCCTCATACAATATAGCAGAATGACTCAGTCAGCAAAGTTGGTTTTCACTTACACCTCCTATGTAAAGGGGCACGAGTTCGACTTAGTGGCCCTTTTTTTTAACAAACTTTTCATTTTTTTTGTTTCTTTAAACAATAATTAAATTATAAAAAGGGTACCATTTTAATTTTTGTCATGGGCTCCCAAAAACTTAGGGTCGACCCCTGCCAATATCACTTAATGTATTCTAAATCGAAGTAGAATGAAATTGATTCATAAATAATTGATGATAACAAGAAAAGAAAAGAGATTGGGTAACAAGAATAAAAACTAAGTCAAAGAAGGAGAAAGAGAAGTTTAATTGATCTAAGATAAATTGAATTAAAAATGATAATTAGATGATGCATGGTCGATCTCTTATTTATAGAGGTGGACAAATAAAAAAGGAAGTTTCTAAGTAGAGGAGTCACCTAAAAATATGAGTCCTACTAAAAATAGAATCACCACTGTAATAAAGAAGTTCCCATTAAATAGGAGTAATAGAATCAACACTTTAGTAGAAAAGTTCCCAGTAAATAAGATCCGAAAGAATTTGGTCACTTCTCTTGTTCCATGTCCTACATCACCGACTCTCCACAGATCCTGTATAAGCGGGAGCCTTGTGGCGCTGTGATGCCCTTTTCATAAAACTATTTTATGTACGACTCGTCTCCTTTATCTTACTGTAGTTGTTCTAATATGACAGATTAAGGAAGATATTTGGGATATCTATATCCCTTATTCTTATCAACCTGGCTGCTATCATGGAACGTGCTGATGAAAATCTCCTTCCCGCTGTTTATAGAGAAGTCAGTGAAGCGTTCAATGCGGGACCTACTGATCTGGGATATCTTACTTTTGTACGGAATTTTGTGCAGGCATTATCTTCTCCTTTGGCAGGAATACTTGCCCTTCACTATGACCGTCCATCAGTTCTTGCAATTGGCACTGCATGCTGGTCTTTATCAACAGCAGCAGTAGGTGCTAGTCAGCATTTTCAGCAAGTAGTTATATGGAGAGCAGTTAATGGCTTTGGACTGGCTATTGTTATCCCTGCACTTCAATCTTTTATTGCAGATAGTTACATGGATGGTTCACGAGGGGCAGGATTTGGATTCTTGAGCCTTGTTGGTTCCATAGGAGGGATAGGAGGTGGTGTTCTGGCTACAATTATGGCTGGGCAAGAATATTGGGGAATGCCAGGATGGCGTTGTGCCTTTGTCATGATGGCATTATTAAGTTTACTAATTGGATTTCTTGTATTTATGTTTGTTATTGACCCTGGAAGATTCTCTGTCCCTCATAGCACCCATGAGAACTCTGAAAGGTATGTATTCATTCCATCATACTGCAATGTTGGAACCTTCATCTTTTAATCAAGTTGTTCAGTAGATTAAGCATTGCTTGTTTAGCTTGTTTCCAACATGTATCATGTATATTATAAAACAGAGTAAACCCTTAAGCCTCTAAATAAGTCTCATAGTTGTTATAGATTATAGATCAGGTTGTAAATGAAGCATGTCAGTAAATAATTATTTTTAACAGAAACCCTCATAATGTTTCACAACTTACATGACTACCCTCCCACCCTCATGTTTATTTTTGGACCTTTTGAGCAACTACCATCAATATGTTCTTTTATGTAAGAAAAAAAGGTACTCTTAGACTTAATACAAAGAACAAGAGCAATGCCTTTATCCCAAACATTCAGGGTCGGTTATTGGAATCCTTTTCTTCCATTTGGCTTGTTTAAGGGCCATTTCCTATGTAGTATAAACTCGTACTACTGAGTTTGAAGTAGTAAGGAAAGTATAAAATGTTTACCAATCCCAGGACTCTTGATATGTAACCCTACTGCTGCTAACATAGACTTGGAAGTTCCTTGATGGCAGTATTTTACCACTAGCGGCTCCATTAACTACCATATTATTGCTCCTCGTTACATGAGCATTTTTTGTTCTGCGTTGCACATGCCCAAACCACCTAAGTCTATTTTCCCTCATCTTGTCCTCAAGTGGTGTCACTTCTAGGGCTCTAACTTCCCACCTCATGTGCAAGCCAACAATAAGTCACCCACTCAGAACTTTAATCACGAATAGGCTTCTGTGGCTTCTAAAAGTACTCTTTAGTTGCAAATGACTTTTTTATAACTGATAAGAAACTCTTCAATTGTTGGAGAGTTACTCAAGGATTGGAAAGGGAGTCTAGGAACCACAAAGGCTACAAAATTCGGGTCGTATCGATGCCAGATGTATCAACACGACGTGGATACTCCAAAATACGCTAGGAAAAGTGAAAGTTGGTGGCATGTCTGTTTTGTAGTGCTTGTCATGTAATATCATGTTCCTGCAACACAGCTGAGAATAGTTGGTACTACTAATCATCTCCTTACCCCCAAATGTGTCAGCTCTTTCAATGTATCTTTACGTTTCAAAATTCTCTTTCTTCCTCTTCTTGATTGTCTAGCTCATACTAAATATGTCATACATATTACCGTTGTTGCTATCTGTTGATTGGCTCTTTGAGGACCTGTCACGACCCGCACCCTGATTAGGGGCACGAGAACGTGGGTACGTCCAGCCTACGCCGCAGTGTCGGCGGTAGAACGCTGTATAGGTCATCTATAACATCTAACATCTAACAATAAGATATATAAACCTGTCATCTCCGCACGGAGGTATAACATAACATCTCAACTCTATATCTCAAACACAAGTCTAGGAAAGATAGAACATGATATGGAATCAGATGAAAGGAAGAAACTGAATATAAATAGAGTTATCACACCACACAAAGTAGATGTCCAACACAAATAAGTACAAGACCTGAAATATAACTAAGTCACAACTAACAATCGGAACAATCCGATACAAAATGAAACCTATAAACACTAGACTAGACTAGGCACCCTCTACTGAGCTAGATGCTCCTCAGCCTCCTGAAGGTCACCCTCATGTGTCCCATAGAAGGTAGGACAGTCACCATCATCATCTGTAATATTTTCAACAGGTCCAGTCAGGACAGAAACGAGCACAATACATCTCACGCAGTTCATATCATGTTGGAAAATGTAAAGCATGCATAGAGTAAGATACATGGACTGTAAATAATATATATAAAAACGAGAGAGATTTGATAACTGGAAATATCTATATATATGATAAGTAAGAACTGTAGGTAACCTGTGATTTAGAGCATGATATGGTTATATAAACGGGTTAGGACAATGCAAGGGTAACTCCATCATACGTGAGTGTACTATGGACATATACATGATTTCACAAGATTTCACAAGATGGGATTTTGATCACATAACCATTTCCTACTCACCCTCTCCAATCAATACACAAGGATCCAGTCAAGTTACGTTACCTTGCACAAGAGGTTTTTATCATGTTTGCTCACGTGATCATGAGAGTACAAGATTGCACAAGAGTATACATGAATAGAGGTGTACATGAAATACAAGATGTTCGTGAAAAGCACATGACAACTGTATTTGATGCACCCCGAGGGGGATAACATCGCATGACAAGATCCATATAGTACCAATCCGTGATAATAACGTGACAGCATCATGTAAAGTAATCTAGAGCAAGAATATAAATCCTAACAAGTATGAAATGATCAGAGAATGTACTCGCCTGTCACCCTGTATGACTGATATGATTAGATGTCCGAACTGGTGTCACAGAGTCCTATTTAGAGTAAAACAGGTCACAACATATCCACAATGGTAAAAATAGAGTATACAATGCATACTACATGATTCTAGGTCAATCTGGTCAAAAGTCAACTCTTGGTCAACTCTGGTCAACTCTAAAAGTCAAACTAGGTCAAACTAGTCAAGTTAGGTCAAACATGGTCAGACTAGTTAGGGTTTTAGTCAAACTAGTTAAACTAGTCGTTTTAGGTTAATCCTAGTCAATTCTAGGTTAATTAGGTCAAGTTTGACCTAAGGTTGACTTTGGTCAACACTAGTCAAACGAAGGTCATTAAGGTACCTAGGTCAAGGGGTCACTTAGACAAATTAGGGTCAACCCCTAATTTGGCCATAGGCTAGTAACTTAGACCATAGGCTAATTTCATATAGGTTTCCATATAAACCTATATCTAGAAAGTCACATATATATATATATATATATATATATATATATATATATATAGATATACACAAGTCTATCTACTACATATATATATCAATATATGTATACACTATATATAATACAAAATCACACACACACATATATATATAATGACACATATATATATAATAACATATATACATATATAGATAGTGAGAGAGGGAATAATGAGAGAGTGAAAGAGAGAGAAAGAGAATGATACTGCTACAAGGGGGCATGGTGTGTGTTCACAGAGAACGGGGGGGGGGGGGGGGGGGGGGTGTTCCAGATTTCTGGAACCCAGAAATCAACACACACACACCACACAGTACACACACACATATATATATATATATATATATATATATATATATATATATATATATATATACATAACTACATATATACCTCCATGGTAGATGCTGAGCTTACTCTTAGCAGGATTCAGGCTCATCTTGCCCCTTCCTCCATGGTAGATGCTGAGCTTGAGCAGACGGATGAGACACTTCCCTCGAGTGTCGATCCAGAGGAGTTTCAGAGGGGCCCAACATCTTTTATTTAGATGTCGGTCCTAGCATGGAACATTAGGGGGGGTGTTCCATTGGCCGATGGAGGGAGATCAGAGGGGTGCTGAGGAGAGAGGCATGTGACATTGCTATTCTGCTGGAGACGAAGATCCGAGGGGCCGCTATGCTCTCACGACGGACTCCAGCAGGCTGGGACCACTTACATAACTTAGATCTTTGCGGTGTGGCACGGATCTGGGTTAGGTGGAATACAGGTAGCTGGGTGGGGGTTCAGACTCATATGTCCGAACAGCTCATTGGCATCACTTTTGAGAATAAAGGTGGGTTCAAATTCATCCTGGGTGCTGTATATGGGCACAACGATCGGAGGCTTCGGGAGGCTCTGTGGGAGGACATTGTGCTTATGGGCCGTACGGCGGACAACATGCATCTGCCCTTACTCATCATGGGGGACTTCAATGCTATGTTGCTTCGTCACGAGAAGGTTGGGGGCAGGCCTGTTCCGGACGCGATTCTTTACGACTTCCAGAGTTGTCTTCTTCGGTCAGGTATGCGGGGGCTGGAGCGAGCTGGCCATATCTGGACCTGGCACAACAAGGCTACTCAGAATCGTATTGCTTGTCAATTGGATAGGGCCTTGGGTAATAGCGAGTGGTTCAGATGGTTCCCGAACTCGGTGGCGGAAGGTCTGGCAGCGGGTACTAGCGATCACTCTCCTATCAGGGTGGGCCTCTGTGAGAGACCCACTTTCAGGGCGAGGCCGTTTCGGTACAATAACAGCTGGTACCTCTCTCCAGGGTATGAGGAGGTGGTTTTACGTGAGATGCAGCACTTCCGGAATGGCACGGCCCAGTTCCGCATGGTTCACAAGCTCAAGCAGATCAAGCGGGCTATCAGGGGGTGGGTGAAACAGTTACCGCGTAACTCCCTGGCGGATAAGGAGGAAGAGCTTCGGGATACTCAGGTGGCACTCCAAACTGACATTATGAATGGGGTTCTGGCAGCTAAGGAGAGGACCTTGATTGAGGAGGTTAGCACCATGAGAATGCAGGAGGAGATTAGTGCGGCTCAGAGGGCCAAGTGCACCTGGCTCAAGGATGGGGACCGCTGCACCAAATTCTTCTATGATGTGATCCGCACCAGGCAGCACCGGAACAGCATCCCCAGACTTCTGAATGCTGAGGGTCGTCTGGTAGGAGACCCGGTGGCGGTCCAGGAGGAGGCCGTCAGATTCTATACTGATTTATATCAGCAGACAGACTATGCTAGCATGTTTCCGGCCCTGGTTACGAAGAGATTGGTGTCCCGGCATGGGAACAATCTACTCTTGGCGCCGGTGAGGATGGAGGAGGTGGAAGATATTGTGATGAAGGCTAATCCTAACAAAGCTCCTGGATCCGATGGCTTCTCATCTGGGTTCTTCAAACGGCACTGGGCTGTACTCAAGGCTCCTGTTCTGGCAGCGGTTCAGGAGTTCTTTGTGGAGGGCCGGCTTCTGAAGGAGCTGAACCATACTTTTTTGACGTTGGTTCCAAAGAAGGAAGGAGCGACCTCGCTTGCAGACTTTAGACCCATTGCCTGCTGTAATTTCCTTTACAAGATTATCACTCACCTTATGTGCAGGCGTATGGAGGGGATTATGCAGGGTTTAGTGTCCCGGAATCAAGCTGCATTCATCAAGGGCCGGTCGATTTCGGAACATAGCCTGCTGGCTCACGAGATGGTGCGCGAGTTCAGCAAACCAGGGGGGATGAAGGCTTGTGTGAAGCTTGACCTCCGTAAAGCTTATGACACGGTCAACCGGGACTTCCTTTGCCACTTGATGCTTGCCATGGGGTTTGACGGGAGGTGGGTGGCGAGGGTGAGGGAGTGTATCTGCTCCCCTACCTTCTCTGTCCTCATCCAGGGCACGCGCATGGGTACTTTAGTAGCAACAGGGGGCTGAGGCAGGGCGACCCCCTCTCCCCGTATCTCTTTACATTGGTGATGGAGTACTTTACTTGTATGATGGATATAGCTGTTCATAGTGGGAGGATTGTTCCCCTCTTCCGGCTGGTGAGTCCTGCTGTATCCCATTTGATTTATGCTGATGATTTACTGGTGCTACTACAGCCTACCATGAGGGGTATGAGAGCGCTGTCTGACACTATGGAGGAGTTCGGGCGCCTATCTGGGCTCCAGCTGAACCGGGAGAAGAGCAGAGTCTACTTTAGTTCCCGGTGTACACTGCAGGAGGAGAGAGCCTTCGCTCTGGGGGTGGACAGAGGCGAGCTTCCAGTGAAATACCTGGGAGTCCCGCTGACGGTCAACTATGCCCGAGAGCAGGACTGCCACAGCTTGGTAGACTTTGCACAGAGGAGAGTGGAGGGCTGGCAAGCGGCGGGACTTTCATTTGGGGGTCGGATTGAGTTGGTTCGGTCGGTTATTGCAGGCATCGCTATGTTCTGGCTTCAGTCTATCCAGATCCCCACAGCTACAATACGGAAGGTGGAGGCTATCTGTGCCAACTTCATATGGAGGGGTGGGATTCATGCGATATCTTGGGACCAGTTGTGCCGGCCTCGGGAGGAAGGAGGAGTGGGGTTGAGGCCTCTCCAGGAGGTTAGGAAGGCAGCTTGTGTGAAGATGGCTTGGAAATTCATCAAGGGGGGGTCGCTCTGGGCGGATTGGATGGCTAGCAGATACTTACGGAGGACCAACTTCTGGGCTTGCAGAATTGACAACAATTTTTCGGTCACATTTAAGGCCATCCTGAGATGTAGACCGGTGCTCCAGACTGCTATCTGCAGACGCATGAAGGATGGGTCGACTACCGACCTTTGGCGAGATCCTTGGTTGGGTTCCAGATCACTCCTCGAGATTCTGGGAGAGCAGATGGACAGGGAAGCAGGAAGGGGGCTCACTTGCAGACGGATCATTAGATACGGAGTTTGGAGGCCAGAGGATTATCCTTATACTGCCCAGCTGGCAGCCGAGATACATCTTATTATCATTGATGCTAGCCTGGCTGAGGATACATGGAGTTGGGCCGGTCCGGGTACGGGGGGCGGGTCAGGTCTTTTCTGCTTTCGCAGCTGTTATGATTTGGTCCGCACCCATCACGAACAGGATGAGGAGGTGGCTTTCATTTGGGGCAAGGGCGTTGCACGGAAAATGCAACTTTGTGCTTATCGTCTTCTGCGGGGTAGATTGATGACGAGAGATAGACTCCTCCGATTTGGGATGCAGATCCCGGATGCCAAATGTGTGCTATGTAATGTTGAGAATGAATCCATTGGACATCTTTTCTTTGTGTGCCCGGTGACATGGCACATTTGGACTGAGCAGTGTGCTCAGCTGAGAGGAGGAGTTGGAGGGGACCGTGACATCCGGAGCATTCTCAGCTGGATTCGGGACCGTGGAGGCCGTGAGCCGGGGTGGGCTAGAAAAGCCAGAGTTCGTCTTGCTGCGTCTGTTTGGCACATCTGGAAGGAGAGGAACAGACGTATTTTTGAGGGCTTAACTACCCCCCCGATTGGAATTCTTCATAATATAGAATTCGATGTATCTGTAATGGCCCCATAAATTCTTTGGGGTATAGAGAGTTGTGATGTTGTACTTTAATACCTTTTCCGCTATATGCGAGGAATAAATTCACCCTTATTCCAAAAAAAAAAAAACTACATATATACACATGTACATGCACTCAAATCCCACCTACACACACACATATACATACCCTACGTATACATACACCGAAAACATACATTTACATGTATAAAACATAACAAAAATTATTTTGAAATTCAATTTTGAAAACTGGAAAATATCCCAAATTTCTGGAAAATGGGACTGTGTACTCGTGAAGTGGGTAAACCCAAATACAACCTCAAACCCGACTAAGGTTCCCAACACTTGGTTGGTAATCGTGTCCCACAGTGTCCCCTAGCATCTAGGGTGCCTGACACGAAGTCTAGACACGACACGACGTGTCCAACCCTCTAAAAACCTAAACAGGTAAACACTGACACACACGCAAACACTGCGTCGTGCACGTGTGCAACTCACTCTAGGACACGACACACACACACACGTGTCTCGTGCTCGTGCACGAAGGTGCGCCTGGGGGTTGTGCACGTGTCCAAGTGCCTGCCCCGTGTCCACGTCACTCCAGGACACGATACGAACACCGTATCAGTCGAGGAAACTCGACTGATACACGCTGCTATGCGCAGCGTCGTGCATCGATTCACGTGTCTCGTGGACACGACACGAGCCACGTGGGATCTCGTGGTCATGTCCACGTGTAGCCCACATGTTGGGCTACACACTCGTGCAACCACGAGGTGTCCAAGTGTCGTGTCCGCGCGACACGACACGCGCGAAGTTGGCCCCCGCGTGCGTGTGCACTGTCAGTGCACGACCAGTGCACGTGTCCTCGTGTCCTCGATACGACACGAGAGTGTCTCAAACTCGAGGGGGGGCTTGTCAGAGGTTGCCCCCTCCTATGTGCCAAGTGGCACGTGTCCACGCGTCCTACAGTGTCCGCAATCAGTGTCGGGTAGCAGGGCATTGTGCGTGCACCTGTCACAGCGTGTCCGTGTCGACTTTCGACACGAAAACGACACTGTGTCGTGCTCAGTCAAGTGGGTACATGTTCTACTAGTCTAGGGCTACAAGAATATATAATTTGTTTTGCAAAATAACAAAGTTCAATCCTTTGGGGCATTTCATCAAACATGGTTTTATAACCTAGGATACGTGTCCGATACGGACACCAAACCAACCCTAGATTTCACCAAACTTGTCCCACAGCTAGGGTAGACCTATATGCATGCATTTATGAAGAAAAACACAATATTAGCTAGGTTTATGGGTATTTACTTATTGATGCAAATTCCAAAGGAAACTCAATAAAGAGGGGGGTGTTTGTCCTTCCACTTGGTGATGCCCAAAGCTTGTGAAATCTGGATTGCTAGCCTCCCTTAGCACCCTTGATGTTGTAGGGTCCCAATGCAAAAGACTAGAGTGAATTTAGATAAAAAATGATCAAGTTATGGTGGTTTGAAGGAATGGAAATTTCAAGGTTTAATGAAATGTAAAAGGGTATGTAAATGAGATGGGTAGTGACTAAATAGGATGGGGGGGGGGTGCCCTTGGCTGGTCATGGGGTGTGGGGAGGGGTGTCCTCTTGCCTTCCTTCATGGTGAAGGCAAGGACTTCTAGGTAAAACTATGATATTTTGAGGGTTTTAAGGAAAATATCTAATATGTAAATATCTTAGATATTTTCCTACCTTAACTAATATGCAATATCCATCCTCTAGTCTCTAGGTTAGTGGCTAACCTCTAGATTAGTGCTAAACTAGGTTAGGAGCTAACATGACACTAATCAACTAATTAAATAATAATAAATTACATAAATCTAATAATTTCCTAGTAAATTACCAAAATACCCCTTAGGCTAAAAAGCCCTAACTTGATGTTCTAAACCTATGACTAGGCTCATATGATCATGGTTAGTCTCTAGGTTAAGTAATCTCTAAGGTTGCAGTAGCAAAACATCAAAATCACAAGTCGTGGTTTTAAATAGTTTTTTTTTAAAAATAACTAAAAATCACCAAAAATCATAATATGGTTTAAATATCATTATTAAATAATTATAATTACAAAATTTTAAAATTACCCTCATTTTAGAAACTGGGTGCTACAAGTCTACCCTCCTTAGAAAAATTTCGTCCTCGAAATTAAAATGGTCATACTCCTTCTAGGTCAAACACCCCAACAATCACAGTCTCAAACACACAGTCCGATAATCATATGCGTCTGTCCAAAATCATGATACTCGGAATCTTCGTCATGCTAGTGAGCAAGGCTACGATATTCACAGAGTCCTCGACTAAAGTACATACCTCTAGAATCATGGTATTTAAAATTTTCGCATTGCCGCATGCTTGGCCGCGAAAACCTTAAATTCTCACACCCGAGAAATACGTCCCAAATCCGACTATATGTCCTCACTATGCCAGCTAGCATGACTACAGAAAACTCTAGATCCTATAATCGAGACGACCTAGCCCATACGACTTATCTCAGAAGAAAATAATTCACAATGAAATATCCGAACAAAATTTTATCAACTACGAGGAACAGATAGAATCAAATTTCAAGACAATTATAAGGAGGCAATGCGGAAATAGAATCGAAAAGGTTGGAACCTGCAATCAGCTCTCCCTCTGCCTGTGCATCATCGACTGCCATGGCGAAAGCTCGCCCCGGCTGGCCTCCCTTGGCCTGCTGCTGATGCTGGACAAACTTCTGCTGCTGAGTCTGCAACGGTGGTCCCGTCTGCTGCCCTGTCGGAGCCCTAGCTCCTGCTGCTGCCTGAGCCAATCGTGCCAAGTTCTTGGGGCACTCCCTCAACTGATGCTCTGCTGAACCACAAAGCAAACACAGGCCCTGCCTCTTCCTGCAGTCGTCCCATCCGTGACCTTGCTTCTTACAGAAGTTACATATAGGGTGCTGTTGCTGCCTGGGTGCCTGCTGGTGAAGTATATGTCCCTGGCCATGAAACGGCTGCTGAACTGGCCTCTGCTGTATGTGAGGGCGTTTGGCTGGCCCTGCACTAGAACTAGCCCCTAAGGTATCACTGCCCCTCTTCGGCTTGAGGCCGAAGTCCTCCTCTGCAATCTGTGCGTCCATCAATATCTGATCGAACGTCGCGTCACGGCGTCCCGAGGTGCGGGTGCGCACTGCATGAATAAGTCCCCTACAGAACTTACGAGCCTTCTGTCCCTCATCCTGGATCATATCGGGAGCGAACCTGCTAAGGCGGAAGAACTCTGCTGCATACTCGTCCACCGACGAGTTTCCCTGCACTAGACCCACGAACTGGCCCTCCAATGCTGTAAGAGCCACGTCCGGAAAGAACTTCTCCTTGAAGAGCCTCCGGAAGTTCTCCCATGTCAGCCCTCTCACCGACGCATGAGGATCCGTGCGGTACCATGTCAGCGCAATGTCGAAGAATCGGCTGGCTGTGGCCGAAATCCAAAGTGCTCTAGGAAGCTCTGCCAGCTCCATGCTTCGCTGCACATCCTCTAGCCAGTCGTCTGCATAAAGGATGCCCTCTGTGCCCGTGAAGTCCCTGGAGCTCATCTTCCTAAAGTCTAGTACTGTCCCCGGCCTGGACTGCTGCTGGTACGGCTGCTGGCTAGTAGGGCCCTGCACCGTACCCGGTGCCACTCTCTCCACTGCTGCCAGTGCAAGCTGATGCGAGTTCTCCATGCTCTGCCTCAACATCTCAATCTGACGGTGTGACGCCTCCGACTGGCGCTGCGATGCCTCTGCCTGGGCCCGCTGAGTCTCCATCATCTGCTGAAGGAGAAGGAACATATGATGTGTATCCGTCGGTATCGGTGGTGGTGGCGGTAGTATCCCTGGAACAACGGCCGAAACCCTCTGGGGTGGAGGTAGTAGACCTCCCTGTGCAACTGCCGGGGTCTCCGGAATAGTGGAATCACTGGGGGCAGTCTCGTGAACCTCCTCCTCAGCCTGGTCAGATCTATCGGGCAAGCTACTCGATCCAGTGGCCTGCGGGTGCGTCTTCGTCATCCTGGAGACGAATTGAAACAAGGAGATCAATATGGCACATGAGTAGATTTATCAAGGAAGGACAGTTAATTTAATACAAGGGAAATAATCATAATAATCAAAAGATCGAAAATTTTCTAGGTGTGATTGAGAAACTCCTATCATGTCCTAGCTCCTACGTCCTAATTGCAGGCTCGTAATTAGTACTCTAAGTCGAGCACCATTACGAGATCGCACAAATTGCGACACAGACCTGCATGGGCCACCACAAAAACGTGTCACGACCCGCACCCTGATTAGGGGCACGAGAACGTGGGTACTTCCAGCCTACGCCGCAGTGTCAGCAGTAGAACGCTGTATAGGTCATCTATAACATCTAACATCTAACAATAAGATATATAAACCTGTCATCTCCGCACGGAGGTATAACATAACATCTCAACTCTATATCTCAAACACAAGTCTAGGAAAGATAGAACATGATATGGAATCAGATGAAAGGAAGAAACTGAATATAAATAGAGTTATCACACCACACAAAGTAGATGTCCAACACAAATAAGTACAAGACCTGAAATATAACTAAGTCACAACTAACAATCGGAACAATCCGATACAAAATGAAACCTATAAACACTAGACTAGACTAGGCACCCTCTACTGAGCTAGATGCTCCTCAGCCTCCTGAAGGTTACCCTCATGTGTCCCATAGAAGGTAGGACAGTCACCATCATCATCTGTAATATTTTCAACAGGTCTAGTCAGGACAGGAACGAGCACAATACATCTCACGCAGTTCATATCATGTTTGGGAAATGTAAAGCATGCATAGAGTAAGATACATGGACTGTAAAGAATATATATAAAAACGAGAGAGATTTGATAACTGGAAATATCTATATATATGATAAGTAAGAACTGTAGGTAACCTGTGATTTAGAGCATGATATGGTTATATAAACGGGTTAGGACAATGCAAGGGTAACTCCATCATACGTGAGTGTACTATGGACATATACATGATTTCACAAGATTTTACCAGATGGGATTTTGATCACATAACCATTTCCTACTCACCCTCCCCAATCAATACACAAGGATCCAGTCAAGTTACGTTACCTTGCACAAGAGGTTTTTATCATGTTTGCTCACGTGATCATGAGAGTACAAGATTGCACAAGAGTATACATGAATAGAGGTGTACATGAAATACAAGATGTTCGTGAAAAGCACATGACAACTGTATTTGATGCACCCCGAGGGGGATAACATCGTATGACAAGATCCATATAGTACCAATCCGTGATAATAACGTGACAACATCATGTAAAGTAATCTAGAGCAAGAATATAAATCCTAACAAGTATGAAATGATCAGAGAATGTACTCGCCTGTCACCCTGTATGACTGATATGATTAGATGTCCGAACTGGTGTCACAGAGTCCTATTTAGAGTAAAACAGGTCACAACATATCCACAATGGTAAAAATAGAGTATACAATGCATACTACATGATTCTAGGTCAATCTGGTCAAAAGTCAACTATTGGTCAACTCTGGTCAACTCTAAAAGTCAAACTAGGTCAAACTAGTCAAGTTAGGTCAAACATGGTCAGACTAGTTAGGGTTTTAGTCAAACTAGTTAAACTAGTCGTTTTAGGTTAATCCTAGTCAATTCTAGGTTAATTAGGTCAAGTTTGACCTAAGGTTGACTTTGGTCAACACTAGTCAAACGAAGGTCATTAAGGTACCTAGGTCAAGGGGTCACTTAGACAAATTAGGGTCAACCCCTAATTTGGCCATAGGCTAGTAACTTAGACCATAGGCTAATTTTATATAGGTTTCCATATAAACCTATATCTAGAAAGTCACATATATATACATATCTATATATATAGATATACACAAGTCTATCTACTACATATATATCAATATATGTATACACTATATATAATACAAAATCACACACACATATATATATAATGACACATATAAAAAAAAAAAAAAACATATATACATATATAGATAGTGAGAGAGGGAATAATGAGAGAGTGAAAGAGAATGATACTGCTACAAGGGGGCATGGTGTGTGTTCACAGAGAACAGGGGGGGTGTTCCAGATTTCTGGAACCCAGAAATCAACACACACACACCACACAGTATATATATATATATATATATATACACATGTACATGCACTCAAATCCCACCTACACACACACATATACATACCCTACGTATACATACACCGAAAATATACATTTACATGTATAAAACATAACAAAAATCATTTTGAAATTCAATTTTGAAAACTGGGAAATATCCCAAATTTCTGGAAAATGGGACTGTGTACTCGTGAAGTGGGTAAACCCAAATACAACCTCAAACCCGACTAAGGTCCCCAACACTTGGTTGGTAATCGTGTCCCACAGTGTCCCCTAGCATCTAGGGTGCCTGACACGAAGTCTAGACACGACACGACGTGTCCAACCCTCTAAAAACCTAAACAGGTAAACACTGACACACACACGCAAACACTGCGTCGTGCACGTGTGCAACTCACTCTAGGACACGACACACACACACACGTGTCTCGTGCTCGTGCACGAAGGTGCGCCTGGGGGTTGTGCACGTGTCCAAGTGCCTGCCCCGTGTCCACGTCACTCTAGGACAAGATACGAACATCGTATCAGTCGAGGAAACTCGACTGATACACGCTGCTATGCGCAGCGTCGTGCAGCGATTCACGTGTCTCGTGGACATGACACGAGCCACGTGGGATCTCGTGGTCATGTCCACGTGTAGCCCACATGTTGGGCTACACACGTGCAACCACGAGGTGTCCAAGTGTCGTGTCCGCGCGACACGACACACGCGAAGTTGGCCCCTGCGCGCGTGTGCACTGTCAGTGCACGACCAGTGCACGTGTCCTCGATACGACACGAGAGTGTCTCAAACTCGAGGGGGGGCTTGTCAGAGGTTGCCCCCTCCTCTGTGCCAAGTGGCACGTGTCCACGCGTCCTACAGTGTCCGCAATCAGTGTCGGGTAGCAGGGCATTGTGCGTGCACCTGTCACAGCGTGTCCGTGTCGACTTTCGACACGAAAACGACACTGTGTCGTGCTCAGTCAAGTGGGTACATGTTCTACTAGTCTAGGGCTACAAGAATATGTAATTTGTTTTGCAAAATAACAAAGTTCAATCCTTTGGGACATTTCATCAAACATGGTTTTATAACCTAGGATACGTATCCGATACGGACACCAAACCAACCCTAGATTTCACCAAACTTGTCCCACAGCTAGGGTAGACCTATATGCATGCATTTATGAAGAAAAAATACAATATTAGCTAGGTTTATGGGTATTTACTTATTGATGCAAATTCCAAAGGAAACTCAATAAAGAGGGGGGTGTTTGTCCTTCCACTTGGTGATGCCCAAAGCTTGTGAAATCTGGATTGCTAGCCTCCCTTAGCACCCTTGATGTTGTAGGGTCCCAATGCAAAAGACTAGAGTGAATTTAGATAAAAAATGATCAAGTTATGGTGGTTTGAAGGAATGGGAATTTCAAGGTTTAATGAAATGTAAAAGGGTATGTAAATGAGATGGGTAGTGACTAAATAGGATGGGGGGGGGGGGGGGGGGGGGGGGGGTGCCCTTGGCTGGTCATGGGGTGTGGGGAGGGGTGTCCTCTTGCCTTCCTTCATGGTGAAGGCAAGGACTTCTAGGTAAAACTATGATATTTTGAGGGTTTTAAGGAAAATATCTAATATGTAAATATCTTAGATATTTTCCTACCTTAACTAATATGCAATATCCATCCTCTAGTCTCTAGGTTAGTGGCTAACCTCTAGATTAGTGCTAAACTAGGTTAGGAGCTAACATGACACTAATAAACTAATTAAATAATAATAAATTACATAAATCCAATAATTTTCTAGTAAATTACCAAAATACCCCTTAGGCTAAAAAGCCCTAACTTGATGTTCTAAACCTATGACTAGGCTCATATGATCATGGTTAGTCTCTAGGTTAAGTAATCTCTAAGGTTGCACTAGCAAAACATCAAAATCACAAGTCGTGGTTTTAAATAGTTTTTTTTTAAATAACTAAAAATCACCAAAAATCATAATATGGTTTAAATATCATTATTAAATAATTATAATTACAAAATTTTAAAATTACCCTCATTTTAGAAACTGGGTGCTACAGGACCTACCCTGATACTCTGGCACATGAAATTCATCTCCCTTGCACCATCAACTTTTTCCTATGATAACCTGTCACGCCCCAGAACCAGAATACTGGAGAGCGGGGGCAGACATAGCCAGCTACGTATAACGGAATGGAATCCACACCGCTATACGGTCACGGCTGTCTAGATATGTGAGGGTTTCACTACAATCCATCAGTCTCTTAAGGTCATAAAATAGCCTATTGTCTCAATCTCAACCAACTAATAATAATCACAAGATATCAGATCTCCAAATACACAATTGTAAGGCGTCCCAAACATTACATATCCAGATGATCATGAAGCTAGTCGTTACAAAATGTGAGGACTAGCAAGAGTTCAGTCATACATGATCAACCCCCGGGGCTTGTCAATCATGTTACAGCCCGTAGGCAGACAGTAAGTAAGTACAATCGAGCTAACACTTGCTCGTCGGCTAAACGCCTCAAAAGAATAATTTACAATATTACAGTGGGAGAACAAAAGAAACCCACTCGATGTCCTGGTTACGCCTGGTGACCACCATCGGGCTGGAAGACAGGTAGATCCTTTGCTGCTGCTCCGGTATCTGGCCATACAAAACCAGCTGGGTCAGACCCCAGGAAGAGCAAGTGCCACAAAGGAGGCCACAAAATAAGAACCAAAGCCAGCAAATTAGCACAATAATATAATTACATAATAAGAGACAGTAATTTAAGAAAAGCATGATGGGTAATTGTAAAAGACAATCTTGCATAGAATCACGAAAAGACAGGACATATGGAAAAGCATGTCAGGATGATATACGATGAGATAACCATGGGACTATTCAGATAGCTAGGTTACAACCCGTAAACCAAACAAGGACCGGGGTTGTAACCCTTCGTCTGAACGGAACTTGGTTTCTCTCACCATTTATCGGCAAGATAAGTATAAGAAATCAGGTCAAGTAACAATCTGGAGTGACAATCATTATAGTGACAATCTGGAGTGACAATCCTTCAATCATTCTGGTACAATCCTACAATCAATCAATTC
Organism: Iris pallida; assembly: GCA_029216955.1. Taxonomy (NCBI): domain Eukaryota; kingdom Viridiplantae; phylum Streptophyta; class Magnoliopsida; order Asparagales; family Iridaceae; genus Iris; species Iris pallida. The sequence goes on along the minus strand of JANAVB010028397.1, from coordinate 2,696,951 downwards.
TAGACAATACTATACTGGACCAAACTCCATCCAAGCAATCACGGCCAATCATTGCCTACGGCTTTCTACATTAACTAACTAGGGTTATCACAATCCTAATTACTAGCAAGATGCAATGAGATGCTCCAAGTAGTCACAGGCCCTGCAGCTATCCAGGTTATCCAGGCAATCATTATAGTGACAATCTGGAGAGTTCAATGCATTAGAGTGACAATAGAGTTCAATCATTAAAGTGACAATCAAGAGTGCCCCACATAACAGTGGGCTGGAAATGTGCCCTACTCGTCGGCAGGCTACAAGTCCAATCATTTGCGGCCGGGATAACGGGATCGCCTGTAACTGGGGAACATCTCTTCATGACTAGTGAATTATACTAATTATTAACCTTAGTCCAATTTCGTAGGTACTCCTGACCGTGGTACTCAGGAGTCCCCTCCTAGACATGATGCAAGACATGACTGGATTATTTGTACAAGCACAATCGCCCACGGTGTCAGGATTAATTATACATGTCATGTCATATCAGGTAGCCGTCGCAACAGCTATTCAAGATATATCAGGTCAGGTTATCATATCAAGTGTACTAGTCAGGAGTGCGCCACGACGGGCCACTTATCAGGTCATGCTCAATTATCAATTCCAAACATATCCAGTAAATTCGTGATTATCAAGCTCAGGACAAAAGACGTAAGGATATAAAATGGACGTAAAATATCTAATAAAATATCAATATACAGGGCTATAGAAGAGCCATGCTTAAAGAATTAAGACCAAAACTCCAAGAGCCAATGGGTTAAGCAAGGGGTCGGGGGGGCAGCGTACACAAAAGTCACGCACGCTCAAGGGGAGCAGCGTACGCGAAAAGTCACGCACGCTCAGGGGGAGCAGCGTACATGAAAAGTCACGCACGCTCAAGGGAGCAGCGTACATGAAAAGTCACGCACGCTCAAGGGAGCAGCGTACATGAAAAGTCACGCACGCTCAAGGGGGCAGCGTACATGAAAAGTCACGCATGCTCAAGTCTGCGTACGCACAAAAGCACGCACGCAGGAGACACGCTTCCAACCGGAAGCGTATCCAAGGCTCAGTGGCGTAAGCTAAGAAGCTCTGCACACTGCTCACTGTCTTCTCCAAACAGCAAGGACACCATGGTGAACCCAAAGCTACACAGCATCATAACTTAGCCATCCGAACTCCAAATCCGGATTTCCAAGGCTCCAACTGGAGTGAAACTGAATGCTCTTCCACATGGAAACATCAAAACCCATAAACATCCAACTAAAATAGATCAAACCATGCAAATTCCGAAAATAGGAAAACTTAGATCTAGAGCAATGGAGACACCAAATCATAAAAAGCCAAGAACTAATGTTGATCACCATGTCCTAATCTAGCTAATGGACCAAGAAAATAGGGTTCTCATGTAGTGGCAAGATGCACTTGCCTAGGGTTGGGAGAGTTGTGTAGAGGAAGGAGAAGAATAAGAAGAAGGAAATAAATGGTGGTTATGAGGAGAGAGAAAATGTTGGTGGAGTTTTAAAGAGGGTGGGATATGGTGTGTTGAGGGTGGAGCATAGTGTAACGCCCCAAATGTTGCACCCCGCCCGAGGCCCTGTTGCATAACCTTTTTGCGGACTAAGGTTATGCGGGAAGCTTCCAGAACATTCTAGAAGATGGCGGAAGGCTCTAGAAGACTGTGGATCTCTCCGAGAGGCCCAAGATCGTTCTAGGAGGCCCAAGAAGCTTCTGGAAGGCCCTTGAAGTTTCCTTTTATGTTGCTAGGGAATAAACCTGGAATATGCCATTCCAGTTATGGTAGATTGTAATAATCCTTGGAATATTCCTTCCAGGACTTTCCTTGTATTGCTCTATGAGCACTTATAAAAGGGGGAGGCTCTCATTTGTTCCTCACCACCTAAAATTGTAAGTATTCTCCAAGTCAATAAAGAGATTCTTACTAGTCCCATCTTTGCTCCACTATTCTAGTTTTCTTAGCGATCTAGCTAAGTCGGGACGGGAAGGCTTGCACGAGTCTTTGAGGAGAAAGACAGTGCGCCGCACGGGACAAAGTGCTAGCAAAAACACTAAGTCCGTGACAAGTGGTATCAGAGCAAAGGTTCGATCGCCATCATGTCTTCGACCGAAGCCATCATCAACGACGAGCCCGCACAACCCTCATCGCCTAAGGAGAAGGCGAAGACCTCGAAGAAGGGCAAGAGCAAGGAACCGTTGCTGGAACGGGCTCTTGGCGAGTTGGCGGACCGTGTTGAGATGCTGGAGAAAGGCGTGACGGGCGTCGAGTATCAAGTGGAGCAGAACCAAGCGGCTCAAGAGGAATTTGCCCAAGGTTTGGAGGCGGATGTCGCCACGGCTATGTCGGAGTTCCGAGAGCATCTCCGCGAGATGCAGGCTGAGTTCGAGGAGGAACGAAAGGCCACGAAGGCGGAGATTGCTGAACTACGCAAAGAGCTACAAACCAAGGCGGAGGTCCTCGAGAGGGCCATTGCTGGTGGTCCGACTCCGAGGAGGGAGTCGACGCAGAGGGTGAAGTATCCAGAACCAAAATCCTTCAATGGCGTACGGGACGCGAAGGAGGTGGACAACTTCATCTGGAACGTCGAGCGTTACCTGAAGGCGGTCCGCATCGAGGATGAGACCGACAAGGTAAACACAGCGTCCCTATATTTTTCTGATGATGCTACGCTGTGGTGGCGACGCAGGTGCATTGATATAGAAAAGGGACTCTGCAAGATCGAGACTTGGGAGGATCTCAAGAAGGAGATCAAGTCTCAGTTCTACCCGAAGAACGTGGAGTATGTCGCAAGACGGAGTTTGCGTCAACTCAAGCACACCGGGTCGATCAAGGAGTATGTGGCGGAGTTCACCCGCCTGATGCTCACCATTTCCAGTATGGGCGAAGAAGATCGCCTGTTCGCGTTCCTAGAGGGTCTACAACCATGGGCGGCACAAGAATTGCAGAGGCAAGATGTGTCAGATCTGAACACGGCTGTTGCGGCAGCCGAAAAGCTGATGGAGTATCGACGGAGCGATGCCCCAAAGCCCAAGGAAAAGACCACCACCAAGTTCAATGGTGGGGGAGCGAAGAAGAACAACGGAAAGGGAGGCCCACCGCCGAAGGACAAGCCGCAAGCAAAGCCTTCGACGGAGCGGAAGATCGAGTGCTATGTGTGCGGTGGAAATCATCTCGCACGAGACTGTCCGAATAAGGGCAAGAGGGTGAACGCGGTCCAAGGCGAGGAGGCCGAGGACATGGAGCCTAAGAAGGGGGCTCACATGGGTGCCCTGCGCCTGCTGAATGCTTTGAAGAGCAAGGCGGTAGTGTCCAAGACCCCGAATCGAGAGCTGATGTACGTGGACGTGAAGATCAACGGCCACAACACCAGGGCGATGGTCGACACGGGGGCAACCCACAACTTTATCTCGGACGCGGAGGTCCGACGCTTGGGTTTGGCGCTGGAAAAAGACTCAAGTACGATAAAGGCAGTCAACTCTGAGGCGCGCCCTGTGCAGGGGGTGGCCAAAGGAGTGAAGATCCAAGTGGGAGACTGGACGGGTGTCACCAGTCTCACGGCAGCACCACTGGACGACTTCGACATGATCCTTGGGATGGACTTCCTCACTTCGGCAAAGGCAGTCCCAATGCCGCATCTGGGAGTCGTCGGGATCATGGAGGAGAGCTCTCCGTGCATGGTGACAACTGCACGAGGCGAGCTTGTGAAAGGGAAGGCTCTCTCCGCACTACAACTCAAGAAGGGGATGCGACACGGAGAGATGACTTACCTTGCTGTGCTCAAGTCGGAGGAGGCGCCCGTGCAGGGGGATCTTCCGCCTGAGATCGATGACGTTCTTGTGGAGTTCGGGGACGTCATGCCGAAGGAGTTGCCGAAGAGGCTACCTCCACGGAGGGAGGTAGACCATGCCATCGAGTTGGAGCCGGGCACGAAGCCGCCCGCCATGGCTCCATATCGCATGGCCCCGCCCGAGCTGGACGAGTTGAAGAAGCAACTCAAGGAGCTGCTGGACGCGGGATTCATTAGACCGTCAAAGGCCCCGTATGGTGCACCGGTGCTGTTTCAGAAGAAGAAGGATGGAAGCCTTCGTTTGTGCATCGACTATCGTGCACTAAACAAGGTAACCGTCAAGAACAAATATCCCATCCCGTTGGTGGCGGACTTGTTCGACCAATTGGGAGGCGCGAGATACTTCTCCAAACTTGATCTGCGCTCGGGGTATTATCAAGTCCGGATTGCGGAGGGCGACGAGGCTAAGACGGCATGCGTGACGAGGTATGGCGCATATGAGTTTATGGTTATGCCTTTTGGTCTAACAAATGCTCCTGCGACTTTTTGTACTTTGATGAACAAGCTCTTTCATCCCTATCTGGATCGGTTCGTCGTGGTCTACCTCGACGACATCGTCGTGTACTCAAACACGATGGAGGAGCACATCGAGCATTTGAAGACTGTCTTCCAGGTGCTAAGGGAGAACGAACTCTTCGTCAAGCGGGAGAAGTGCTCATTCGCACAAGAAGAGGTGTCGTTCTTGGGGCACTGGATCGGGCGTGGCAAGATATGGATGGACGGCGCAAAGGTCCAGTCCATACGGGAGTGGGAGGCTCCCACCAAGCCGACGGAGCTGCGATCATTCCTTGGCTTGGCGAACTACTACCGGCGGTTCATCCGAGGATATTCCGCCATCGCAGCGCCTCTGACCGATCTGCTGCGGAAGGATCGGGCGTGGAGCTGGACGCCCCGATGCGAAGAGGCATTCGAGGCACTGAAGCGGGCTGTGACGGAGGAGCCGGTCTTGTCTCTACCGGACTACTCCAAGGCGTTCGAAGTGCACACGGACGCGTCCGACTTCGCCATCGGTGGGGTGTTGGTGCAGGAAGGACACCCCATCGCGTTCGAGAGCCGCAAGCTGAATGACACTGAGCGGCGCTACACGGTGCAGGAGAAGGAGATGACCGCGGTCGTGCATAGCTTGAGGACATGGCGGCACTACCTCCTCGGCACCAAGTTCGTGGTCATGACGGACAATGTTGCCACGAGCTACTTCCAGTCCCAGAAGAAGCTATCTCCGAAGCAGGCGAGATGGCAAGATTTTCTAGCCGAGTTCGACATGGCGTTGCAGTACAAACCCGGCAAAGAAAATCAGGTGGCCGATGCGCTTAGCAGGAAGGCCGAGCTCGCATCTGTGTGCTTGCTCAAGGGGGACATTCTGGACCGTGTTCGAGTGGGAATCATGGAGGACCCACTAACACTGGCCCTAGTGAAGCTTGCCAAGGAGGGCAAGACGAGAAGGTTCTGGCTGAAAGACGGACTTCTCTACACCAAGGGCGACAGGGTGGTCGTGCCTAGGTGGAGTGGCTTGCGGAGACAGCTGCTCAAGGAGTGTCATGACACAAAGTGGGCTGGACACCCGGGGCAGAAGCGAACCTTGGCGCTACTGGAGGCCGCATACTACTGGCCTCGCATGCGCGAGGATGTGGAGGATTATGTTCGCACTTGTCTTGTGTGCAAACAAGACAAGGTGGATCATCAGAAGCCCGGGGGCCTGTTGGAGCCTCTTCCCGTGCCGAGTCGGCCGTGGGAGAGCATTTCGATGGACTTCATCTCCGCCCTGCCGAAAGTGGGGGCGCTTGGGTCCATTCTCGTGGTGGTGGACCGGTTCTCAAAGTACGCGACCTTCATTGCTGCTTCGACGGACTGCACAGCAGAGGAGGCCGCGCGACTGTTCATCAGCCATGTGGTGAAGTTCTGGGGCATCCCGGTCAACATTGTCAGCGACCGAGACCCCCGCTTCACGGGGAAGTTCTGGACGGAAGTGTTCAAAATCCTCGGGACGAACTTACACTTCTCGACCAGCTTCCACCCGCAGACGGACGGGCAGACCGAGCGGGTCAACTCGCTACTCGAGGAGTACTTGCGGCACTTTGTGAGTGCCAACCAGAGGGATTGGGTGCATCACCTCGACGTCGCTCAGTTCTGCTATAATCTTCAACGGAGCGAGTCGTCGCACAGCAGTCCATTCGAGTTGGTGATGGGTCGCCAACCGCTTGCCCCGCACACGTTGAGTGCGGGGCCCTCGAGTAGAAGTCCCGCGGCCAACCAGTTCACTTCAGATTTCAAGGCAAAGGCAGACATTGCCAAGGCATTTCTGGAGAAGGCCACGAGGAAGATGAAGAAGTGGGCCGACGCGAAGCGAAGGCCGGTTGAGTACAAGGAGGGGGACATGGTGCTAGTGAAGCTACAACCGCAACAGTTCAAGGTGTTCCGCAAGGTGCACAAAGGACTAATCCGGAAGTATGAAGGCCCCTTCCCCGTGCTCAAGAAGGTAGGCAAGGTGGCCTACAAGCTTGAACTCCCGGCCAAGCTGAAGATTCATCCAGTCTTCCATGCCAGTTGCTTGAAGCCGTACCATGAAGACTTGGAGGATCCCCAGCGCGGAGTTTCGAAGCGACCAACGGCGACCATGACGACTTCCTTCGACAAGGAGGTGGAAGCCGTGCTGGACAGGAGGACCATTCGGCGACGAGGCGTGTCCCCGTATGTGGAGTACCTCATCCGGTGGAAGGGCTTACCTTACGGCGAGTCTAGCTGGGAACGTGCTGATACGCTGCATCAGTTCGAAGCCGAGATCCAGGCGTTTCTCAGCGAGCATGGTTGACGAGGGCGTCAACGCCTTAGGTGGGGGAGAATGTAACGCCCCAAATGTTGCAACCCCGCCCGAGGCCCTGTTGCATAACCTTTTTGCGGACTAAGGTTATGCGGGAAGCTTCCAGAACATTCTAGAAGATGGCGGAAGGCTCTAGAAGACTGTGGATCTCTCCGAGAGGCCCAAGATCGTTCTAGGAGGCCCAAGAAGCTTCTGGAAGGCCCTTGAAGTTTCCTTTTATGTTGCTAGGGAATAAACCTGGAATATGCCATTCCAGTTATGGTAGATTGTAATAATCCTTGGAATATTCCTTCCAGGACTTTCCTTGTATTGCTCTATGAGCACTTATAAAAGGGGGAGGCTCTCATTTGTTCCTCACCACCTAAAATTGTAAGTATTCTCCAAGTCAATAAAGAGATTCTTACTAGTCCCATCTTTGCTCCACTATTCTAGTTTTCTTAGCGATCTAGCTAAGTCGGGACGGGAAGGCTTGCACGAGTCTTTGAGGAGAAAGACAGTGCGCCGCACGGGACAAAGTGCTAGCAAAAACACTAAGTCCGTGACAATAGGCTATGGTGATCGAATACTCATTAAATCAAACCAAACCAAACCAAACCAAAACCAATAAAAACCGAGCCAGGACAAAACCCAAAATACGAGAAATACCGAAATTCCACAAGTCGAGAAAAATAAAAATACATGCCAAAAATTCAGATACGAGTATAAATACGAAATACGGGAAGTGAGGGTGACATAACCCCCCCCCCCCCCCCCCCCCCCCCACCCCCCCCCCCCCCCCCCCCCCCCCCCCCACCCACACACACACACAACACACACCGCCGGAAGCATGTGGCAGTGACAACCGGTTACTGCTTTTTCTTCTGTTTGTACCCTCTCTCTCACATTCTTCTCCGCATGATCAAAATTCTGAAACAGATCTTTTGTAATTCTTGAATTTCCACTGTCATGAGAACTACAACTGCTCTGATATGCTCATTAACCAGTACTAGCTGCTCTCATGCAATCTACTGCCTTTGTAGAGATTGTAGCTCTTTCAATGAGTTCCTTTAGCAATCAATCTTGCTGTGTCCTAACCTAGAGGGTCAGTTACACACTTTTAAGTATACAAACTTTCATACTGAAGACCCAGATTAGCTTTATCTACTACTTGAAAGTAATGCTATAGCTCGCCTTGCTCCTCTAGACAATGTAATCTGATGCACAAAGAGTTCTGATGCACGGCATAAGGTATATTGGATTCACTTTTCTAGATTAGTTATCTTTAAATTTATTTAGTTTTGATTGGATTATCTCTATTATCTATTTCTTTTAGGTTACAATTGGTTAGTTTTGGTAGGATTAGGAGATCTATTTTTTCTTTTGTAAGCATATAATATGTGACATGCATATGTAGTTTTTCTGGAAGATGGGAATTTGTGAAAAAGAGTGATTATTTTAATATCATATGGACGTGATATCCTCTATTTATCTAGCCTCGATGTGATGTCGTTGCTACCAAGCTTGTTAAAACGGCATGATGCTGTGAGGCGGCAAAGTCCCAAAATGTCTAGGCAAGACCTCAAGGTGACGAGGTGGGACCTCGCGACCAAAATATGGAGTGAACAGTCAGTAAGCTAAGACAAAACTATAGTTTAGAATTGTGGTGTAGGGCTTATAACAACAACAAAACCATTATCTCAAATAAATTGTCGTTGGTTGTTTGAATCCTTTTCTTCAATTTAGCTTTCAAACAAGCATATCCTTCTTTATAGCTTCACTCCATGTTCGTTTAGTCATACTCCTAATCCAGCGAGTACATTAACTACCATCTTATCCCTTCTCTTTACCCATGCATTTATTGGTTTGTGTTGCATATGCCAAAATTATCTTAGACGATTTTCTCTCATCCTTGTCCTCAATTGACGCTACCTCAACTTTCCACGAGTACACTTATTTTTTTATCTATCTTTTAATGTTTGCCACGCATCCATCTTAGGATTCTCTTTTCAACTATGCTAATTTTTTAACACATTCGGGCCATAAAGCATAGCTAGTCTTACAATTGTCTTATAGAATTTTCCTTTCAACTTCGATGATATAATGTGATTACAAAGAAATTCATGTTACCCATTTCCCTCCATATTAGTCCAATCTCTCGACTATACAAGTAAAATTGGAAAAGGATAGAGAGAAACAATATCAAAGAGAGAGAGAGAGAGAGAGAGTTATCAACGATTTGGAGGTCAATCGCCAATTTTGGAGTCGGAGAACAGAGCCTAAGAAAATAGACTATGCGGGAGTGAGTGAGATGGTGAAACGGTTGAAGCCGGAATAATTTACAGGCATTGGAGTCGGAGTAACTTATCAACATTGGAGTTGGAGTTGGGGCAAAGAAAGAATTGCAGAGATGATGCTCAAGTGGAGAGAAACATTTTGGGTAAAACAATCAGGAGTGAGGACGCTAAATTGGGTGTCCTCTCATAATTTTATTTGGATTGGACCATATTTCACTTAAAAGTTAAATGTGCATGTCTAGAATCTTTAAAAAAGTGAGATAGGTCAAGGCGGTAAGGCAGCCCAAGACAGACCAAGGAGGATGTGTTTCGTTGCTTGTTTATACGTCTGCCTGAGCACGAAGTCATCGCCCTTGTGGCCTATACTATAAGACCCTCCGGAGGCCTAGTTGGATGTCTAGTCGTTTTGGATGCTCTGACACTTAGGGAACTACTATTTAGGCAAAAATGTCTTGAGGCGGCTGATCTGGCACACGAGGCAAGTGTTCGAGTCTTCAAGCACTTAAGATCCGTCTTGACTTATAACTAGACTCAACCTATGCCTATTTATCTTTGAATTGGAATTTGACCCAGAGGCAATAATTTAAAGTTGTTGATATTAATCATTTAATTTAAATATTAGAGAATAGGAAAGGAATAATAGTGTGTTTCTTCTTCCTATTCCCTTCCTTTCCCTTTGCTGTCTATCCTAACCTAGCAAATCTCATCTCCATCTCTGACTACGACATGCACTATAGGCACCATAATGTAAATCTCTCTCTCTCTCTCTTGGTCTTTCTCTCTTAACGACTCTCTCTCTCTCTCTTTGTTTTTTCTCCTTGGCCAAGGGCTAAGGATCTCGAATCTTTGTTTTTTCTCCTATGCCAAAGGCTAAGGATCTTGAAGCAATCGATTGGCAATACTCTGACAATTTTTGATCTCTCCGCTAAGTTTATCTCTCCATTTCTCTGTCCCTTCTTCTTTTTTGTGCTGAGGGTTTGCCCTCGGCTCCTATCACTTGTATAATTTTCAACCATTGCCTTCTTTTATATTACTTAATCTTCAATTATAATTACTCAATATTAGTTTATGGTTAGAAAGATCAATACTAGTATTATTTATTTGTTTTTTGATTGAACACTTCATCTCCAATTATGTTTGTACTTAACAAGACTTGCATAAATTTAGAGCCCCAAACCACAACACAAAGTCTGAACTTATCTGCCACAAGCTTGTCTTGACTTATCTACTATATACGCTAATTTTAGTCTTGAGCCCCCTACCTAGCCCTTTTGGTCCTCACTGCCTTGTGCCATCTTAACAAGCTTACTTGCTATCGGCGGTGTGAGGTCTCCTATTTTCATTTGAGTGATTTAGTGAAAATACTATCTGGAATGGTCTTCCTGGACCGTCCCTTTCAAGTCTCCTTCGGCAACTCCCCAAGCTGGGCCATGCTTGATCTTGAGGCGTTGCCCGTAGCTCCGGATGAGTATGTAACCACTACTGCTGCCAAAATAGACTTGGACATTTCAAGAGGGCAGGATTTAGCAGGATGTGATCTAAAGATTCTAAACTACTAGTTGTCTGTTGGAAAGTTCCTCTTGAGGTCATTGATTCCTAATGACAATTTTGCAGCTTTGGTCAATTTTGACAATTTGGTATCCCTAAACCCTAAAATCAAAGTTCTCACAATAAACTTGAAAAAATAAAATAAAAACTTTAAAAATGGAAATCTTCATTACATAAGTTTAAGATAATATGTCTACCTTGCTCTTTTGCGGTCCCTCGGTCTGTTTTTCACCCTGCCAGCAGAAAGTCCATGAGAGGTTTAATGGCAAATAGGGTTGTCCACTTAGTAGGCTTCTAAAGCACTATTACCAAGAATTTCGGCCAGTTCTATTGGAGATTTGCCAAGGATTGGGATGAGATGTTAGGAAACACGTGCTCCAAATTCTGTGCCATATCCGTGCTCTACGAGTCAGACTCAACTTGTACACTCCAACATACTCCAGGGCACGCAAAAAATGGTAATGTGTCTGGCCTGCATGTCATCTCATGTCATATTCATGTCCATGCAGCATAGATTAGAAGTAGGGGATTTCTCATCAGTTTCTTTCCCTTGAAAGTGTCAGCCCTTCTAATATATGTCCACTTCTTAAAAATATCTCTTCTTGGTTCTCTAACTCATACTGAATATTATAGGACCTGCCCTGATCACTCGGAACATCAAGTATCTGTGAAGTCTCTTCTCTAATATGAATCTTCAGAGTAGCTGTTCTCTTCTGACCATGGCATTGTATATATCAAAGTAGTCTTTATTTTACTGTTTTTCTTTACATTTGCAATTAGAGAGGGTTAGTCAAATTTACAACGACAAAGGCTTTATTCCAAATTTTTGGGTTGTTGTTTGAATCCTTTTCTTCCATTCAGCTCTGTTAAGGGCCATGTCCTCTGTAACACTAACAAATACATATAACCTTCTTTAAAAGTAGCAGTCGCTGTTCTCCTCTGTCCATGACCATGGTGATGTATATCAAAGTAGTCTTTATTTTCACCGTTTTTCTGTACATTTGCAATTAGGGAGGGTTAGTTAAATTTGATTTCAGAAAGATGGGTTACACATGGATTTAAAGTAGAAAAGAATGGTTTCAGGTAAAAAGACAGTGCTTTCTGTGACTACGATTATGTATCGGAAATCACATTCACTGCAAAAGACCATTATAAAGAAATGTTCTATGTTGTGACCTCATCCACATTTTCACTAATTATATACATAAAAATTTATAATAATTAAATTAAATTAAATTTTTATTAACAGTGTAATAACTATTAACTTATACGAAAAAACATATAAGGAGCCTAAGTAGTCCACGCTTACGAGAAACCATAATAATTATGATGACTAGCATAAATTGCATCGGAATCTAGCATAAATAGAGAAATACGTAAATAAATACATGATACTATTATCATAAATAAATAGAACAAAATAAATAAAACATCTAATCTATCCTTTAGAAAAATGTAAATATAACCCTCACCACAACTTTAGATTTTGTTGTGGTGACAGGGCTTTAACATGATATCATAGTAATATGTGCTTAAAGTCTCTAGCGTGCATTTTAAGCCTATTTTATAAAAATATATACTACTGCTGTGTGAATCCAGCTCTTTGTCCAAAATAGATCTTCGACCTGCGGGGGCCTATTAGAACAATATAAATATATAGCCCTCAACCCTCAGCACAACTCTGGAGTTTTGGTGTAGTGCCAGGAACTTCAACATATCCTACACGTAGGCTGTAGCATAACTAGCATCTACCTACATCCTTCCCCATGGATTTTCTATTTGCAGCAGCTTCTCTCCAAGCCACTACTTTCTATAATTCATTCTCAACTTTGGAATCATATAGTTGATATTTTTGGGGATATTGTGATGTAAGGTTACCTCTCCAACTCAGGTTGGTCTGAGCAATTTGATGGTCAACATGAAACTCATCTCCGTTCCTTCACCCTGTGAAGGAAATTGTGTACAGTTTTACAAGCTTGCACCAGATTCACACTTACTCTACAGTCTAGTAAGCACAGAAAGTCAAATTTTAGCCCATGTCCTGTCGGACGCATATTGGACACATATCATACACTCCAAAATACACGAGGAGACACCAAAATAGGTGCCGTGTCCATGTCTCTATGTCCTTACCGTGTCGCGTAGTATCCGTTTCTGTGCAACATGTCTACAATAGTTGCTTACATCATGCACGTTTGGGTCTCAACTTGATATAGTCGCTTGTGACTGGCTAATCATACCTGTTTGAGTGCACAAGTGCAAATCCCGACTTCAAACGAATGGAAAAAAAAAAAGGTTTTGTTGGAGACGTCGTGATAAGCAATAGTAGCGTATCTATAATACCAGTTATAAAGTCAAGAACTTCTAATAACTTAGAATGCAATTGAGTAACATTGTTTATTCACTTTAACATTTATTTGGAAGGTCTATAAGTATAAACATAAAACCAGAGTTCCTGGAAGGGCTTTGTTCTTGTTACTTTTGAAAACCACAAAAAGCATCACACCCATCCCTCATCTACATATTTTCTGCGGTTTCCCATTGTTCGCCTCTAATACTAATTTATTCTCTTTTCTCAGGGCCCATTTAGTAGGAAAGGGTACTACACCTGTACCTGTTTGGAGTGAGTCATGGTCGGCAATGACTGCTGTAATGAAAGTGCAAACATTTCAGATAATTGTCCTGCAGGGCATCGTTGGTTCGCTGCCCTGGACTGCGATGGTTTTCTTCACAATGTGGTTTGAGTTGATAGGTAATAAGGAGGATCATATCTTCAATCTGGACTTCATTTGTAAAGATAAGGACACCAACTCATTTGCTGATTTCTTACTTTTTAACACCCACAAAATCATTCATCCACACACATTGTAGGTATTAGTGGTTAATTCTTTTCTCCTATAAGTCGTTATTTGTCCGTAACTTGTTTTGGTCTTCTTATAAATTTTATTTCTTGTTTACCAAAGCTATTGCCCCTTCCTATCCAGGCTTTGATCATAAAAGCTCAGCCGCCCTGAACAGCTTTTTCGCAATTGGGTGTGCTTCTGGCTCGCTCCTCGGAGGATTGATAGCAGATCGGATGTCACGATTCTACCCGGACACGGGCAGGATCATGTGTGCCCAGTTCAGTGCTTTCATGGGCATCCCGTTCTCGTATTTCCTCCTCTCCTGCATCCCCCAGTCAGTAGACAGCTGGAACACCTTTGCCACGACCCTCTTCCTCATGGGTTTGACCATCAGCTGGTGCGCCACCTGCGCCAACAACCCGATGTTCGCAGAGGTCGTGCCTACGAAGCACAGGACGATGATTTACGCCTTTGATCGGGCTTTCGAAGGCTCCTTCTCCTCGTTCGCAGCACCTGCAGTTGGAATACTCGCTGAAAGGATGTACGGTTACGATTCGAAGTCTGCAAGCTTACTGCACGGGTCGCTTCCTGAAGCGTTGGCTCTGTCAAGGGGTCTCTTGACCATGATGGCGGTTCCATTCGGGTTGTGTTGCCTGTTTTATAGCCCATTGTATTTTGTATTCAAGCGCGATAGGGAAAACGCTAAAATGGCTACTACTATAAAGGAACAGGAATTAACTTGAGGATACCTGATGATATTTCAAGCAAAAGAATTGCATAAATCACTGTGAGATTCGTTGTTCTGATTCTTTTATGTTCAGGGAATCGACAACATTGGTGATTTGTAAAGGAAAAAACACTACTGACAGTTAAACATGCATCTCAGTTTTGTTTTTTTTTTTGGGGTTCAGATTGCTGAAGGGTTTCTGAACCTAACAAAATGACATTTTCTTTCACGGTTATATGCAAATGCTGAGTGTAGTATGTAAGCTATCATATCCCATGCTTGGATCATCAAAGACTGTTCTTGGCATTTTTGTATTTGAATTTTACTAGTCTCATTGTTTTTTTTTTAATTTTTTAATGTGACATTGATAGACCGAAAGAGTTTTAAGGGAGCTCAAGGGACTCATGGAGATGGAATTTTATGTTAGAAATGTAGTTCTGTGGATTGGAGAACATTGGACTTGCAATTTATTTTCTTCTTCTTTGGGTGTAACAATGATTTAATTTTGGGTGTAATATTGGACTAGTATGTAAACAACAAAATAGAAATTTTATAGGGTGTTGTGAAACCCTTACTATTCACCATTATATCATGAGTTACACATGACACTTGGGATCATGTAACTCATGACCCTTGGGTTATGTAACTCATGACCCTTGGGTTGCCCCTTATCCCTATATATATGGCCCTTGCCATATGATGAAAGGAAGTGAATAAAAATACTATTCTACGATATCTAGTATCCCTTCAAACACGTTATCAGCACGATTGCTGAAGCAAGGAGAATCGACGTCCAGATCTCGACGTCATCCTTCCTTTTTTCCTAGTCAATCCGACCAGAGTCTGGTAACACTTCTTAAATTTTTTTTTTTACTCAATAAGATGGTTTTAAGCTAAAATTAACAATTAAAATAATTTTAGTAATAAACCTTTAAATTTTTAGTTTTTTAAGTTTTGATAAGGTTGGGTTAGCTGTAGGGGCCAGATCCCAGCAAGCGGAGGTTCACTAGGAACTCTTAAGTACCGGTCGCTTAGACGATATTTTGCCTTGTTGACAGAAGGACCCTTTCGGCTTGTTCCCAAACAAATCTTAACTTTAGAACTTAAAAACTAAAGGAATTTTTACTAAATTAATTAATTGTTTGATTTAGCCTAAATTAAAATATTGAATAAAAGAAGCTATAATTGATAGAAAAAGAAAATTGCTACGGTGTCAATTCTAACAAGATTAGTTGAACAATAATTAACTTAAGTGATGACAATTATATAAGATCAATTGTCCAAAGAGTAATATATATGACAATGATCAACCAATGTGAATATTCAAAAAAATTGTTAAGAATGAAGCAAATTTACTTAATGTATAACCAAGTAACTACAATGGATTATACAAAGATCAACCAGATACAATTGCTTAATGAATAATAATTGATAATATAGTAAGTTTGATAATGTAGTTTTGTAGCAGAGACTTTATGCTACTTTTCTAACAGAGACACATAAAGTTTCAGCTATGTAGCAAGTTTTAGGTAGTTTTTCTAATTTGATCCGAACAGAGACTTTATGCTGGTTTTTCTAAATTCTAACAGCAAGGAAAATTGGTTTACAAAGATCAAACAAAGATCAAACAAAATTCAATGGCACATATTTCAAGATGTGGCAGAGCCAGATGAAATTTTGGCTTACCACCTTATAAATTATGCATTTTTGCAAGCAACTTATTGACCTCTCTATATCGGCCCGTCGATCGATAATTTTTTTTCCCATTGATCTATAGATGAAGTGTGAATGCCTTGTGGACAGCGCCTCGACGCACACAATCCTTCGAGAAAAAAACTATTTTTATAGCTTATATGATTATGACGGTCCCGTTATTACGATATCAGGACTATCAAACATAATAGAAGGATCTGGTGAAGCAATTATATTGCTCCCAAATAAAACAAGACTAATAATAAAAGATGCACTATTCTCTCCTAAATCAAATAGGAACCTCATAAGTTTCAAGGACATTCGTTTAAACGGATATCACTTATAAACAAATGAAATAAATGAGGCAGAATATCTGTATGTTACTCGTCTAAAAGATGGTTCAAAAACTATCTTAGAACGATTCAAGGGACTCGCGTCGGGTCTCTATCATACTCATATTCAATCAACAGAAGCTAACATGATTGTGCACCAGAAGTGTCATTCATCGCCAAAATTTAAACTTTGGCATAATAGACTGGGTCACCCAGGATCAGCTATGATGAAACGAATCATAAGCCAATCCAGTGGACACAATCTGCAGAACCTGAAGATTCTTCAGAAGTATGATTACTCGTGTCTACTTTGTTTTCAAGGCAAAATTATAACGAGACCATCCCTTTTGAAAGTGGGACTAGAGTCTCCTAGCTTCTTAGAGATAATTCATGGAGACATTTGCGGACCTATTCACCCCGCAAGTGGTCCATTTAGGTACTTTATGGTACTTATCGATGCATCTACTAAATGGTCTTATGTGTGCCTTTTGTCCACCCGCAACTTAGCTTTTTCTAAGCTATTGGCACAAATAATTAAGTTGCGGGCTCATTTCCCCGATAACCATATCAAAAAAATTAAGACTTGATAATGCGGGTGAATTTACTTCACAAGTCTTTCAAGATTATTGCCAAGCAACTGGCATCGAAGTTGAACATCCTGTAGCTCATGTTCACACCCAGAACGGGTTAGCAGAATCTCTTATTAAGATATTACAATGGATTGCTCATCCATTGTTGATGCAGTCACAGTTGACTGTGGAAGCTTGGGGTCATGCTATATTGCATGCCGCATCACTTATTAGAATACGACCTTCTGGAGGTCATATTCTATCTCCGATGCAGCTCGCTTATGGTTCACCTCCAAATATCTCTCATTTGAGAGTTTTTGGTTGTGCTATTTACGTCCCCATTGCTCCCCCACAGAGGACCAAAATGGGTCCACAACGTCGATTAGGTATCTATGTTGGGTTTGACTCACCCTCTATAATTAGATACCTAGAACCCCTGACGGGTGACGTATTTAAGGCACGTCTTGATGACTGTGAGTTTGATGAAGGATTATTTCCTAAACTGGGCACACAGTCTAAGAAACCAGAAGCTTCTAAGACAATTTCTTGGGACACAAAAACTTTGTCTCATTTTGATCCGCGTACAAGTCAATGTGAAGATGAGATCCTGAAGATATTACATCTTCAGAACACTGTACATCTACTTCCGGATACATTTACTGACAACCAGAAGATTGTCAGATCACACGTCCCTGCTGCCAACACGCCAGCTAGGATTGACATCCCCAAAGATGGATATAATCCGCCGGCAGCAGAAATGGCAATACCTCAATTAAAAAGAGGACGCCCACCAGGTTCGAGAGACAAAGTCCCTCGTAAAAGAAAAAACCCTGGAGAAATTAAGAAGATTCCAACACAGGATGCTGAGCTCAGATCAGCTACCTCTCCCCTCCTAGTTTCCCCTGAAGAGGAACAAACAGGAGAAATATCATTAAATTATGTACGTACTGGAGAGGTACTGAACAGAAAAAGCACAGTCATCGACGACGATTTTTCGTTCAATATTGCCGTTCACGTCACTGAAAATGACGATGACATCGATCCACGGTCTCTAGCGGAATGTAAACGCAGAGGCGATTGGCCAAAGTGGAACGAGGCAATAGGAGTAGAGCTGGACTCACTCTTGAAACACGAAGTCTTTGGACCAGTAGTCCAAACACCTGAAGGTGTAAAACCTGTGGGATATAAATGGATCTTCACAAGAAAAAGAAATGAACACAACATAGTTGTGCGCTACAAAGCACGCCTTGTAGCACAAGGTTTCTCCCAGAAACCGGAAATAGATTATGAAGAAACATATTCTCCGGTCATGGATGGGAATACCTTCAGATTCCTGATCAGCCTCTCTTCTCTGAAAAGCCTAGAAATACAGCTCATGGACGTTGTGACTGCATATCTTTATGGCAATATAGATAAAGATATCTATATGAAACTCCCTGAAGGATATAAAATTTCACCAGAGAAAAAAGATAGACCTCGGGACACCTATTCTGTAAGGTTACAAAGATCATTGTACGGTCTTAAACAATCAGGAAAAATGTGGTATAACAGATTAAATGAGTTTCTTGCTACGCAAGGATTTACTAATGATAAAGTCTGTCCGTGTATCTTTATAAAAAGATCGGGAACAGGATTTGTTATAGTCGTCGTTTATGTCGACGATTTAAATCTCATTGGATCTCCTGCAGAGATCACTGAGATATCTGAAAGCCTTAAGACAACTTTTGAAATGAAAGACCTAGGGAAAACAAAGTATTGTCTTGGCTTACAGATCGAACACCTAAAGGGTGGTATCCTGTTACACCAATCTACATATACACGAAGATTACTTAAACAATTCCACATGGACAAATACCATCCCCTTAGTACACCAATGGTCGTTCGATCATTGGACGTAAAGAAGGACCATTTCCGTCCACTGGAAGAGGGGAAGGAATTATTAGGTCCTGAAGTACCTTACCTAAGTGCCATTGGGACACTACTCTATATAGTTAACTGTACGCGTCCTGATATAGCGTTTTCAGTTAACTTATTAGCCAGATACAGTGCAGCGCCCATAAAGCGCCACTGGAATGGAGTGAAACATCTTCTGCGCTACCTCCAAGGGTCTATAGACCTAGGACTATATTACCCGAATAGTGGGTCTTCCACTTTACTTGGTTATTCAGATGCAGGTTATAGATCAGATCCCCACACAGAGAAATCACAAACTGGATTTGTGTTTACTTTCGGTGGTACGGCTATCTCCTGGAGGTCCGTCAAACAGACCAGTGTGGCTATCTCATCCAACCATTCTGAACTCCTGGCAATCCATGAAACAAGCAAGGAGTGTGTTTGGCTTCGCTCCGTCATTCAGCACATTTTGGCATCTTGGTGAACTTGAGCCTACTACCCTTTTTGAAGATAATGCAGCATGCGTAGCTCAACTTCAGAAAGGATACATAAAGAATGACAAGACGAAGCACATATCCCCCAAATTCTTCTGGACGCACGACCTTCAAGAGAAGGAACAAGTCAAAATACAACAAATTCAATCTTGTAATAACTTAGCAGATTTGTTTACCAAAACAATGCCACGATGTACTTTTGTAAAGCTTGTAAGAGGAATAGGGATGAGGCAACTAAAAGACCTGCAAGCCTGAAGCTTGTATAGATCAGGGGGAGTAAAACTGTAGGATTGTACTCTTTTTCCTTAGGACTGATGGTTTTTCCCACTGGGTTTTCCACAGCCAAGGTTTTAATGAGACAAACCAAGTTTACTCTGGATCCAGCAGTATCCACCCCATTAGCTTATTGAATCCTGAAGTATTTCATAAGTGGATCCAAGGAAATGGATGAATAAGGGGGAGTGTTGTGAAATCCTTGCTATTCACCATTATGTCATGAGTTACACATGACACTTGGGATCATGTAACTCATGACCCTTGGGTTATGTAACTCATGACCCTTGGGTTGCCCCTTATCCCTATATATATGGCCCTTGCCATATGCTGAAAGGAAGTGAATAAAAATACTATTCTACGATATCTAGTATCCCTTCAAACATAGGGGATAATATACTGCTTAGAAATTCTTTTAGAAAAATTATAAGCAAATTAACGTGTTCTACCAGACGGGCTGATGAAATTTGATTGCATAAATTTTGTCAATCAGACTGTTTGCACAAATTTCGACAATCGTTCTGGCAGAATCTCTGTAAAAAATTCTAAAGAAAAACTTGACCATTGGCTAACGATTGGATTCCTTGGCTTGGTTTGCTATATATATAGGAAAATATAGGAGGGGCACAAGAGAGGAGAAATGAGAAGAGAAGAACAAGAGGAAAGAAGAGGAGAAGGCAAGAGCAACATCGTAGGAAGCATGAGCAACAACAATGCAAGTTTTTTTTAAGTTAACTTTTTTATTTTAATAAAATTAGTTATTTATAATTTCAAATTTATTTATTTAATTGGATAGTATGTAGTTAATTCTAACCCTAAACACTAAACCTATAACCCTAAAATCTTAACCCTATACCTAACCTGAACTATAAACCCTAAACCCTAACCTTATAACCTTACCCTACCATAACCCTAACCCTAAGCATGTAACCTTAAAATCTTATTCCTGAAATATGTAGGAATAGACATTTTAACAACGGTCATATTACAGATGGCTGGCCAAAATGATAGACGTATCCCAATTGGGCCCACCACGAACGTCATTATCCTAGCATGAGACCCACATCTCTAGTTTGATATTTCTGTAAACGTTTTTTTCTTTTAATTTTAATTATGTTTGTTGTACGATTATATATTTTTTACATATCTAGTAATAAAATAATCTATATATTTTATATATAGCTATACGATTATAGTGAAGATGTGCGATTGAGAGAGCATGACACGAGGCTGTACCAGAGCGACTTTTTTTTTCATGGGAGCTGACTAGCTACTAAGCGACCTTAAAGCACACATCTGGCTTTCACTACATTGTCGAGCTACATTTCCTACGTCGCGATAAAGACTTGATTCTAAGCCTCATTGATCATTATTAGTCCGAACGCAACACATTTCAGCTCCCGATGGGAGAGATAACTATCGGCCTAGCCAATGTGGCAAATATTCTATTGTTACCTATTACGGGTGACTATATATATTTTGATGTGGCAAATATTCTCCTAATGAGTTGATTATGAAGTAGCAGTGTGGAGCTGCATCCGATTTATGCAATAGAAGCTTAGTCAGGTATGGTTGGGTCCTCAAGAGCTAGATTGTATTGACGACACATGTTTTTGTGGATGAAAACCAAGTATGTATTTTAATTTTAATGTCTATGTGTCACGATCCGATTCCAAATTATTGGGTCGAATCGGATCATGCCCAGCCTGCACCTTTGTGAGACGGCGGCAGTAAGCTGTTTCTATATGCAGGTAATGTCAACAACAATTATATTTGTCACAACTTTAATATTACGAATATTTAAAACTTTTGTTCAACAATTGAAAGTACAACTGAAGCTGAAATACTGAAATGAAAAGTCTGCAACTCTAACGTAGAGAAAAATGAAAATCAACTAGTTAAATGGCCGGCTCATCGGCCTCGGGATCAGCGTCTTCTAAGTGAGACTCTGAAAGCACCGCAGGGTACAGCACGGGATCATAATAGCTATTGAACAATAGCTCAGCATCATCAATGTCACCTATTGGGGGGATCCAGTCAGGAAAGGAGCAAAGTACAATTATATATATCTAACAGTTCAAATAGTAATAGAAATTTACAATTTTAAACAGTTTGAAATACTTGATAAAATATTTTCCAGCAATTTTTTCAACAATTCAATATTTGAAAACAATGTGATTTGAATAGGTAATGTATATGACCGGCTTGGGTTGCATAATAGCATCCTAGCGATGCGATACGGCTTATCCCCATGTGTAAGAGGGGTAAGCTCGCACAATTATACAATATGAAGGTATTGGTCATAAGCACTACACTACTCTCCCAATATCCCACAATCAATATTTGAACTCTGGGAGAGAGTTCCGTGTAGCAATGTGGTTTAAGCATGCAAGATAACAGTTACTAATTAAATTACGAGATAACATAACCGTACTTGCCTTTGCTAATGATCGGATTGAGGTGTCGGTACCGGAGAGAAAGTCGATTACGTCCTCGAATTCCTACAGTTGAGAATCCTGACTTAGAATCATAGATAAGCTATTTCTAAGTGTGCTAATTACAATATCTAAAAGCAGGTCCTAGTCAAGTTTTTAAGTTTTTTAATTAACCTAACGAGCAATACTCTAACGTCGCAACTACAATCGTCAATTTACAAAACAGAGTCAATTTACTGTTTTATTGGAAAAGATAGCGTTTTCAGGTTTTTTTTAAATCAAAACTTGGTATTTCATAATATATATACAACTAAGGTTTTCTTTAAGTGATAAAAAAACATGAATCTGTTAATTTACTAATAATTTTACTTAATGTGAGAAATCCTTATTAATTTTCATATATATAAAATAATTAGTAACAAATTAATTATGCGCCTAACTATGAAATCAACAATCTCAGAAAATAACCAAAAATCTACACTACACAAACCAGAAAGAACGAAAAAACCTAAGCTACACAAATACAGGACCACAGAGAATAAAATAAAAGCTGGACTTATGTCCTTACAAATATTACATAAATTAAATTAAAATAAAACTGAGGCGAGCTTTGAGTGCCGTAAAATGGTCCAATCGAAAAGGCCGAGGCCCTGCACCAAAAATACTATAGGCCAGTAACAAGTTCTAAATAAAATTTAATTATAAAAATATGGAATAGGGTAAGTCTCAGACTTGATCATACAAATCTCATGTTACATTTTAGCTTATGCCTCAACATCCAAAAATGTCAGTTTCGTTTGCATTTTGCTAGGGCCCATGGACCGATACGGTCATCGCCCGAAAGTGGTATCCGAAAGCCAACCAACACAAAAACTGTCAAATTTTAGGAACTGAACTCGAGAAATAAACCAAAAAGGTTTTCAAAATATTTTAGAAAAATCGGCAGCATCTCCTTTGTAACTAGGATGATCTAGCCACATTGGCGAGTCCCACACAAAATCCAGTATAACTCCAGCCTTCCAAATTCCATCCACCAAAACACATAACCATTTCCCAATCATTTTCATAAGCCAAACCAAAGGAAAAACCACAAAAACTCATAAAAATATAGCCACAGGTGTATAAGAAAATATCCACAAAACCCAAACTAGAATTAACTAGGCCACAGAATGATTCCGAAATAAGTTCGGAAAGTCCAAAACCAAAACTACAACAAATCGACCATAGCGGGAACGGAGACCGTGTCATCATCGACTCTACGGGAGGGACGAACTACTGTGATTAATCAGAAATTATCCAATATTCGTTGGCCGGGGAGCCGCGGGATAACTCAGGAATACTGAAACAGCATTCAGACAACGGATCGGTGCTCAGAAAAACGATGGATATCGGGCAGCACTGTCACGGGGTCACGGAGCACGGGATCAGGGAGGCGGAGACAGGAGGCAGCCGAGAGGGGGTCGCCGGGCTCGACGCGCAGGGGGGTCGCGGGCGCACAGGAGGGTCGTGCTCGGGCGCTGGCCAGGGTCGCCGGGAGGGGCACGGTCGGGGTCGCCGGGGGCGCGGCCGGGGGTGCCGAGAGGGGCAGAGCCGGGGAGCTCGGGTTAGGGCTAGAACTTTTGGAAAATTGGGGAAAGTGAGGATGAGGATGGAGAAGGAGATGGGGGTTTATATAGGGAGTGAAGCTAGGGGTTACGAGAAGAGGAAAAGGTGAGGTCGACGACGGTTACGGAAAGGGGAAGGGGCCATGGCGATTTCGGAAGGGGAAGGGAAGGAGTTCGGGTGTGAACGGAAGGGAAGGTTCTGAGAAAGGAAAGGAATTCTTTCCTTTTAATAAGGAAATTAATATATATAAATAATAAATTAAAGACTTAAAGATTTGTTTCGAAAAACCGAGATTGGGTTCGGTTTCGAAAACGGATCGAGACGGGTTCGGGACGGGTCAGGCCAAACAATAAAAATTCAATGAATAATTTTTTTTTAAAATATAATTTTTCAAATAATAATAATAATAATAATAATAATAATAATAATAAAAAACTGACAAAACTAATTAGCAAACACAATTCAACAATTAAAAAAGTAAATCCGAAATTTACGGGTTTCACAACCTTCCTTCCTTAGGAAATTTCGTCCTCGAAATTAAAGGATAGGGTCAGGAATTATCTCAGGCTTCAAACAGATACGGATACTGCTCCCGCATCTCATCTTCTCGCTCCCAGGTAGACTCGCATGGGGAGTTGTGCCGCCACATCACTCTGACTATCGGCGTCACCGAATTTCTGGTTCTCTTCTCTCCTCTGTCTAATATCGCCACTGGCTTCTCTGGTACTGTGAGGCTGGGTTCGGAATGTAGCGCCTGAGCTGTGAAACGTGGAAGACGTTGTGGACGCCTTCGAGACTTGGGAGTAGAGCCATGTCACGCCCCAGAACCAAAATACCGGAGAGCGGGGGAATGACTCAGCCAGCTACGTATTATGGGTAGATGAATACCGTATAATACGATCAATACTGTCTAAAAGACGAGGGGGTGCATACTACATGAAAGTCTCCCTAGGGTTACTCAATAGCTATTATCTCAATCATTCAAACAAGAAGCAATAATAGAGAACATGTAAGATAAAGCAGTAAGACGACCCAAGCGCTCAGTCAAAATGTTCTTGAGATCTGGCTGTACAAAACATAGCCATATGATCTAACAAGGTATACACAATTGTTATCAGCTGCAGTCTGACTTAGTTACAATTATGTAAAGGTAAGTGCAAGACAGTCCGACTAACATGTCGGTACCAAACGGCAAATAAGTAAAGTAAGTAGTATAAACGAGCAGGGAGGCAAGGGACCCACTCGTGTCCTCCTGCGATCATTCCTTTAGTATTCACCATCTTGGAGGTAGAAGTAAGCTGAATCCTCGAGAACTGGCTCTAAATCTGGCCATGCAAAACCAGAGAGGTTAGACCTCTAATAGCAAGTACCACAAGGAAGCACGACATGAGAACTAAAACCAGTGGTAAGAGTTAAGGATATGATAAATAAATCTCTGCTTGCTACTGGGGTTCACACAACATCACGACACTTCAAGCCAACTTTCCAACCAAACAAGGACAGAAGTTGACCCATCATGTCCTGACATTCTGCCTATCTCAGTAGTTAACAGAGTAGGTACAGTGCACAAATAAATCAATTTAAATGACCATGCAACTACTACGGCTTGCTACTATAAGTTTCAAGTTACCCTGGAAATATGCAATAAGGGATTCCTCAGTTCTCACAATGTGCAAGCAAGGCTAGTCTACCAAATAATCAGTTGTGCCAGTCATAAATTAGACGAGTCACAGCGGGACGCCCGTCATCTGTATACAGTAAATAAATATAAGCAGATATCGCTCCCTGTCCGTGTGACAGATTTGTAGCATCTGTGGGAACCAGCCGGCATGTCGGGGCACTAATTGTCCCAAGGATGGCTGCCATGTAAGAACTCGGGAATCTATTCTCTCCATGCAATCATTATTTTATTTAACTTAGTAGTTCCTGTGTTAATTGAAATCTCATGCCGTAGATCATGGTCATTCCGAATGAGTACTTTCGTACAAAGTACGATATGCGTAACTCTACAACGATGCCCGTACGGCTAGGTTGTAGGTCTTACATAGCGTAATGCAACAATCAAACCTAGTCATGGAATAATCATACCTTGACTGTAAAGTACACATACCGCTTTTGTAGAAAATCAGTTGAAGCCTGCACGTGTCCATATGCCAATGTTCGGGATCGGCTAGTTGATTGCAATGGTTCATAGTTAATATGAACGTGTCTCATTCAATTTCAATAAGACGACTAGCCAGCCTCTTAGTTCCAACTAGGAACGCATGATCAATCATTTATTCAAGGTAATAATCAATGTCAATTCGTGCCAAGGCATAAAAGTCAAACTAGTATTTAGTATGGTCGAGTCTATAACTCTCAGGGTTAAGTTCCAGTCATTCTGGGTATCCATAAACCAATCGGGACACAGGACACATTCCACACAACAATATGTATTAACAATATTAACATATCATGATTATATCGAGTTCATGACAAAAAGACGTAAGGATAAATAAGGGGTGCCATGTACGCCAAAGGAGTACGCTCAATGAATTACGCCAAGCCAGAAGAGTACGCCCAATGAAATACGCATAAGGGAAATTTACGCGTGAGGGAAGTTTACGCATGAAGGAATAAAGCTTACGCGTAAAGGAGCACGCTAAATAAAGGAATAAAGTTGCGCGTAAAAACTCGTCTTACGCCAAGCCAGAGGAGTACACGTAAAAATAACGTTACGCGTAAAAACTCGTACGCGTAAAGAATCAAGGTTTATGCATGAATCTTGTACGCGTAAAAAGTCAGGGTTTACGCGTGAATCTTGTACGCATAAAAAGTCAGGGTTTACGTGTGAATCTTGTACGCTGTTACGTGTAAATCAATACGCGTAAAGGAAATAATGTTACGCATAAACTTGTACGCGTAAGAAATAATCGTTACGCGTGAACTTGTACGCGTAAAAATTAGCATTACGCGTAAAGGAATATGCGTAAGGAAATACGCCAAGCCAGAGTAGACTTGCGTAATCCAGATTCATGCTGACACGAATGATCGTGGGCGTAGAGCTCGGTATTATGCGGACACGTATAAACGTGTGCGTAGAGAACCTCTAGAACTCCAATTCCATGAACTTCAATCTGAGCCAAAAATGGGAGTTCCACTGATCGAAAGGGGTTATAACACAAATCTCAACAGCCTGGGACGATCAAAACTTGAGAATATGGAAGTTTGATAGATCAAAACCCCCAAAATCCAAAAATGGTAATTTCTAGATCTACAAAAATAAAACTTCAAAATGCAAAATGCCAAGTTTTAAACTATCTTAGGATCACGAGAGGAAGATAAATGAACCATAAAAATATGGGTTCTCATGTGGAGCAAAATGTACTTGCCTAAGCTCTTGGTAGGTGGAGGGAGTTATGAGGAAGAAGAAGAGTAAATGAGAAGGAGAAGTAATGAAGAGAGAGAAAGGGGTTGGGGCTTTAAATGGAATGATGGTAGGTAGGGGGTTGGTCGGATTCATGATGAACCACCAAAATCCGAAAATAAACCAACCCAAGCCGAACCAAAGAGCAAAGCAAAAGCAGAAAATAAAATACAAAAAAATAATTAGCGAAGAATTAAGGGAATTAAATACAGAACAAATGCATGACAATTATTAAATAAATACATTCAAGCCATATACGTATTAAAATACGCATTCTGGGAATGGGGAGTGATATCTCTATCCTCCTTAGAAAAATTTTGTCATCAAAATTTTAAATCCAAGCATGATAGAAACATCAGAGCTAGACTAATCCAAGTACAAGCAATTTTAGCGAGCAAGCAGTCATTTTACAATATCAACTAGCAAGTAATATATTTATATTTATTAATCTACGACATCAAGCAATTTCTACTCATAGGGTGATAAGCATGAGGAATCAAGATAATCAAGGTACATAGACAGAAATATACCTTGTGAGTCAAATAGATGCGGATACCGTGATCGGATATCATCCTCACGTTCCCACGTTGACTCTCCTAAGGAGTGATGACCCCAAGCAACACGGCCAAGGCTAATTGTTCGGTTCTTGAGTATCTTCTTTCTTCGGTCCAAAATGGATACCGGCTGTTCCTCGTAAGACAGGTTTGTACCAACAACCAGCTCAGAATGATCGAGGATATAGCTTGGGTCCGATACATATCTACGCAACTGAGATACATGAAACACATCATGCACCTCTCGTAACGAAGGTGGAAGGGACAAACGATAAGCAACATCGTCTACCCTATCAACGATAGCAAATGGGCCTACGTATCGCGAACTCAACTTTCCACGAACGCCAAATCTAATGACCCCACGAGTAGGTGAGATCCACAAGAACACGTGGTCCCCCAACAGAAAATTCTAGCGGCCTACGATGTTGGTCTGTCCAATGACGATGTCGATCTTACGCAACTCGAAGTCGCTCCCTAATCCCCTTAACCACTTCAACCGTCTGAATAATCATCTATGAGCCTAACATCTTCCTCTTTCCGATATCGTCCCATACCAGTGGCGACCTACACTTCTTACCGTATAGTGCTTCGAATGGCGCCATCTGGATACTGGCTTGGTAACTGTTGTTGTACGAAAATTCGACTAAGTGTAGGTGACTCTTCCAAGATCCTCCAAAATCTAGGGTGCAAGCTCGTAACATATCTTCTAAAGTCTGAATTGTTCTTTCTGATTGCCCATCCGTCTGTGGGTGGTACGTCGTACTAAATCTTAACTTGATACCCAGACTATGATATAAACTCTTCCAGAAATGTGTTATAAAATGGGTATCCCTATCTGATACAATACTGACAGGGACCCCATGCTGCATGACTATCTGCTGCATATACAACTCTGCCAACTTTTCTGTGGATTGTCCTACTCTAAAAGGAAGAAAATATGCCACCTTCGTAAGCCGATCCACTATTACCCAAATAGCATCCTTACTACTTGGTGATCTCGGTAAACCGGTCACAAAGTTCATGGTGATATGCTCCCACTTCCATTCCGGGATAGGGAGCGATTGTAATAATCCAGCTGGCCTCTGTTGTTCTGCCTTCACTTGCTGACATATCAAGCAACGAAAAACCAATCTAGCTATCTCTCTCTTTATTCCGTTCCACCATAAGTGCTGCTTGATATCTTTATACATTTTAGTTCCTCCAGGGTGTATAGAATAATGAGAACTGTGGGCTTCTGCCATAACATTCTGTCTGATATCTCCACTTGGCACACATAGACGTAATCCAAATCTAAGTGTATCATCTTCGTGAATTTTTATATCCTTCCTAAGGCCTGACTCACATTCTGTCCTAAGCTTCTGAATCCTTGGGTCCCGTGCCTGAGCTGCCTTGATCCTGTCTACCAAATCGGACTGAACTCGTAGACTTGCCAAAATTCCTATATCACTAGGAAGTATAACCTCGATGCCCATCTCCTGAAGATCTTCTAAAATATATTTTTGTGATGTCAACATAAATGCACCGCCTCTCCTGCTGAGAGCGTATACTACCACATTAGCCTTGCCTGGATGATACTGAAGCTCTACGTCGTAATCCTTGATCAACTCTAACCTTCTTCTCTGCCTCATGTTCAGTTCCTTCTGATTAAAGATGTACTTCAGACTCTTGTGGTCTGTGTACATGTCTACTCGATCACCGTACAGGTAATGCCTCTATAGCTTCAAAGCAAATACTACTGCTGCTAACTCTAAATCATGAATCAGATAATTCTTCTCGTGGTCTTAAAGTTGACTAGATGCATATGCTATCACCTTTCCATGTTGTATTAGGACACACCCAAGTCCCCTTCATTATGCATCACAATATACAGTAAAACCTCCGGGCCAACCGGTAATGTAAGAATAGGTGCCGTGATCAATTTCTGCTTCAAATTCTCAAATGATGCCTGGCACTCTGTCGACCAAATGAATGGCACATCCTTCCGTTTCAAGCGGATCATGGGTGCTGAAAGTCTTGCAAAGTCTGATACGAACCTTCTGTAATATCCTGCCAATCCCAAGAAACTTCGTACTTCTGCTACGGTCGTAGGGATTGGCCAACTCTCTACTGCTTCTACCTTCTTGGGATCCACTGCTACTCCAGCCCCTGATATGATATGTCCTAAAACTAAAATGTGATCCGTCCAAAACTCTCACTTGCTGAGCTTGGCATGTTTGCCATTAAAATCTTTGATTGGAATTTCAATTACAAACAGAACAGTGTTACAATGTAGGACTTGGACGTAGTCCTAGGAGTACACTTTTGTTTTTTATCTGGGTCCTGTGTCGGTGGAGCGCGTTGACTCCGTTGACGATCTGACGACGGTTTTAGGTTCTCTGAAGGTCTGGGTTTCTCTGGATGCCAGAGCTTGCGGAGGGGGAAGAAGACGTTGAGTGTCTCTTCCGATCCCTGTGAGTAGACGTGCGTCTCTGTAACTCTGATGATCTGCTTACCTCTGTCTTTGACGGTGGATGTCTGTATATCTCTTTGTGTGTGTGGAAGAAGGAAATGATCCCTCTATTTATAGTTTGCAGGCTGGCTGCTCATGCACGCATATGTCAGATGCACTTGGTCGTGGGAACGCCACGTGGCTGATGCTGGCAGGGGCGCATGGTTGATGCGCCCTGATTCGGGGATTGAATCCTTCATGCTGTGCCTGTGGTACTGCAGAATAGCTGACACATGGCGACCGAGAGGATTCTTCGGTTGCTGAGATCTTAGGTGGTTAGCACCCCTTCGTGGACTGAACTGAGTTAAAGGACACGTGGCGCATGTCCGTAGCTCAAAGATCTCGGATTTTGTAGAGAGTGATCTGACAGGATGCGCCTGAGATTGGGCGCATGAGAAGACTTTGGCTCGTAACCTTCAGGAGTCACGAACCAGTCTGTGCGTATAGCTTTTGAGGCACGTACAAGTGGTTGATCGGCCACGTGGCTTGTAACCGTCAGTGAAAAGTAATGATGACGCTGACGTCAGTGGCGCTTCATTTTCTGTAAAAGCTGTTGCTACTCTGTCATCGAGGCATGGCTGCTGTCGTATCAGACTTCAGTATTTAATATTCTTGACGGATGATGGGCTTTTGAGTGGGCGCATTGATCTGCGTTCCACTAGGCGCATGGGGACGCATGGGGCGCATCTTTATGAGGCGTTCAGTACTGATGGACGCATCTGTATGATGCACGGTATCTGACCGGTGCATCCGTTGCATGACGTATCTTTCATTGGTCCGACTGTTGAGTTCTTCGAGTGCTTTAAATAGCCGTTTTGACTTGGCTGAATTCGAGGGGACAGGTTCACCACTATAAATGCAAATTCATTCTACGGGATTTGGAGAGCCCGCCACTTGGCACATGGGTTTGATTTGTCCGGCCTATAAATAGCAGCAGGGAGAGAGTTTGCTTCTCGTTTTCTTCTGTCTTCCCGAATGGAGATGAATTTCTTTGCTCGAGTACATTCTGTTGACGAGACGCTCCCGAGGGTGAAGATGCGACGAGTTGTCTTCGTACACACACTTGTGAAGGTGACTGTTACATCCAAAAATTAGGATCGCGGGCTCCCGACGCAGGCCGAAGGTGCCTGTTGCATCCAAAGATCGGGATGCTCGAGTCCCGTCTCCGTTATGCTGGAAGAGCCGCAGATCAAAATTGCGGTGTTCTCCTCTTCCTTGGGCTTTGGAGAGCTCTTCCTCCGGCTAGAGTGGGGTTGATCGCTCACCCTTATTCTGCTCGATAAATACTTCATTAGTCGAAGAACTTGATCGGGTCGAAGTAGAGCACATATGCTGAGACTTCGTGATGCGCCTAACTGAGACGCTAAAGAGATGCGCTTGAATGAGATGCTGAAGGGACGCGCCTGACTGAGACGCTGAAGAGATGTGCCTGACGGATGATGTGCCTGACATGGGACGCATGGCAGTTTGCTGCGCCTGACTGTAGTCTTAAGATATTTCTTTTTGTAGAAGTTCTCCTTTGTAAAGCCTTTCTTTAGACATGTAATAGACTTTTATATGAAATAAATATCTTCTTTTGATGTCTATACTTTTGCCATCCTTTGCTGTGCCAAGTACTTCGTTTGAGCTCCCTGGCGCATGTTTGTTAAGTGCATAGGAATTCTGGCCTATAGATGAACCTGAAATTCTATGCTTCTACATGGCATACAACTGGTTCTCTCTCAGAACCTGTAACACTTTCCTTAGGTGATCTTCATGCTCTTCTTCACTAACTGAGTATACAAGAATGTCGTCGAGGAATAAAACGACAAATTGATCTAAGTACGGCTTAAAGATGCGGTTCATCAAATCCATAAATATTGCTAGAGCATTAGTTAAACCGAACGACATTACTAAAAATTTGTAATGCCCGTACTTGGACCTGAATGTCGTCTTGGAAATATCCTATTTCCGAACTCTCACTTGATGATACCCTGATCGAAGATCTATCTTGGAGAAAATCCTTGCTCTGCTCAATTGATCAAACAAATCGTCGATCCTTGGTAGTGGGTACTTATTCTTTACTGTTGTCGCGTTGAGCTTCCTGTAGTCAACTCACAGTCTTGATGATCCATCCTTCTTTCCTACAAGTACCACTGACTGCCTATGGTGACTCGCTGACTCGAATGAACTTCTTTTCCTTCAGTTCCTCTATGTGCTGATATTCCTTGGCCTGTTCTGAATCCGCCATTTTGTAAACTCGATCTGATATCGGTTTAGTTTCAGGTGCCAATTCTATACTGAACTCAATATCCCTAAGTGGTGGTAGACCTGGAAGTTCTTCGAGAAATACATCTAGAAACTCTTTAACTACCTTCGGAACTTGAACTTCTTCCATTACCGTCACTACTCCTTGTTTATGCTGGTATGTCTCTGATCTGACTAAGGTAAACCACTTCATGCCTGGAATATTAAAAGATACACTCCCTCTACAACAATGTATTGTCGCATGACTGTCTTTCAGCCAGACCATGCCTAAGATAACGTCGAAATTTTCAACAGAAAATTCTATCAACCTGGTGGGTAAGGAACGCCCGCAAACTACAACTCTACACGCTTGAATAACCCTACTAACTCCTACGAGTCCATTACCAGTGAGTATATTCAACCTCCCTAGCAATGCCTCGAATTCCATTCCTAGTCGTGTCGTAAATTGTGCAGATATAAATGAGTGTGATGCTATCGAATCAAACAATGCTACTGCAGGATATGAGGCGACGAGAATGTTACCTGCCACAATATCTTCCGATGCCAATACCTCTTCCAAGGACAGATTGAATGCCTGTCCTCGGCCTCCTTGTTGGTTCCCATGCTGCAGTCTAGTTTGGTGTTACTGCTGGCCCCTGCCTTGGTGATGCTGGGGTGGTCTTTGTTGTTGCTGCTGCATCGGCGGTCCCTGCTACCGAAACATCTGAGCCTGTGACATGAACGGGCGTTGTGCCAGCGGTCTCACTGCTACCGCTGGTCCTTGATACTGGCCTGCCCCTGGTGCTGGCAGCACAGGGAATTGTTGCACTGGTCCTCCTGACCTCGAACTCATAGGACATGTGGAAACCCGATGATCTGGACTTCCATATACCAAACACTGTCCGTTCAATGCCTGACACATGCCTCTAGTGTCCCCTGCCTTCCCATAATAGGTGCAACCCACTGGAGGTTGCTGGTTCTTCCTCTGCTACTGCTGTTACTGCTGTTGCTGCCTTGTTGATGGTGATGGCCCTCGTATCGCCACAGCGTGAATGCGAATGCCAGGGGATGGTGCTGTTATTCGGGGCGCTACTCCACCTCCTCCTTCAATCTGATTGTGAGATCTCTTCTGACCTCCAGTCCTTGCTGTGATACTCTGAATGGTGATCTTATGCCTTCGAGTTGCCGTCAATACCTCATCGAAAGTTTGGTAGTTGTGTCCCTCTATCAATTATAATAGTTCAAGATGAAACCCTTGCTGAAACCACATAGCCCTCTGGCTCTCTATTTCTACCATCTCTGGGGCAAACCTACTCAGTCTTCAGAACTCTGCTGCATAAGCATCCACTGTCTTGCCAGCATGCTTGAGGTTGATAAACTTATGTTGTAGCTCGAACTGCGCCACAACTCTATAGTACTTCATCTTGAACCTTGCAGTAAAATCATCCCGAGCTATATGACGTCTGATGCCCACTTCTTCCTATTCCCACCAATCACGTGTGAGGTCCTGAAGTAACAGCTTCACTAGATCCACACGTTCTTCCATCGTTACCTTAGCCGCTGAAAAAATGGCCTCGATGTCCTTAAGCCATACATCTGCTAAAATGGCATCTTCCGTGCCCTCGAAACGACGGAAGTTGTACTTGCAAAATCTGGTCGATGCTCCTGAATCTGTCCTCACTCCTCTTTCTAAAGTCGTCTGCAATCCTTGGTTAAGTAATACATTCTGTTCTTGCAGCTGGGTGTGCATGCGTTGCTGGGCCAACATCTGATGTTGCTGAGTAGCCATCATCCCTCTTATGATCGTCAGAAGGGCTGGTGTGTCTACTTCCACGGGGGTAGGTGAAACTGTTGGTGGTGTTGGAACCTCCGGATACTGCGGTCTAATTGTTGGTTCCACTATTACCTCTTCTTGGATAGTCTCTTGAGGTAGCATTGGCCCTTGTTGCTGATCAACATGGTCAGGTTGTTCGTGTTGTCCTTGTTGTTGCTGTCCAGCTCTGACAGATGCGGACGAGGTGCCCATAAGAAAAGGGATAAGAGAATAATCAAATGACCGGACATGAAGGATCAATGAAGTCAAAGGATGCTGGAATGTCAAGCTAGGGTCGAGAACAACGAATCATGAGATCAAGGGGAAACATGTGTGATTAAGACATCCTATAAATTAAAATACTCCGTCCCATAAGTCTAAAATCAGACCTGCATGGGCCACCACTAAAACTTTGTCACGCCCCAGAACCAGAATACCGGAGAGCGGAAGAATGATTCAGCTAGATACGTATTACGGGTAGATGAATACCGTATAATACGATCAATGCTGTCTAAAAGACGAGGGATCATACTACATGAAAGTCACCCTAGGGTAACTCAACAGCTATTGTCTCAATCATTTAAACAAGAAGCAATAATAGAGAACATGTAAGATAAAGCAGTAAGGCATCCCAAACGCTCAGTCAAAATGTTCTTGAGATCTGGCTGTACAAAATATAGCTAGATGATATAACAAGGAATACACAATTATTATCAGCTGCAGTCTGACTAAGTTATAATTATGTAAAGGTAAGTGCAAGACAGTCCGACTAACATGTCGGTGCCAAACGACAAATAAGTAAAGTAAGTAGTATAAACGAGCAGAGAGGCAAGGGACCCACTCGTGTCCTTCTGCGATCATTCCTTTAGTATTCACCATCTTAGAGGTAGAAGTAAGCTGAGTCCTTGGGAACTGGCTCTAAATCTGGCCATGCAAAACCAGAGAGATTAGACCTCTAATAGCAAGTACCATAAGGAAGCACGACATAAGAACAAAAACCAGTGGTAAGAGTTAAGGATATGATAAATAAATTTCCGCTTGCTACTGGGGTTCACACAACATCATGACACTTCAAGCCAACTTCCCAACCAAACAAGGACAAAAGTTGACTTGTCATGTCCTGACATTCTGTCAATCTCAGTAGTTAACAGAGTAGGTACAGTGCACAAATAAATTAATTTAAACGGCCATGCAACTACTACGGCTTGCTACTGTAAGTTCCAAGTTACCCTGGAAATATGCAATAAGGGATTTCTCAGTTCTCACAATGTGCAAGCAAGGCTGGTCTACCCAATAATCAGTTGTGCCAGTCATGAATTAGACGAGTCCCAACGGGACGCCCGTTATCAGTATACAGTAAATAAATATAAGCAGATATCGCTCCCTGTCCGTGTGACAGATTTGCAGTATCTGTGGAAACCAGTCGGCATGTCGGGGTACTAATTGTCCCTAAGGATGGCTGCCATATGAGAACTCGGGAATCCATTCTCTCCATGCAATCGTTATTTTATTTAACTTAGTAGTCCCTATGTTAATTGAAATCTCATGCCGTGGATCATAGTCATTCCGAATGAGTACTTTCGCACAAAGTACGATATGCATAACTCTACAACGATGTCCGTATGGTTAGGTTGTAGGTCTTACATAGTGTAATACAACAATCAAACCTAGCCACAGAATTATCATGCCTTGACAGTAAAGTACATATGCCGCTTTTGTAGAAAATTAGTTGAAGCCTGCACAAGTCTATATGCCAATGTTCGGGATCGGCTAGTCGATTGCAATGGTTCATATTTAATATGAACGTGTCTCATTCAATTTCAATAAGACGACTAGCCAGCCTCTTAGTTCCAACTAAGAACGCATGATCAATCATTTAGTCAAGGTAACAATCAATGTCAATTCGTGCCAAGGCATGAAAGTCAAACTAGTATTTAGTATGGTCGAGTCTATAACTCTCAGGGTTAAGTTCCAGTCATTCTGGGTAACCATAAACCAATCGGGACACATGGCACATTCCACACAACAATATGTATTAACAATATTAACATATCATGATTATATCGAGTTCATGACAAAAGGCGTAAGAATAAATAAGGGGTGCCATGTACGCCAAAGGAGTACGTTCAATGAATTATGCCAAGCCAGAAGAGTACACCCAATGAAATACGCGTAAGAGAAATTTACGCGCGAGAGAAGTTTACGCATGAAGGAATAAAGCTTACGCGTAAAGGAGCACGCTAAATAAAGGAATAAAGTTGTGCGTAAAAACTCGTCTTACGCCAAGCCAGAGGAGTACGCATAAAAATAACGTTACGCATAAAAACTCGTACGCGTAAAGAGTCAAGGTTTACGCATGAATCTTGTACGCGTAAAAAGTCAGGGTTTACGCGTGAATCTTGTACGCATAAAAAGTCAGGGTTTACGCATGAATCTTGTACGCTGTTACGCGTAAAGGAAATGATGTTACGCATAAACTTGTACGTGTAAAAAATAATCATTACGCGTGAACTTGTACGCGTAAAAATTAGCATTACGCGTAAAGGAATACGCGTAAGGAAATACGCCAAACTAGAGTAGACTTGTGTAATCCAGATTCACGCTGACACGAATGATCGTGGGCGTAGAGCTCGGTATTACACGGATACGTATAAACGTGTGCGTAGAGAACCTCCAGAAATCTAATTCCATAAACTTCAATCTGAGCCAAAAATAGGAGTTCCACTGATCGAAAAGGGGTTATAACACAAATCTCAACAGCCTGGGACGATCAAAACTTGAGAATATGGAAGTTTGATAGATCAAAACCCCCAAAATCCGAAAATAATAATTTCTAGATCTACAAAAATAAAACTTCAAAATGCAAAATACCAAGTTCTAAACTATCTTAGGATCACGAGAGGAAGATAAATGAATCATAAAAATATGGGTTCTCATGTGGAGCAAAATGTACTTGCCTAAGCTCTTGGTAGGTGGAGGGAGTTACGAGGAAGAAGAAGAGTAAATGAGAATGAGAAGTAATGAAGACAGAGAAAGGGGTTGGGGCTTTAAATAGAATGATGGTAGGTAGTGTAATGCCCCGCTCCGTACGGTGCATTATGATGAGTCGTTGACTCGAAGAGTTACGTTGACCCGATGAAGTATCGATGTGAATCGATGTAAGAGTTACGTTGGCCAAAGGTAAGCTTTGAGTCGGTTGGAATCTATAAATCGAATTAATGCAAAGGATAAGTCTCGTTTGAGCAGGTGCTGAATTTAGTTGATCTGGTGTGCAGGCTATGCTTTTACGTTGGACGAGAAGAGGTCGACATTTTGTCTTATACAATAAAGTGTCCGCAAAACCAAATCGTAGGCTTGCAACGGATTGTGGCATGGGCACGATAGGTCAAATCAACTGAGTAGTTCAAAGGAATGGCTAAGTCCGGGAGTTAGCTATGCGACCAAGTTATGAAAGCGAGCCGCTTCAACTCAGCGAAACGACAAGGCGTATCGGCTTAAGGTGGGTGGGTTCTTGACTCTCTCTCCCTATTCCTTCACGTCTAATAAAATTGTCCGTGCATGCGTAAGATGTTATCGAGTTAGCGAGCGTGGCTCGGCGAGTAAGCGTCTAAATATGCGTTGAATACTAAGGTAGAATATTGAACAATCAAACAATTGAAGCGACGTACATCAAGTGTACGAGTCACGGTAGGGCGGTGATGGTATAACATTGAAAGACAATATCGAGATGTGCATCATGTACACGGCTCCGAGAACATTGAACACTAGGCGTAGAACATTAATTATGGCGTTGAGCGTGCCCTCGCGCACGGAAGCTAGGAAATGACTAAGTAAATACGGAAGTAGGCTATGCGAATAACATTATGAACGGGACGCGTTGAATATGAGTACGAGATGACTAAGCCGTTGGGCGTCGTGCATCAATATGGATGTGTTGGGGCATAACGCCGACGGAGCTCCCCATACGGATGGTGGATTATGTTTATGAGACGCGAATATGTTTATGGCACGAGAAACCGTTTATGGAACGGGACTATGTTTATGGAACGAAGGATAGGTTGGAACGATATGATTTGTATGTTATGGCACGTATTGCATGGTCAATAGACTCGGATGGCCCGTGTACGGGTGCGGCTTCCCTCGGACGGTTACGACCGGGGCACCGGGACCGTTCGGCCTAGGAGGGAATTATGTGTGGTATTTATTGTACACATCATTCGGACGGATTGCGACCGTCCAGTGCTGTGATAAGCTATGATATCCGTAAGTTTGGGATCCTTTGGATATTGGGCTAGCAACCCATATCGAAGTGATCGTAGGCTTACACATAAGAGATGCCAAGTCCATTACGGTGCGAAACACCGTGACCTTCATATAGATAGGGCCGGTGGGCTGAGATGAGAGTTGGGTGCAGGCGCAGGGCCTGCGACCCTTATGCATTGTCTAAGTTTATGATCGGTTGGTTGCGTGAGTTTTATGAATTCTTATGCTAAGTGCTAACCATTGCAGGCTAGGGAATATGGGACGAAGATGAGCACAACCACTATGTTTATGTCATATTATGTCTAACTGTATCTGCCACAGGGACACGGTATTGGACACCTTTATGATATGGTTCTATGTTTAAGTATTGCCATGAAATCGATCCTAAGGCTAAATAGAAAGATCACCAAATTAAGATGCATGCTCACTAAATGATTAAGTGTTTGGTTTGGGTGCGAGCGGGTCTTGATCAGTGCGAAGCGAGGACGAAAGTACTAATCCCCCACTAGTTTATGTGCATGCTCAGGTTATGATCGGCTTGGGGCGGAGCTTGGCTTGGACGAGCCGAGGCATGGAGTCCTTGGCGTTCAAGAGAAGCCTCCGCATAGGCGTTCGGACTTGCGTCATGGAGATGTTCGGCCGAGGACTACTTGGTGGCTATAAAGAGGCATAATGTATGGAACAATATAATCCTTTGTGAGCTAGAGAGATCATGAGCGTTATAGCCAATTAGCATATATGTTGGGCTATTCAGAGCCTTTGTAATCTTCAGTTCATTATGAATAAAAGAGATTCTTGTGTTATACTTTGTTTTCCTTCCGCTGCTTATGTTACGAATTTGAGATAATCACTATGTGAATCGTTATCTTGCCTTGTACGAGCGCAATTTCAGGCTCGTACGGCATCACGCCCCAGCGAGGACGATGATTCGGGTAAAATCTAGCGAGGACGAGCGATTTCCCGGATCGGGGCGTGACAAGTTGGTATCAGAGCGGTTCCATCCTCTGGACCGTGAATGAATCTCTTTGACCCTCAGTTTCTTCACTATCGAATTCAGTTGACTCTAAGTTGTTTCCGCAACCGCATGGCTCATGGATCTGCTCGACGCTACATTGGATGTTCCATATAATAAGTCTATATTAAGTGCGTACGTCTGCCACAAGTATGTCGTGACTATTAAGCTATCTCCGGGTGCTATCGGAGAGCGTTGGTTGCACGAAGTGCAACGGGTTATGAGATTATGGTTTTCTGAAGTGCAAGAAAGTTGTGAGTCGTTGATTGCACGAAGTGCAACGAATATGGTGATGTTGGTTGCATGAAGTGCAATGGTATACGTATTATTGATCGTACGAAGTGCGAGAAGTTATGTGTTGTTGGTCGTACGAAGTGCGAGAAAATATGTGTCGTTGGTCGCACGAAGTGCGAGAAGATATGTGTCGTTGGTTGCACGAAGTGCAATGGGTCGATATGTGAGACGATGCGTGTTATGTTGCCATGAGAACAGTTATGTGTTGTTGGTTGCATGGAGTGCAGCAAGTCGTGGATCATTCGTTGCATCAGTGCGACGAGTCAATATGGTATGATGCGTATTGTATGGCTATACGGATGGATAGCGATATGTTGTACGAGATTGAGTAAAGACCTTAATTATCGAGAATGAGTTGTTGCACGAGTTGCAATGAGTAACGAGTCGAGTTGAGTAGGCGAACTGTAACCCCTTTTCCCGAAATTTTGATAAGTTATTTTTATTTATTTATTTGAATAAAAAGGTGATTTTTAGATTTATATAAATAATTATTTACGGTAGATAATTTAGCCATAGTGGAGTTTTGGAGTACAAGGTGACTAGAAATCGTGGCACGAATAATGCCATGGCGTGCTTTGGCTAGTGTATTAGCTCCGGTAGGAAAGACTGAGCCATAGTGATGTCCTAACTAGGAAAAACATACCGAGTTGCGACATAACCCTTATCGAAGATTATTTATTTAGTAATTATATTATTTAGTTTAGGGAAACTGGTTATACTATTTTAGCCGGACTGGACCCAAACCAAGCCCAAGTCCATGTAGTCGGACAGTACGTCCAGAGACGTCCATGTCGACGTAATTTGGGAGGTATACCTCTACCTTACTTTAATTGTGATAAATAAATAGTTCCTAAAATAATTGTATATACGAATAATATTAATATTATTAATATTAATGTGGTATCTTAGATTATTTATAGGACTGTTTTCATAGACCTTGTTTATTTTAATGCAGTAGACCTCGTAGACCGTATTTATTTTCATGCAGTAGACCTCGTAGACCGTGTTTATTTTCATGCAGTAGACCTCGTAGACCGTGTTTATTTTTATGCAGTAGACCTCGTAGACATTGTTTATTTTTATGCAGTAGACCTCGTAGACATTGTTTAATTTCTGCAAGTAGACCTTGTAGACATTATTTAATTTCTGTAAGTAGACCTCGTAGACATTGTTTAATTTCTGCAAGTAGACCTCGTAGACCGTGTGATGTAGTATCCCAGACCGATCACATATCAACGGTACTTCTAACAGTGGAGGAAAGTATTTTGTGTCTATTTATTTGCTATTGGTTTTCTGTATTTCTTGTTTTATTTTCAAAACTCATGATTGATGTCTAACCTTTGTTTTATAGTCATTTTCTTTATTTAAAATTGCATTCAGTAAATTGTGCTCGTTCCATTTCTGACTGGAAACCAATATTTTCAGGTTAGCCGTGGATTCACTTAGCTTGGGGAGTGACGGAAACACTTGCAGACAAAAGCCCAGAGACTAGGTAGATAGTTGACTTGTAGTCATTCATTTATTTGTACAAGTTTATATTTTCTACAAATGTAAAACTTGTGATCATTGTAAGTTAAATTAATTTTGTGAATGAGCATTATTTGTGATTTTGATCTTCATGGCCGTGACAGCGTTCTACCGCCGACACTACGACGTAGGCTGGCTTGGACATGTCTCGTATCCGTTTAAAAAAAACGAGTGCTGGTCGTGACACGAACATGTATGTTGGCCGTACGTCTCGTTGAACTTTGAATATAAGTGAATGTTGCGTATGTGATCGAAATGATCGCTAAGGCACGGTTAGATTTGAATGAATGTCGAACTTGAGCGAACGATAGGGCATGTTGGTTCAGTTGTTGTGCCAACTCGAGTAAGAAGAACGCTAGAGCTGGGATCGGAAAAGATTGCCATACGAGATAGTTGATTGAGAATAGATGTCGGACCTATGCGGAATGTGATGCCGAGTAATGACTCGATTTCGAGTGGTATATGCAATACCACTTGTGCGAGCAAGTGTAGCGAAGTATCGCATCGATAACGATAGGCTCGATCCTGAGTGGTATATGGAATACCACTTAGCGATAGCTATGTTAAGCCGCTTGGTGACTTGCGATAGGTTTCGTCGAGACGATTTGTTGTTACGATATGTTGTCCTCAACGGACGAAGTAGTACCAAGACTTGAGTGGGAATGACTTGAGAGAAGTCGATGCAAGTATGCCTTGAGGAATTGAGTTGAATGATTATGTGCGAAGTCATACCTATGGAGGATACGTCTGACGAGTATTCATTAAGTGTAAGTCAAACGATAGGCTGAGCATAGCAAATAAATGTACGTTGAGGAAATGGTCGAACCGATCAAAATTACGTTGAGTTGGTACGAAGACTTATTCAGGAAACGTGTTAAGTACGAAGGAATCGTTCGAACGAATTCGAGTTAAGTGCGATAAGTCGGTAGCATGATTTGAAGGTACGAGTTAGGGATGTGAGAACGAATATGTGAATTAGAAATTGTATCACAATGATGATAGTTAGTTATAACTGAATGAATCTTGATGTGCACGAGACTTGATTCGTATTCGAGTTCAGATAATGGCAATGATTGCAACGAGTTTGAGCTTATGAGAAAGGAAGATGTTCAAGTTATGCATATCGACGATGGTATTGAGGCGTATCAAAGACGATATGTAATAACTGGAGGATACTCTGATCGAATGAACGAAAATTATGTTGAACATTGTTGTTGGACGAATAAGGTGCAAGTTAAGTTGATGGCGATTTGGATGATAATGGTACGAGTGCTTCGGAAAATTTAAGAGTGGACGAATGTTACTCGGATGAAATCGAAAGTGTCTGGATTGATTCGTGGATCACCACTATATTGACATTCTTGTCTTGAGCGAGCGCAATACCAGCCTCGCACATGCGTCATGTCAAATTAGGGCGATCATTCCGTGTGAGCGCTGGTATGGTGATTCATCCAGCGGGGATGATCGAACTTGCAAGGCGTGGCAAAATTGGATTTGACTTGTGGTTTGATACGAAAGTTGTTCGAGGATGGTTTTGATGAGTACAAAATGTGTCGAGCTATGATCACAGATAGGTAAACTCGGACTTGAGGCGAGTAGATGTCATACAACTGGCAAGGATAGTCGACGGTGGTATATGAGTCATTCGAGTAGCAACGGCGCATCAGTTGCGCGGGGATGGATAAATTATGGATTGATATGTCAGATTGGGTAAGGTCCCATAGGAATTGTCGGGAATTGATTTGGCTTCGCGATAGGATATAGCATGGTTCGTTGTAACTGTGCCTCGTTGATGATCTTCAATTATCGAGCGTAGTATCGGGGCAGATGACCCTAGAAGACTTGACCACCAAATCAAGTGAATGTTGAAGTCCCATAGGGTGACCCTAAGAAAGTTGCATAAGAAGGATAAGGAATGAGGTAGTGCATGTTGAGGATAAGTCTAAGCGAGTGAGTATCGTGTTTCGAAAGTTAGCGAGTAGCCTTCGAATAAATCGATACGGCTAGAAAAGTTATGATCGATCGAATTAGTGCGTAAGTAGACTTGATTAGTCGACGGTCGAATAAATGTTGAGGAACGTACTTAGCGTAGTGATGCGGTAAGGCGATTGCAAGAATTCTCCAATACGCGAGAGCGATGGATAGTAGAACGACCCTAAGAGTTGTGTCGTAGATCGGTTGGAGTGACGGTTAGGCTATGGGTGTTGGGAGCACGATCGATGTTATGAAATGAACTAGTCGGGACTGATTCAAAGATTGAGTAAAGGATTCGTACTCGATTGAGAATCGGAGATAGGCGTATCATAAGAGACCTTGGGTCGGAAAGATTGTTGCCTTTGAGCATCGTAGGCTCAAGTCGATCTCTTGTGTTGGAAGAGATTAAGTATGATGTCTGGATAAGTTACCTAGCGGGGGTAGCCCCAGACGCGATGCGTAGACAGTTCGAGAACGTGGGTCGTATTGGGATCGTTGTGTGCGAGACTTAGTACGGATTGTAGACAAAGGAATTTGTGACATGTTGACTTAGTCCATGTCGTTAAGGCCAAATTTTATGAATGACTAGATGAAAGACTTGAGTTATACGAAAGACAGAAAACGGTTGGGCGAATAGACGTTGCAGAGAATTGTTGTGATCGGATGCGCAATGACTTGATGTAACGCGAGTGTTAGGTGGCCAACGAGAGACTTATGAGATCGAAGTTATGGGTTAGATCAAGTTATATGCGAAGATGTTGCGAGCAGGACTCTAGGAATATGTGCTAAGATATGACTAAGTTGGGTACAGACTGATTGGTGCTTGAGGATTAAGTTGAGCTTGTTAGTTGTCCCGATGATCCTACAACTGAGCTTGGCTGAAATACATATATTGGTGGGACGCCTAAAATATGTGTATGATCTAAACTAAGTTGTATGATTCCAACAACAGTAGCACGAAATCGTAAAGCGATCTAGCAAGACACTTGGATTTAAGTGTTGGTTTCGGTTCGAGGACGAACCTTGTTTTGAGTGGTATATTATGTAATGTTCTGCTTCGCACGGTGCATTATGATGAGTCGTTGACTCGAAGAGTTGTGTTGACCCGATGAAGTATCGATGTGAATCAATGCAAGAGTTACGTTGGCCAAAGGCAAGCTTTGAGTCGGTTGGAATCTATGAATCGAATCGATGCAAAGGATAAGTCCCATTTGAGCAGGTGCTGAATTTAGTTGATCTGGTGTGCAGGCTATGCTTTTACGCTGGACGATAAGAGGTCGACATTTTGCCTTATGCAATGAAGTGTCCGCAAAACCAAATCGTGGGCTTGCAACGGATTGTGGCATGGGCACGATAGGCCAAATCAACCGAGTAGTTCAAAG
The DNA here is from genome assembly GCA_029216955.1 of Iris pallida. Classification (NCBI taxonomy): domain Eukaryota; kingdom Viridiplantae; phylum Streptophyta; class Magnoliopsida; order Asparagales; family Iridaceae; genus Iris; species Iris pallida. Next base: position 2,652,629 of record JANAVB010028397.1, on the reverse strand, counting down.
GAATGGCTAAGTCCGGGAGTTAGCTATGCGACCAAGTTATGGAAGCGAGCCGCTTCAACTCAGCAAAACGATAAGGTGTATCGGCTTAAGGTGGACGGGTTCTTGACTCTCTCTCCCTATTCCTTCACGTCTAATAAAATTGTCCGTGCATGCGTAAGATGTTATCGAGTTAGCGAGCGTGGCTCGGCGAGTAAGCGTCTAAATATGCGTTGAACACTAAGGTAGAACATTGAACAATCAAACAATTGAAGCGACGTGCATCAAGTGTACGAGTCGCGGTAGGGCGGTGATGGTAGAACATTGAAAGACAATATCGAGATGTGCATCATGTGCACGGCTCCGAGAACATTGAACACTAGGCGTAGAACATTGATTATGGCGTTGAGCGTGCCCTCGCGCACGAAAGCTAGGAAATGACTAAGTAAATACGGAAGTTGGCTATGCGAATAACATTATGAATGGGACGCGTTGAATATGAGTACGAGATGACTAAGCCGTTGGGCGTCGTGCATCAATATGGATGTGTTGGGGCATAACGCCGATGGAGCTCCCCATACGGATGGTGAATTATGTTTATGAGACGCGAATATATTTATGGCACGAGAAACCATTTATGGAATGAGACTATGCTTATGGAACGAATGATTGGTTGGAACGATATGATTTGTATGTATGGCGCGTATTGCATGGTCAATGGACTCGGATGGCCCGTGCACGGGTGCGGCTTCCCTCGGACGGTTACGACCGGGCCACCGGGATCGTTCGGCCTATGAGAGAATTATGTGTGGTATTTATGGTGCACATCATTCGGACGGATTGCGACCGTCCAGTGCTGTGATAAGCTATGATATCCGTAAGTTTGGGATCCTTTGGATATTGGGCTAGCAACCCGTATTGAAGTTATCGTAGGCTTACACATAAGAGATGCCAAGTCCATTACGGTACGAAATACCGTGACCTTCATATAGATAGGGTCGGTGGGCTGAGATGAGAGTTGGGTACAGGCACAGGGCCTGCGACCCTTATGCATTGTCTAAGTTTATGATCGGTTGGTTGCGTGAGTTTTATGAATTCTTATGCTAAGTGCTAACCATTACAGGCTAGGGAATATAGGACGGAGATGAGCACGACCACTATGTTTATGTCATATTATGTCTAACTGTATCTGCCGCAGGGACACGGTATTGGACACCTTTATGATATGGTGCTATGTTTAAGTATTGCCATAAAATCGATCCTAAGGCTAAATAGAAAGATCACCAAATTAAGATGCTTGCTCACTAAATGATTAAGTGTTTGGTTTGGGTGCGAGCGGGTCTTGATCAGTGCGAAGCGAGGACGAAAGCACTAATTTCCCACTAATTTATGTGCAGGTTCAGGTTATGATCGGCTCGGGACAGAGCTTGGCTTGGATATGCCGAGGCATGGAGTCCTTGGCGTTCAAGAGGAGCCTCCGCATAGGCGTTCGGACTTGCGACATGGAGATGTTCGGCCGAGGACTACTTGGTGGCTATAAAGAGGCATAATGTATGGAACAATGTAATCCTTTGTGAGCTAGAGAGATCATGAGCGTTGTAGCCAATTGGCATATATGTTGGGCTATTCAGAGCCTTTGTAATCTTCAGTTCATTATAAATAAAAGAGATTCTTGTGTTGTACTTTGTTTTCCTTCCGCTGCTTATGTTACGAATTTGAGATAATTACTATGTGAATCGTTATCTTGCCTTGTACGAGCGCAATTCTAGGCTCGTGAGGCATCATGTCCCAGTGAGGATGATGATTCGAGTAAAATCTAGCGAGGACGAGCGATTTCCCGGATCGGGGCGTGACAGGTACAGGGTTGGTCGGGTTCATGATGAACCACCAAAATCCAAAAATAAACCAACCCAAGCCGAATCCAAGAGCAATGTAAAAGCAGAAAATAAAATACAGACGATGAGTAATTTCCAGGGCATAGTTGACCAGCTATCTTCGATGGAAGTCAAGTTCGACGACGAGGTTCAGGGACTATGGCTGCTGTGTACATTACCAGACTTGTGGGAGACCGTACGAGTATCTATGATCGCTTCTGCTCTAGAAGGTGTGGTCAGTCTAGAGTTTGCCAAGAGCGGGGTACTGAATAAAAAGACGCGGAGACATTCTCAAGGCACTTCATCCACATCCCACCACTCAGAGGCACTAGTTTCAGAGAGCCGTGGAAGGGGAAAAGGCAGGGGTCCTGGTGGTGGCAGAGACAAGAGCATGAAAAAATCCAAGGGTCGGTACGAGGACTCGGAGTGTTACCATTGTGGCAAGAAGGGTCACATCAAGCGAAACTGTTTCGCTTGGAAGAGAGAGAAGAAAGGCGATACGAGAAAACAAGATGAGAATACTACAGCGGCGGCTTCGATACATGGAGGCGATGTGATCGTCGTAGGTGATAAGATTATTACAAACCTCGCTTGCGATGACAATTCTTGGCTGGTGGACTCAGGGGCTTCAGCGCACGTATCTCACAATATGGAACTATTTGCCACTTCCACGACAGGTGACTGTAGAGTGTTGAAGATGGACAATGAAGATGTGTCGAAGGCGGTTGCCGTTGGAGATGTGCATTTGAGGACAAAGACGTGTGCAGTTCTTGTTCTCAAAGATGTTCGTCATGTTCCTGATATCCGTTTCAACCTGGTGTCGGTTGGAAGATTGGATGACGAGGGATTCATTGGTCTCTTCGGGAATAGTCAATGGAAGCTTTCCAGAGATTCGATGGTGATTGCCAGAGGAAGTAAGAAGTCCGATCTATACTATATGGAGGGGAGCGCACAGGGGACACATGAGGTGGACGCAGTTTTTGATGCGTCTGTCGAGTTGTGGCACCGGCGGCTTGGCCATATCAGCGAGAAGGGGATGAGCTACTTAGTGAACAGAAAAGTGATTCCAGGACTCAAGTCTACAAAGTTGGAGAAGTGCACGCACTGCTTAACTGGAAAGCAAAATATGGTGTCTTTCCAAAGTCACCCAAGTTCAAGGAAGCTGACGTTGCTCGAGTTGATTCACTCGGATGTCTGCGGTCCTATGAAGGTAAAATCTATTAGTGGTGCTTCTTACTTTGTAACTTTTATTAATGACTGTTCCAGAAAGGTTTTGGTCTATGCCTTAAAGACTAAGGTTCAGGTGCTGCCCACTTTCAAAGAGTTTCAAGCCTCTGTTGAAAGCGAGACGGGCAAGAAGTTATTGTGTGTTTGGTCCGATAATGACGGTGAATACATTGGTCCCTTTGATGCTTGTTGCAGAGAGCAAGGGATACGACACCAGAAGACTCCGCCCAAGACACCTCAGTTCAATGGTGTAGCAGAGCGCATGAACATGACACTGATGGAGAGGGTGCGATGTTTGCTGTCAGAAGTAAATTTGTCAGGCAGTTATTGGGGTGAGGCTCTTCTCATAGCTGCTGTAGCTCCCCTTCTCGGAAATTTTTGAAATATTTTTATATTATTTATTTGATTTTAATGGTAATTTTTATAATTTTATAAATAAGTAATTATTTAATTCTTACGGTAGATGACTTTAGCCATGGTTGAGTTTTGGAGTACAAGACGACCAGAAATCGTGGTACGGATAGTGTAGTGGTGTGCCTTGACTAATATTTCAGCCATGGCAAGGAAGGTCGAGCCATTAGTATGTCCCAACTAGGAAAACCAGACTAAGTTGCGACTCAACCCCTATAGATTGATTAATTATATATTAATTAAGATTATAATTTTAGGAGACCCGGTTGTGCCAATTTAGTCTGAACTGGACCCGAACCAAACTCAAGCCCATGCAGGCATGTAGAAAGACCAAAGACGGCCATGTAGACATTTTATGTGTGTAAAAATATTTCTTATTTACTTTTAGGACTTGACAAATATTTTCTAAATATTTAATAGTTTATTTAAATGTTGTTCTAGAATATTTGTACGAATTTCTAGGGCCAAATAAAGATGGGGTATGATATGCTCACCAAAAACTCTTATTGGTCATTTTAGTTGGTTATTACTCTTATTATTATTATTATTATTATTATTATTATTATTTTTTATTTTTATTATTTTTATTATTATTATTGTTATTATTTTATTATTATATTATTTTTAAATAATATAATTAGGATTCGTTTATTCTGATAATTCATTTTTAAATGAATTATATGTATATATGTGCATGTTTTATGAACCATACACAAGGAAATTATCATTAAGATTCTGACTATTCGTATTGTCATATGGTTATATATATATATATATATTTTATATATATATATATATATATATATATATATATATATATATATATATATATATATATATATATATATATATATATATATATATATATATATATATATATATATATATATATATATATATATATATATACAAAAACGTATATATAGCAAATACATATAGATATATATATATAGCAAATAAATAAATTAGTAATAAAACTAAAGCAGCAGTGGACCCAAGCCCACAGCCGTAAACCCATACCCGAACCAAGCCCTATCCGAGAAAGAGATAACATATATATATATATATATATATATATATATATATATATATATATATATATATATATATATATATATATATATATATATATATATAGTAAGAGATCGAGAGAGGGAGCGAGAGAGATCGAGAGAGAAATGTACACCTATGACCAAGTTCACGTAGTGGTTCCCGTCTACCCGAGCATTCGTTTCACGAACGGGTTTCGCAGGTACGAAGCCAATATAACCAAGTTTATATCCCAGTACATAGGATTTGTCATAAACGAATGTATCGCCCAAAAATTTGATAAAAACTTCATCTAAAACTTATTCAAAATAGGACATGTACCAGTCCAAACACCCAAGTTGGAAGGCAAATTCCTGCCAATCCAAATACCGATTCGAAAAACTATTTGAACAGCCTTGTAGACAACATAACCTAGATTTATACCCTACTTTTAGTTTACTTTCTAGTTGATTAAATTCTGTTTAAAACCGATTTGAAAATTAGGAAAAAATCGAGAAAACAGTTTTTAAAACTTTAGGAAAACTCTGATACCACGTGCGTCCCGCCAAATCGGGTAACTTGGTCATGAACCGAAAGTATTAAAAGGTGCATATCGGCTTCGCGGACGTGTGAGCTTTGGCAGAATTCAAATTGGTTGCGTGTGTGCGACGAATTTGGTGCGTATCCGTCGAAATTTACCGTATCGGTCCCTTTGCCAATTTCCTAATTACTTTGTGCACGTTCGTCAGATCGAGACAAAACTTGTGCCAACAGAACCGTATCATTTTTCTGGTCCTGTATGCCAAGTTTGGTCTGATTCTAAGATAGTTGACCGGATCGTCGTTTTGTGGGCCCCACGATGCGACTCAACGGGCGATTTTGTGCACGGTCCGTCGGAATCCAACTTGGACACATGGTTGGGTTCGTAATAGAAAATCGAACCTGTAAAAATATATTTTGACGACTTTAGAGACCATAGACTCTGGCACGCTTTTCGGTACAAAACGGGTCCAACGACGGATACTATTTTGACCTGAAATTATCGTTTTGTTCCTGTGTCCAGAATTGGAATTAAGGACAAAAAATTCTAGCTAATTTGACTATTCTAAGAACGTTGGTAATATTTATTTCAGCATCCGGAGACTTCTGCATGTGTTGACTGTTGTGGCTCACTGAGTGGTATAGAATTATCGGTTTTACCAGCACAGGACCTCAGGCGAGTACATCTCTGATAGTCTCATATTTGATTATTGTCATCTCCATTTTTCATTATACATATTTTTAGTATATGTGTACGGAATCCTGACCCGTAATTAGACTTGTCTTGCTTAGCTTGATCCTGGTTTAATCTTGTCTTGGTTTATTTTGGGTTCATCCTGGTTCGACTTGTCTTGACTGGCTAGTCTTGGGTTTTGCATTGGCATAGGTTAGTTACCATTTCTTGGTTCATGTGGTTTATCCTGGCTTTGGCATGCATTAGGTTCGGTTGGGTTCGGCTTGGTTGGGCTCGGTTTGGGTTGTTATGCAAACCCCTATCTACCACCATCCCTCAATTATTAACCCAACAACCATTCTCTCTCCTCATTTATTACTCATTTACTACTTCTTTTCTTCTTCCTCATTTCTTCTCCACCGAGCACAACCGTAGGCAAGTACAACTTGCTTCATAGAGGAACTCAAGTTTTATTATTCCATTGTCTTTCTTACGAGATTCTAAGACACTTTAGTACTTAGCATTTTTAGTTTCCATGGTTCATTCCATGTAGATCTAAGTTTGTTACATTTTTGAATTTTTTGGCTTTGATATACTAAACTGGCTTGTTTTTGAAAACTAAGAGTTCTATGTAGAAGGCATTCTGATGTTACGCAAGTTTGGTTTTGGAATGGTTGGATTTCATCAAGTCTTGACCAAGATGTGGATTTCTTGAGCTCTTGAGCTTTTACGCCTGCTTGTCTTGGCCTTGGAGAGAAGATAAAGTTTTTACGTACACGTTCTTACATGCTAGTACAGTGTTTAGTTTTTACGCCCACGTTTTACGTGTCAGCATATTAATTACCCTTTACGCACACGTTTTACGTGCCAGCGTATTAATTACCCTTTACGCACACGTTTTACATGCCAGCGTATTAATTACCCTTTACACACACGTTTCACATGCCCGCATATTAATTATCCTTTACGCACACGTTCTCACGTGACCGCGTAATCAATTCTACGCAGAGCTGAACCGAGCTCTACGCAGAGGCTAGACTCCCACTCGCGTATAGGGGTCACCCGCGTAGAGTCTCGCCCGCATACGGCTTTGATAGCGTAAAGCGCTTGCTATTGTAGAATCCCCCCCACCTGCTTTCTTGCTCGCGTAGAGCTGCCTATCCTTAGGTCTTGCCCGCGTAGAGCTGTTTTACGCTCGGGGTCTCTTTGGCCTAGCATAGTCTTGCTCGCGTAGAGATTTTGAGTCCCTATGGCGTACCCTGTTGCCCTTGTATATTCTTACGTCTTTTTTCATGAACTTGATAATCACAAAATTATTTAATATATTTGGAATGGTAATTGTACACGGTATGATGTAAAGTAAACATGACATGACATGACATAACATGATATGACAAGCAAGCATGATGGAAACTATTGAATGATGTTGCGACGGCTAGCATGACATAACAAGAATAAATAGCCTGGACACCATGGACGATTGTGTTTGTACAAGTGAACCAGTATTGTCTTGCATCATGTCTAGGACAAGGACCCCTGAGTACCACGGCCAGGGGTACCTACTTAAATTGTCTAAGGCTAAATAACTAAAATAATCCAGTAGTCATGAAGAGATTTCCCAGCTACAGGCAATCCCGTTATCTGGGCGCCCCATCATGGGGATCTGTAGCCTGCCGTCGAGTAGGGCACATTTCCAGCACACTGTCATGTGTTGTACCCTTCAAGCTACTTAAGGGTATATGTGTTTCTTGGACAATGTATCCACATGAATTCAACCCCTAATTTGCATCTGGATAGCCTGGATGGTCTGCAGGGCTTGTGGCTGTTGGAACATCTCATTGCATCTTGCTAGTAACTAGGCCTGTGATAACCCTAGTTAGTTAAAGTATCAAGTCGTACTCATTGCTTAGCCGTGATTTGATTGGATGGAGTCTAACCCAGTCTAGTCTTGTCCTGATCATGTACAAGATTATAACATGACCTGATTGCTTGTGCTTTACCTATCAATAAATGGTGGAAGACCAAGTTTCGTTCAGATGAAGGGTTATAATTCCGGTCCTTGTTTGGTTTAAGGGTTGTAACTTGGTTAGCCGACGAGCACGTGTTAGCTCGATTGTACTTTACTTACTGTCTGCCTACGGGCTGTAACATGATTGACAAATCCTAGGGTTGATCATGTATGACTGAAACTCTTGCTAGGCTTAATATTTTGTACGACTAACTTCATGATCATCCAAATATGTAATGTATGGGACGCCTTACTATTGTATATTTGATGCTCTAACATCTTGTAACTGCTATTACTTGCTTGAGATTGAGACAATAGGCTTGTTCATGACCATAAGAGACTGATGGCTTGTAGATAAACCCTCATGTATTCTAGACAGCCGTGACCGTATAGCGAGGTGGGTTGTACTTCAATACACGTAGCTGGCTGTGTCCACCTGTAGAGCCCCGAAATTCGTAATACGTATTTTATACGTGTTCGTATTTCTGGCCTGTAATTTTTCATTTTTCTTGATTAGTTAATTATGGTTTATTTCATATTTAGCATTATGGTTTAATTGTCATTTATTATTCATGAATTAATTCTGATTAATGGAGCTTGGTTTATTGAGTATTTTCTGGTCCATCCTGGCATTGCATTAACTCGGTTTGGCCTAGCTTGGTTCGGGTTGGGCTTGGATTGGTTTGGCTTGGTTTGGGTTAGCATGAACCACTCCTACCTACCACCCTCTTCTCCTTTAATAGCAGCCACCAACCTTCTCTCTCCTCCCTAACTCTCATTTATTTCTTCTTCTTCTTCCTTCCTCTCCTTCTTCCACAGACACCACCATAGGCAAGTGCATCTTGCTCTCACTTGAGAACTCATTTTGATGGTTCTGATGGCTTCCTAGCAGGATTCTAAACCACTTTAGAACTTGAAGATTTTCATTTTGGTACATGAGGTTTTGTAGATCTAGGAAATGCTTTCTTGGAATTTTGAAGTTTTGATCTAGATAACTTCTTCATTTACAAGTTCTGATGGTTCCATGTGGTTGGGAATTTCCTTCTACCCAATTTTGACCTTTGGAAACTTGGATTCGGACTTATTTTGACCAAGTTATGAGCATTTGAAGTTTGGGTTCATCCTTGCTGTTCTTGCTGTTCTTGCTCTTTGGAGAAGACAGTGAGCAGTGGCAGAGCTTCTTAGCTTATGCCACGCAGCCTTGAGTACGCTTCCTGTTGGAAGCGTGTCTCCTTGAGCGTGCGTGACTTTTCACGCAGCTGCTCCCTCAGCGTGCGTGACTTTTCACGCAGCTGCTCCCTTTCCTTGAGCGTGCGTGACTTTTCATGCAGCTGCTCCCCTTGAGCGTGCGTGACTTTTCACGCAGCTGCTCCATTGAGTGTGCGTGACTTTTCACGTACACTGCTCCCTGTAGCGTGCGTGACTTTCACGTATACTGCTCCCTGTAGTGTGCGTGACTTTTCACCTACGCTGCTCCCTGTAGCGTGCATGACTTTTCATGTACGCTGCTCTCTGAGCGTGCATGACTTTTATGTACGCTGCTTCCTTGAGCGTGCGTGACTTTTACGTACGCTGCCCCCCTGACCCCTTGCTTGACCCATTGGTTCTTGGAGTTTTGGTTTTAATTCTTTTAGCTTGGTTTTTCTATGGCTCTGTATATTGATATTTTATTAGATATTTTACGCCCATTTTATATCCTTACGTCTTTTGTCATATACTTGATTTTACTTAATATGTTTGGGATGACTATTGTGCATGGTATGATATGACAAGGAACTAGCATAACACGACAGTGACCCGTAGTGGTGCACTCCTGACATGACTGACCTGACATGATAGTGGCCCGTCGTGGCACACTCCTGACAAGTACCCTGACATGATTTATCTTGATAACTTAACTTGACTTGCCTTGACACCGTGGGTGGTTCTTTCTTGCTTGCTTGTTAATCCACTTGTCCAGTCTTGCATCATGTCTAGGATGGGACTCCCGAGTACCACGGTTAGGAGTACCTACTAAAATGGATTAAGGTTAATAACTAGAATAACACAGTAGTCATGAAGAGATGACACAGCTACAGGCAATCCCGTTACCTTGGGCGCTCTTGGGATCTGTAGCCTGCCGTCGAGTAGGGCACATTTCCAGCGCACCGTCGAGTGTTGCACCCTCTAAGTCACCTAAGGGTACATTTGTCTCCTGGGCGATGTATCCACCTGAATTAAACCCTAATCTTTCGTCCTGGGTAGCCTGGATGGTCTGCAGGGCTTGTGGCTGTGGAACAATCTCACTGCATCTTGTTAGTAATTAGGCTTGTGATAACCCTAGTTAGTTAATGTAGAAAGCCGTAGGCAATGATTGGCCGTGATTGCTTGGATGGAGTCTGGTCCAGTATAGTATTGTCTAGAATTGATTGATTATAGGATTATACCAGAATGATATAATGATTGTCACTCCAGATTGTCATTATAATGATTGTCACTCCAGATTGTCACTATAATGATTGTCACTCCAGATTGTCACTATAATGATTGCCACTCCAGATTGTTACTTGACCTGATTTCTTATATTTATCTTGCCGATAAATGGTGAGAGAAACCAAGTTCCGTTCAGACGAAGGGTTACAACCCCGATCCTTGTTTGGTTTACGGGTTGTAACCTGGCTATCTGAATAGTCCCATGGTTATCTCATCGTATATCATGTCATATTTTCTTTCCATATGTCCTGTCTTTTAGTGATTCTATGCAAGATTGTCTTTTATAATTACCCATCATGTTTTTTCTTAAATTACTGCTTTTTATTATGTAATTATACTTTTGTGCTAATTGCTGGTTTTAGTTCTTAAGTGAAGCCTCCTTTGTGGCACTTGCTCTTTCTGGGGTCTGACCCAGCTGGTTTTGTATGGCCAGATTCTGGAGCAGCAGCAAAGGATCCACCTGCTTTCCAGCCCGGTGGTGACCGCCAGGCGTAACCTGGGCAACGAGTGGTTTCTTTTGTCCTCCCACTGTAATTATAAATTATTCTTTTGAGGCGTTTAGCCGCCGAGCAAGTGTTAGCTCGTTTGCAACTTTATTTACTGTCTGCCTACGGGCTGTAAGCATGATTGGCAACTCGAGGTTGATCATGTATGACTTAAACTCTTGCTAGTCCTTACATTTTGTACGACTAGCTTCATGATCATCTGGATATGTAATGTTTGGGACGCCTTACAATTGTATATTTGGTGATCTGATATCTTGTGATTATTATTAGTTGGTTGAGATTGAGACAATAGGCCATTTTGACCCTAAGAGACTGATGGATTTTAGTAAAACCCTCACATATCTAGACAGCCGTGACCGTATAGTGGAATGGTTGCCATTTCATTATACGTAGCTGGCTGTGTCCGCCCCCGTTCTTCAGTATTCTGGTTCTGGGGCGTGACATGGTTTAAGTGGTGGCCCATGCAGGTCTTGTCAATCAAGAAATGTGAGGGTTTACCGGATAGATGTCTCAATCTGTACTCGCCTTTGATCTCCACTCGTATCTTCTTATCTCCTTGGATTCCTGACTTGATAACATGCTTGCATCATTGTTCTATCCTGGTCCTTCCTTAATATTCCTGACATCCTTGCTTCAGTAGCACCATTTCTGTTGATCAGCCAGAAGGAGTTCGGCCGGCAGACCAACAACAGCAAGAAGATCAAGACCAATCCTCAGCAGCCGCCTCTCGAGCCATGCCTTCTGGAGAACCAGAGCCCCCAGTCCAGCCAGTTCAGCCAGCAGGGTCAGAGGATGGGGTCTTGATAGGGCTCATCCGTGAGTTGCTTGCGTTTCAGGGCCGTCGAGGTGATGCCTTGCAGCAAGCAGTACAGGATGCTATGAGCGGAATTGGTCCTCGAGAGAACAGTGCGGTCAACAATTTCAAACGCCTGAACCCTCCCTTCTTCGATGGCAGCGAGGATGCTATTGCTGCAGATGCCTGGCTACAGGACATTGAAGTTATCTTGGAGGCAGCCAGGACCCCTGAAGCAGAGAAGGTAGCGGTGGTGCGCCTGCAGTTACTAGATCTAGCCCGCAGCTGGTGGGCTATGCAAGCAGCGAGTTTGGGCACGCCTGTCATGTGGGCAGTATTCAGTGATATGTTTCAGACCAAGTACTTCGACGCAGTGGCTAGAGTTGACCTGCAGACCAGGTTTAGTAATCTCAGGCAGATGAATAGGACGGTCGACGAATATGCGACCGAGTTTTCAAGGTTGAGTCGGTTTGCTCCCACCTTGGTGGCAACCGAGCTAGACAGAGCACAGCGATTCCAGCAGGGGCTCCATTTGGAGATCATATTGGCAGTAGAGCAGTTTGAGCACAGAACTTTTGATGCCGTCTTACGAGCAGCGAGGAGGCATGAGTACACTTCCCAGAGGATAGTGGACAGGACCAGAGATCGGAAGCGGTCCCATAGTCAAATGAACCAGTCTTCCGTACCACCTCCAGCAGCCAGGACTTTAACTATTGGGACTCCGAGGCGAGTAGCTTCAGTTACGTCGGACCAGCACCCAACCCAGACGTACTCCCAGCAGAAACAGAAGCAAGCGCAGTCTTCCGTTATGGGCTGTTCTTATTGTGGCAAGCCTGGACACGTGATAGCAGAGTGTCGCAGGGCATTGGGATTGTGTTTATTGTGTGGAGCATCGGACCATAGGGTGGGGTCCTGCCCATTCAGAGTTGATTCAGCACCAGCCGTATCTAGTCCCTCGGTTATGGGACCAGCACCAGCACAAGCACTAGAACCAGCTCCCGTTCACCAACCACAGCAGCTTTCGTTCCCAGGTCCATTGCCGTCTCAGGCCCAAGCTTTCCGGCAGCAGAGGCCTCAGCAGTTTGCCCTGGCCCAGGCCCAGATCCAGAGTCGGCGGAGAGGTATCTGTATCCTATTGTCTTGCTTTCTGCCGTTGTTATGCAGGACACGTGTCGTGTTTCATGTGCCCTAATTACAACGGTATATTCCGGGTCCGAGCCATATCCTAGGTCATTCGAAACTGGTTATTGGTACCAACCTTTTCGTATGGGGATAGGCCCGTGTCCCTGTTTGACCAAGGGGAGAGACCTCAAGCGCAAGACTATCAGTTTAGTTCGTGTTGCTTGAGTTCATCGCTCCTTGGAGGAGTCAAACGTGAGAGTGTGAGGATGATATCCGATCATGTCATCCCAATCGGTTTGGCTCGTGAGGTGTAATTTCTTCCTTATACCTTGCACTTCGATTCCTTGCTTGCATGTATGATTGTATGATTGATTGGTAGCATAGATTGCTTGCGATAGTATAGCTTGTCCTTGCATCTCTAGCCTCTTGATTAAATTCCGAGGACGGAATTCTTTTAAGGTGGGTAGGATGTAGAGCCCCGAAATTCGTAATATGTATTTTATACGTGTTCGTATTTCTGGCCGATAATTTTTTATTTTTCTTGATTAGTTAATTATGGTTTATTTCATATTTAGCATTATGGTTTAATTGTCATTTATTATTCATGAATTAATTCTGATTAATGGAGCTTGGTTTATTGAGTATTTTCTGGTCCATCCTGGCATTGCATTAACTCGGTTTGGCCTAGCTTGGTTCAGGTTGGGCTTGGATTGGTTTGGCTTGGTTTGGGTTAGCATGAACCACTCCTACCTACCACCCTCTTCTCCTTTAATAGCAGCCACCAACCTTCTCTCTCCTCCCTAACTCTCATTTATTTCTTCTTCTTCTTCCTTCCTCTCCTTCTTCCACCGACACCACCATAGGCAAGTGCATCTTGCTCTCACTTGAGAACTCATTTTGATGGTTCTGATGGCTTCCTAGCAGGATTCTAAACCACTTTAGAACTTGAAGATTTTTATTTTGGTGCATGAGTTTTTGTAGATCTAGGAAATGCTTTCTTGGAATTTTGAAGTTTTGATCTAGACAACTTCTTCATTTACAAGTTCTGATGGTTCCATGTGGTTGGGAATTTCCTTCTACCCAATTTCGACCTTTGGAAACTTGGATTCGGACTTGTTTTGACCAAGTTATGAGCATTTGAAGTTTGGGTTCATCCTTGTTGTTCTTGCTGTTCTTGCTGTTCTTGCTCTTTGGAGAAGACAGTGAGCAGTGGCAGAGCTTCTTAGCTTATGCCACGCAGCCTTGAGTACGCTTCCTGTTGGAAGCGTGTCTCCTTGAGCGTGCGTGACTTTTCACGCAGCTGCTCCCTTTCCTTGAGCGTGCGTGATTTTTCACGCAGCTGCTCCCTCAGCGTGCGTGACTTTTCACGCAGCTGCTCCCTTTCCTTGAGCGTGCGTGACTTTTCACGCAGCTGCTCCCCTTGAGCGTGCGTGACTTTTCACGCAGCTGCTCCCTTGAGTGTGCGTGACTTTTCACGTACACTGCTCCCTGTAGCGTGCGTGACTTTTACGTACACTGCTCCCTGTAGCGTGCGTGACTTTTCACCTACGCTGCTCCCTGTAGCGTGCGTGACTTTTCATGTACGCTGCTCTCTGAGCGTGTGTGACTTTTATGTACGCTGCTTCCTTGAGCGTGCGTGACTTTTACGTACGCTGCCCCCCTGACCCCTTGCTTGGCCCATTGGTTCTTGGAGTTTTGGTTTTAATTCTTTTAGCTTGGTTTTTCTATGGCTCTGTATATTGATATTTTATTAGATATTTTACGCCTATTTTATATCCTTACGCCTTTTGTCATATACTTGATTTTACTTAATATGTTTGGGATGACTATTGTGCATGGCATGATATGACAAGGAACTAGCATAACACGACAGTGACCCGTAGTGGTGCACTCCTGACATGACTGACCTGACATGATAGTGGCCCGTCGTGGCGCACTCCTGACAAGTACCCTGACATGATTTATCTTGATAACTTAACTTGACTTGCCTTGACACCGTGGGTGGTTCTTTCTTGCTTGCTTGTTAATCCACTTGTCCAGTCTTGCATCATGTCTAGGATGGGACTCCCGAGTACCACGGTTAGGAGTACCTACTAAAATGGATTAAGGTTAATAACTAGAATAACACAGTAGTCATGAAGAGATGACACAGCTACAGGCAATCCCGTTACCTTGGACGCTCTTGGGATCTGTAGCCTGCCGTCGAGTAGGGCACATTTCCAGCGCACCGTCGAGTGTTGCACCCTCTAAGTCACCTAAGGGTACATTTGTCTCCTGGGCGATGTACCCACCTGAATTCAACCCTAATCTTTCGTCCTGGGTAGCCTGGATGGTCTGCATGGCTTGTGGCTGTGGAACAATCTCACTGCATCTTGTTAGTAATTAAGCTTGTGATAACCCTAGTTAGTTAATGTAGAAAGCCGTAGGCAATGATTGGCCGTGATTGCTTGGATGGAGTCTGGTCCAGTATAGTATTGTCTAGAATTGATTGATTATAGGATTGTACCAGAATGATATAATGATTGTCACTCCAGATTGTCATTATAATGATTGTCACTCCAGATTGTCACTATAATGATTGTCACTCCAGATTGTCACTATAATGATTGCCACTCCAGATTGTTACTTGACCTGATTTCTTATATTTATCTTGCCGATAAATGGTGAGAGAAACCAAGTTCCGTTCAGACGAAGGGTTACAACCCCGGTCCTTGTTTGGTTTACGGGTTGTAACCTGGCTATCTGAATAGTCCCATGGTTATCTCATCGTATATCATCCTGTCATGTTTTCTTTCCATATGTCCTGTCTTTTAGTGATTCTATGCAAGATTGTCTTTTATAATTACCCATCATACTTTTTCTTAAATTACTGCCTTTTATTATGTAATTATACTTTTGTGCTAATTGCTGGTTTTAGTTCTTAAGTGAAGCCTCCTTTGTGGCACTTGCTCTTTCTGGGGTCTGACCCAGCTGGTTTTGTATGGCCAGATTCTGGAGCAGCAACAAAGGATCCACCTGCTTTCCAGCCCGATGGTGACCGCCAGGCGTAACCTGGGCAACGAGTGGGTTTCTTTTGTCCTCCCACTGTAATTATAAATTATTCTTTTGAGGCGTTTAGCCGCCGAGCAAGTGTTAGCTCGTTTGCAACTTTATTTACTGTCTGCCTACGGGCTGTAAGCATGATTGGCAACTCGAGGTTGATCATGTATGACTTAAACTCTTGCTAGTCCTTACATTTTGTACGACTAGCTTCATGATTATCTGGATATGTAATGTTTGGGACGCCTTACAATTGTATATTTGGTGATCTGATATCTTGTGATTATTATTAGTTGGTTGAGATTGAGACAATAGGCCATTTTGACCCTAAGAGACTGATGGATTTTAGTAAAACCCTCACATATCTAGACAGCCGTGACCGTATAGTGGAATGGTTGCCATTTCATTATACGTAGCTGGCTGTGTCCGCCCCCGTTCTTCTGTATTCTGGTTCTGGGGCGTGACACCACCCCCGCTCTCCAGTATTCTGGTTCTGGGGCGTTATAATTATCTCTATGAATCATGTACGTAGTAGTGTTTTACATTGATATTACATTAATTTTTGATACGATGTTACACGAGATAATAGTTATGGATTCTTTACATGTTGTTCGTGACCAATTTATTATCGTATTCGTGACCTGTTTGGATCCATGAGTACTGGTCGGGCGGGGAAATACTCTAGACATGTAAACAAATCTAAAATTATTCGTGCCTAATAGCAGTCGCATACTTCACGTACGACATGTTGGATCTTATTCTTGCCTAATAGCTGTCGTACATTTCATGTGCGGGGTACCGGATTTAGCCTTAGCTGTTTACATGTCGAAGTAGTATTTCAACTCACTAGATAGGTACAGTGTCTGGTTCTACAGTATATATTGCTGGCTACGGGTCTTCTCTATTTTTAGTATTCACTTGCCTTGTTCTCCATGCTCAGTTTTTGTCATAATTCTATACTTGTCTTTTTGTCGTGTATTTTATTATTATTTACAGATTTATGGATTTTGTAATTTACTGAATCTGTTGTGAGATTGTGCTCGTTCTATTCCTTACTGAAAACCAATATTTTTAGGTTTAGCCGCGATCACTCTTAGTATTGGGAAGGCTTGGGTATGCTGAGGTCAACCTAGATAGTTGAATTAGCCGTCTTTTCTATTTTTGAGACATTGTATATTCTAGCAAATGTGAAGTTGTGAAACCTTGTAAATTATAAATTTGATTTAATAATGTGAATGAGCAATAAATGTATATTTTGTGATTTTGAGTATATTGGCCGTGACAGCGTTCTACCGTCGACTCTACGGCGTAGGCTGGCTTGGACACGTCTCGTATCCGAAAAGCGGGTACGGGTCGTGATAAGTTTTTGTGGTGGCCCATGCAGGTCTATTTTTGCAAAAGATTACAAACTCGTGATAGTACTTAAGTTAGTCGTACTATTGTGAGCCTGCGACTAGGAAATGCTCATTCACAACTAGGAGTAAATCAATTTTAAGAGAGTGGTTAGGACTAGGAGTCCCTAATTTAAACTGACATTTGGATAGTTAAGGTTGCTACATAGGTCTCACTAGATGACTTTCATATAAGGATATACTATCGCATTTTGATTCGACGGTATTTCTCAGGAGGGTAGATCCGTAGCATCTTCTCGAAAGTTTGAAAAATATTCTTTTATTTATTTGTTTGAATTAAAATATGATTTTAGACTTTTATAAATATTTAGTATAGCCGGCCTTAGTCACGGTTAAGTTTCGGAGTGCAAGATAACCGAAAATTTTGGCACTAAGAGTGTGGTCGAGTGCTTTGACTAGTGTTCTAGCCATGATAGAGAAGACCGAGTCATAGGTGTACACTAACTAGAAAAACTATGCCAAATCGTGACATAACCCTAGGAATAATTTAATTACTTATTATTAGGATTATTGGCTTTTAGAAGACCTGGTTGCTCCAAACTAGCCCGAACTCAACCCAAGTCCTAGTGGTCATATAGAGCGACCAATGACGTCCATGTAGATATATAGATGTGTATATATTTTGGCAGTCCATTTCTAGTATTGGGAATAATTTCTATAAATTATATATTGAATATAATATATGTATTATTGCTATTTAAATTTGCATTTTCTTGGAAATAGGATGACCTTCTCTTAGAATGATAATTTAGGATTTTTGGGATTTACTTAGGCTACACCTATATATATTTGTGTATAAATATATTCATAATAGGTAGACATAATGCTTTATACATATTTTTTCTCAATCTTGAATATTAGAGAAATATAAATTTAAGTTTATATTTCTTTTGTCTTCTGTCATTTTCTCCCTAATCATGATCATTTGTACAACTTTATCTTATGTCTTTTCTAAACATCGCCATATCATAAAGTTCGTATCACTTATATTCTTTCCTTGGACCTAAGGAATTATTTTTTAAATAACTTCTCACTCAATTGTCTATTAATCTCGAGTTAAGTTTTTGGATTCAAAAATTTCCTCTCAATCTTGAATCTTGAATATCCGTGAAATAAGGATTATGAGATTTTACTTATTTTGGCTTCGATCATTACCCTTCCTAATCAATCGTTTTCTTTTCAATAAGCTGATCTTATACTTGAAGAACAGATACTTGCACTTTTTCTATCTTTTTCAACTTGTATGATATTTTAAACTCCTTTGATATTCTTGGAGATATAGTTGGAATAATTTTGATGACTCGCGATGACATGACAGCAGCGCACTATCGTCACTCATTCGAATTATCAAGACTACGGGTTCACTGCAGCCAGCAGCGCACTGGCGTGGCATGACCTGTAAGTTGAAATAATTTCAAGTAAGCATGGGTGATCGAACATTATTAAAATTATGTCTTGGTCGTCTTATTTCCTTCTTGAGTTTTCATGTCAAGATTAGATAGAGTTGAATAGGGTATTCGTTATCGTAACATAGCTTGAGTTGTGGAACCAAGGGTTTAATGCAGCTAGCTGTACACTGGCGAGGCATAAATTCTCGGTAAAATTTCGACTATGTTCACGAGTTTCGAATACTATAGAGACTACGTCTTATTGGCATATAACTATTAAGTTTTCAAACTGATTTGTACTTATTTCTAGTCACGATCTTCTCAATAAACCGGTAATTCTCTCTTCCCTTCTTATCCTTCTATTTTTCAGATTGTCATCTTTTAATATAATTTCGACTGGATTCCTAAACCTATCTAGATTTTGATTCTAAACTCATGTCTAAATAGTTGTGGATAAATATTTTAAGCATATCGAAATAATTTTGGATTTGATCATCCTTGAACAATTTTGATCATGACTAGACTCCTTTTATTATATTTCGGCCGAGTCAATTTATATCCGTTCCTAGGTTTGATTCGGTAATCATGCCCAAACAGTTTTGCTTAACTAATTGATCGTCCCTAAACAAATTTGATCACGACTAAACTCTCTTGACCATAATCATAATCGTGCATATATTTCAAATCGATTATTGCTAATGTTATATTTTGCATTCCATTTTGATCATGACTGTTTTGACCTTGTTCATGCTCGTGCCAATTTTCTAATTTTATCATGCATGGATGATTTACATGATTAACCTTGATCGTGACTGTATCTTAACTTATATCTATCGGACTATAGCCTTGTTTAGATTGCATCTATAATCTTGATCATTCTTTAGTAATTCGATCGTAACTAGACCATATTGACTGTAGTTGGATCATACCAAATCGTTTCAATTTAAATCATTCTTAAATATTTGGTTGTCAACTAGACCATTGGACCGAATATTGATCGTGCCAAATCCCACTCTCCTTTTGTCTATTATCTTTATTATTTTGATCATATCCATGATTATGCGCGACTAATTAGATCATGGATCATATCACTCCCTTGATTATACCATTCGTCGCTTTATTCATATCAACTAAAAATTTGGTTTCTTGATTATTCTTCATAGTCGTGCCTAATCGTGCTCATTGAAATTCTGAAGACGAAATATTTCTAAGGTGGGTAGATTTGTAAACCCACGCCCCTGATTTCAAAATTTTATTTTATTTTAATAAATTTTAGTTAGAAAATTGATTTTATTTGTAACCACTATAGAATATATTTGGATGACAACAGAATTTTTGTCAAACTATTTTGGATTTAGAATTTATAAAATATCGTTTAAATTATTTGCTAATATTAATTATCAATTAAATTCATTTTGTTATAATATAGTTAGTTTGATTCAGTCTTGGACTTACAAAGATATGTATTGTTTAAATAATATATACCATATTTTTCAAGTCATTTGATAAACATATTATTTATTTAAATTATTATTGTATTATATTTAGATTCGATCAAATGTATTTTTTAATATTTTAATAAAATCTTGAATTATTTCTAAAATTATTATGGATTGATTTTGATTTGTTAGATCCAATATTTATTTAAAATTTAGAAAGATTTGAACATCCTAGTCCTTAAATTCTAGGATAAATCATTCTAAGGTGGGTCGGTCGTAAGCCCACTTTCCAGTTTCTTACATCCTCCATTTAGTTTATTTTAGTTTAATTATTCTTCCAAATCAAAAAATAATTTTTATTATATTTCTATTTTAGATATTTTGGAAAAAAAAATGAGGAAAGATTTGCAAAACTTTAGAAGAGAATTTATTCTAGGGTTATTGGAATTACTATTTTATCAAGAGTTATATTAAATTCAAATTACTACTATATTATTTTAGAGGATATTGTATATGCGAAAAATATACAGCTATAAATATCTGAATTATTCTTAACAATATTTTGACAATTAATTTTATTACGAAGACTATTTAAGGTAATAGGTGTTATTTTAGACAATATTTTGTGAATGATTTGGGGCATGATTGGGTCAAATCCCTGGATTTCCTTTTCCGGAGTTTCTGAATTTTTTATTCATTTATTTATTCACATATTTTATTTGTCAAGGTTGAAGGCAGATTTCGTCATTACTTTGTTTATGATTATTTTTCTTAGCAAACTTGTTTCAAAATTAAAGTTGAGAGCATTTTATGGCTTTTAGAGCTTCAAACATTTTCTTCCTATTTTATTTGTTTTATTCGATCAATTTCTTTTGTCATAAATTTCTACTACCTCTCATCAGTCTACCAAGTCTGAATACCCTGGTAGTCTTTAAATTCGAGGACGAATTTATTTTTAAGGTAGGTAAATTTGTAGCTCCCCTTCCCGAAAATTTTTAAAATATTTTTATATTATTTATTTGATTTAAATGGTAATTTTTGAATTTTATAAATAATTAATTAGTTAATTCTTACGGTAGATGACTTTAGCCATGGTTGAGTTTTGGAGTACAAGACGACTAGAAATCGTGGCACGGATAGTGTAGTGGTGTGCCTTGACTAATGTTTCAGTCATGGCAAGGAAGGTCGAGCCATTAGTATGTCCCAACTAGAAAAACTAGGCTAAGTTGCGACTCAACCCCTATAGATTGATTAATTATATATTAATTAAGATTATGATTTTAGGAGACCCGGTTGTGCAAATTTGGTCCGAACTGAATCTGAACCAAACCCAAGCCCATGTAGACATGTAGAAAGACCAAAGACGGCCATGTAGACATTTTATGTGTGTACAAATATTTCTTATTTATTTTTAGGACTTAATAAATATTTTCTAAATATTTAATAGTTTATTTAAATGTTGTTTTAGAATATTTGTACGAATTTCTAGGGATAAATAAAGATGGGGTATGATATACTCACCAAAAAACTCTTATTGGTCATTTTAGTTGGTTATTATTATTATTATTATTATTATTATTATTAAATAATATAATTAGGATTCGTTTATTCTGATAATTTATTTTTAAATAAATTATGTGTATATATGTGCATGTTTTATGAACCATACACAAGGAAATTATCATTAAGATTCTGACTATGAAATATTTATTTATATATATATATATATATATATATATATATATATATATATATATATATATAAAAAAATATATATATATATATATATATATATATATATATATATATATAGTAAGAGATCGAGAGAGGGAGCGAGAGAGATTGAGTGAGAACTGTACACCTATAAACCCTAACCAACACCCCACGACCCCTCCCCCCCGATTTATGGGCGGCCACTCGCGACCGTGCGTCGCCGCACGGGTCGCCGGAGTCGGCCGGCCACACGTGCGACATGGGACAGCACAACAGAGCACAGCAGCGAATAGCAGCCGCGCGCCTAACTTCGCCTAGTAGTTCCCGTCTACGCGAGCATTCGTTTCACGAACGGGTTTCGCAGGTATGAAGCCAATATAACCAAGTTTATATCCCAGTACATAGGATTTGTCATAAACGAATGTATCGCCCAGAAATTTGATGAAAACTTCATCGAAAACCTGTTAAAAATAGGACAGGTACCAGTCCAAACACCTAAGTTGGAAGGCAAATTCCTGCCAATCCATAGACTGATTTGAAAAACTGTTTGAACAGCCTTGTAGACAACATAACCTAGATTTATACCCTACTTTTGGTTTATTTTCCAGTTGATTAAATTCTGTTTAAACCGATTTAAAAATCAAGAAAAAATAGTTTTTAAAACTTTAGAAAAACTCTGATACCACGTGCGTCCCGCCAAATCGGGAGACTTGGTCGCAAATCAAAAGCATCGAAAGGTGCGTATCGGTTTCGCGGACGTGTGGGCTTTGACGAAATTCAAATTGGTTGCGTGTGCGCGACGAATTTGATGTGTATCCGTCAAAATTCACCGTATCGGTCCCTTTGCCAATTTCTTAATTACTTTATGCACGTTCATCAGATCGGACGAAACTTACGCCAACAGGACCGTATCGTTTTTCTGGTCCTGTATGCCAAGTTTGGTCTGATTCTGAGATAGTTGACCGGATCACCTTTTTAGGGCCCCACGATCCGACTCAACGGGCGATTTTGTGCACGGCCCGCCAGAATCCAATTTTGGACACACGGTTGGGTTCATATCAAAAAAACTGGACCTGTAGACATATAGTTTGACGACTTTAGAGACCATAGACTCTGACACGCTTTTCGGTGTAAAGCGGGTCCAACGGCGGATACCGTTTTGACCCAAAATTATTGTTTTGTCCCTGTATCCAGAATTGGACTCAAGGACAGACAATTCAAGCTAATTTGACTATTCTGAGAATGTTGGTAATTTTTATTTCAGCATTCGGAGACTTCTGCATGTGTTGACTGTTGTGGCTCACTGAGTGGTATAGAATTATCGGTTTTACCAGCACAGGACCTCAGGAGAGTACATCTCCGATAGTTCTCATATTTGATTATCTCTATGAATCATGTACGTAGTAGTATTTTACATTAATATTCTATTGATTCTTGATACGATGTTACACGAGATATTAGTTATGGATTCTTTACATGTTGTTCGTGACCAATTTATTATCGTGTTCGTGACCTGTTTGGATCCATGGGTACTGGTCGGACGGAGAAATACTCTAGACATGTAAACAAACCCAAAATTATTTATGCCTAATAACAGTTGCACACTTCACATGCGACGTGCCGGAACTTATTCTTGCCTAATAGCAGTCACATATTTTATGTGCGGGGTACCGGATTTAGCCTTAGCCGTTTACATGTCGAAGTAGTATTTGAACTCACTAGATAGGTAAAGTGTCTGGTTCTGCAGTATATATTGCTGTCTACAGGTCTTCTTTGTTTTTAGTACTCACTTGCCTTGTTTCCCATGCTCAGTTTTTGTTATGATTCTATACTTGTCTTTTTGACATGTATTTCATTATTATTTACAGATTTATGGATTTTGTCATTTATTGAATCTGTTGTGAGATTGTGCTCGTTCCATTCCCGACTGAAAACCAATATTTTTTAGGTTTAGCCGCGATCACTCTTAGCATTGGAAAGGCTTGGGTATGCTGAGGTCAACCTAGATTGTTGAATTAGCTGTCTTTTCTATTTTTGAGACATTGTATATTCTAGCAAATGTGAAGTTGTAAAACCTTATAAATTGTAAATTTGATTTAATACTGTGAATGAGAAATAAATGTATATTTTGTAATTTTGAGCATATTGGCCGTGACAGCATTCTACCGCCGACTCTGCGACTTAGGCTGGCTTGGACACATCTCGTATCCGAAAAGCGGGTACAGGTCGTGACAACTGCTTATGTTATTAATTTATCTCCTAGTGCTCCTTTACAGGATGACGTGCCTGACAAATAATGGTACGGCAAAGAGCCGTCATATAATTACCTGCGAGTGTTTGGTTGTAAGGCCTTCGTGCATGTACCGAAGGACGAGAGGTCCAAACTTGAGCCGAAGACGAGGCGATGCGTCTTTGTCGGCTACGGTCGGGATGAGTTTGGCTATAGACTCTACGATCCAATAGGAAGAAAGATCTACAGAAGCAGGGACATGGTATTCGTCGAGGATCAGACCATGACCAACACTCAGGATTCTGAGACGCCTTCTGAGGTTGAGGAATTGCATGAGTTAGAGTCATTTCGCTTCGAGCAGTTTCCAGAGGACATTGCAGAGTATCTAGTTATGGGGGAGCCAGTACATAGAGTTGCTCACAACCTTGATCATCAGTCTGCTGATGGTGATCAGGGTGTCCCTCAGGAGGATGAGCATACCGGGAAGACAGTTCCTGAAGGGGAGGAGGCTGTTGGTATACAACGAGCACCAGTGGCTCCATTGAGAAGGAGTGACAGAGAGCGTCGACCATCTACGAGATACTCACGGGTGAGTATGTGCTATTGACTGATGGAGGAGAGCCCGAAAGTTTTACAGAGGCTATGGAAGACGAACACAGCAGGAGTGGATGCAGGCTATGCAAGAGAAGATGGGTTCCTTATACGCCAATTCTACTTACGAGCTAGTACGATTGCCAAAGGGAAAGAAGGCTTTGAAGAATCGATGGGTGTTTAGAGTAAAGTCGACAGATGATGCTACTCGCCCTCGATACAAAGCGAGGCTGGTAGTTAAAGGTTATGGTCAGCAGAAAGGCGTGGATTATGATGAGATCTTTTCGTTGGTCGTCAAGCAGTCGTCTATTCGGGTGGTGCTAGCATTGGCAGCCAGTTTCAACTTAAAGATCGAGCAGATGGACGTAAAGACGGCATTCCTCCACGGTGATCTTGAGAAGGAGCTATACATAGAGCAGCCAGAGGGATTCTGTGAGAAGGGCAAGTCACATTTGGTATGCCGGTTGAGGAAGAGCTTGTATGGTCTGAAGTAGGCTCTGAGACAGTGGTACAGAAAGTTTGAGTCATTTATGGGGGAGCATGGTTATGCACGAACGACGTCAAACCATTGTGTATTTGTGAGGTACTTTGCCGAGGATGATTTTATCATTTTATTGCTCTATGTTGATGACATGCTATTAGTGGGTCGGAATGCCACTATGATAGCGAAGTTGAAGCGCCAACTGGGTGCAACCTTCTCTATGAAGGATTTGGACGCAACAAAGACTATTCTTGGGATAGAGATCAACAAAGAGAGAGAGAGAGTCCAAGCTGCTACACTTGTCCCAAAATAAGTACATTCATCGGGTACTTCAACGTTTCGGGATGGACGGGTCGAAGAAAGTGAGTTGCCCCCTTGCGGCCCACTTTAAGCTCACCGAGGAGCAGTATCCATCTACCGAGGATAAAAAAGAAGATATGGAGTGGATTCCATATGCTTCAGATATGGGAAGCCTTATGTATGCTATGGTGTGTACGAGGCCAGACATCGCTCATGCAGTTGACACAGTTAGCATGTATCTTTCAAATCATAGAATGGGTACATTGGAGTGCGGTTAAGTGGTACTACCAAAATATAGTAAATTAGCGACGGAACATTAGCGACGGCTTTGTGGCAACTAGCTGACGGAGTACCGACGACAATTTGTTATATTTTTTATTTTATTTTAGGGGGAAAAAAGGTCGCTCATCCGTCGCTAGGGCATATAGCGACGGATATTTAACCGTCGCTATGCAGTCGATTATTTGGCAGGAATTGGGGGGAGAATTGGCGGGACAGTTCTTCGACTACGTAGCGACGAATATTCAGTCGACAAGTATCAAAAAGAGCGACTAACGGGTGATGGATAAAAATCCGTCGCTAGTCCGCCGCTAAATATACGTTCAGACTTAAATTGAAACGACGGAGGAAACTTTTTGCATTCTCCCTAAATTCACTCTCTCTCCTCTCTCTCTCTCTCTCTCTCTCTCTCTCTCTCTTTCTCTCTCTCCCGCGGCTTCGGTGATCGGCGTCAGCATCCTCTCCTCTCTCTCTCCTGAAGGTAATCCGCTCTCTCTCTCTCTCTCGATCTCTTCCTCGCAGTATCGTAGGGGCAGCGGGGGCGGCGGGCTTGGGGCGGAGGCGTCGGGGGCTGGACGGCGGCGGTGGACGGGGGGTTGTGGGTGGCGGGGCTGCGGGGGGTGGCGGGCTTGGGACGGGGGCGTCGGGGGCTGGGCGGCGGGCTTGGGACGGGGGCGTCGGGGGCTGGGCGACGGCGGTGGACGGGGGTTTGTGGGTGGCGGGGCTGCGGGCGACGACGGGCTTAGGGCGGGAACTTCGGGTGCTGGGCGGCGGGCTTGGGGCGAGGGCATCGGGGGCTGGGTGGCGGGCTTGGGTCGGGGGCGACGGGGGGCTTTGCTTCTCAAATTCGACTGGCGATTAGGTGTTTATATCGGCTAAATAATGTGTTATCAATATTGGGTGTTATCCATTAGTTTGGTGGTGTTTGGATTAGTAAATGTGAATATGGGGTTTAGGTTCATGGTGTATGTTCACTGTTTCAAGGACAGTGCGAGTTCTTCATCTGCCTTCTTTGTTAAGAATATCCTTGGGACATTCGCTTCACCAAAGTCACTGAATAAGTAAAGTTTTTCCTGGAAAACCGACCCTTAGAGTGTATCAGTTGTGTGCTTCTATATAGATGTATATATCTATATATCTAACTGTGATATACATATGTGTATGTGTGCTTCTATATAGATGTATAAATCTATACATCTAACTGTGATATACATGTGTATGTGTGCTTTAGAGAGTGAAGAATGAAGCAGGCAATGATGATATGACAATCTCAGTTAGCGACGAACTAGTGACCGGTTAGCGACAGATTTTTCCAGCTCCATTTGCATTAATCTACGGTATAACATGGTGATCAGGACATAGTCCCTACAGCCATTCGACTGGCGAGGCAGAAACTATGTAGCCGTAGATAAAGTTGACTGTCCTCCGACCCTCATCCCTCGGCAATGATGATACGACAACCTATCACTATATCTTATAT
Organism: Iris pallida; assembly: GCA_029216955.1. Taxonomy (NCBI): domain Eukaryota; kingdom Viridiplantae; phylum Streptophyta; class Magnoliopsida; order Asparagales; family Iridaceae; genus Iris; species Iris pallida. The sequence goes on along the minus strand of JANAVB010028397.1, from coordinate 2,625,646 downwards.
AGTAGTAGATGATGTCTTAGTATTACATTATGTGAGTTTATCTTGATTCTGTTATATCCTTCAGATACTAGGGAGGAGCATATAGGTCCAGAGCCATGGTGGAGGAGAGAAGAAGGAAGATGCTTGATCAGAACGGAGGAATTGATGGATGGAAGAGAACTAGAAAGCACTGATCCTTCCTGTTGTGAGAACTGTGAAGAGTGAGAAAGGAGAGGGGGGTCTTTGATTTTTGCGTTCATCATCATTAGAGGGAGCAGCACTGGAAAAGTTGTGACGTTGATAGCATGAGAGAGGGAGAGGGTGAATGGAGGGAGGGAAGTGGCTGCATGCCTTTGGCTCACTCGAGCGGTATTTGTCCTCCGAACCTCATCCCTCGACAATGATGATATAACAACCTATCACTATATCTTATATAGTAGTAGATGATGTCTTAGTATTACATTATGTGAGTTCATCTTGATTCTGTTACATTCTTCAGATACTAGATACGATAAGAACATATACTACACCATATGTACAGAACATAGATGATTCATACTAATGTATGCTAGAATGAATTTTGGGTTGTGTTCTGAGCCATTCATTCCTATACTTGGCAATTAAGCATGTGAAATAGAACTGATTATGTTTAGTTTGTCTTACGATACAGATTTTTACATCCAAATTAAAATGGATCGTTACTTTGTTGATCGTACATGGATGTACTAGTGGATCAACCCCCTGGACCATAGGTACTTATAAGTATTGACCGTATCGGATTATTATCGTCTATCATTTTGGTATGGACCGTATCGGTTGGTATTGGTCTTAGCGAATTGGTATCGTCCTATCCGATATGTATCGACCGTATAGCTAGAATTCATATTGGCCTTATCGATTTGGTATCAGTGATATCCGATAGGTATCGGCCGTATTGGATTAGTATAGACCATTTCGGATTAGTATCGTAGAAGGTTTAGTAACAACTGTACTTGGATTTCTCTCTTCTAGAGCTAGATTACTATTGCAAGAGAGTCACGAGAGCGTAGCTGGCCAGTTATAGAATATACATACTTATCACCCTTATTTTCCGTATTTCGTATTTATACTCGTAGTTGGATTTTGGCATGTATTTTATTTTTTTCGACTTGCAAAATTTTGGGATTTCTCGTATTTTGGGTTTTGGCTCGGCTCGGTTTTAGTTGGTTTGGTTTGGTTTGGTTTTAAACCTAATGGAACATCATAACCTATACTCCACCCTCATTCTACCATAACCCACCCTCATTAAAATCCCCACCAACCATTCTCTCTCCTCATTAATTCTTCATCTTCTTCTTCCTTCCTCCACACAACACCAACACCATAGGCAAGTGCACCTTGCCACCATATAAGGACCTAATTTTATTTATCCATTAGCTAGATTAGGACATAGAGAACAACATTAGAACTTGACATTTTGTGATTTGGAGCTTCCATTTTTCTAGATCTAACTTTTAACCATTTTCAGAATTTCTTGGTTTTGATCTATTAAACTTAGATTTTTCCTTGTTTTGAGGCTTCCATGTGGAAGAGAATTCAATTTTACACAAGTTAGAACTTTAAAAATCCAAATTTTGTTTTAATTTGGCCAAGTTATGAAGATTTGAAGTTTAGGGGTCTTGGAGTCTTCCTCTCGGTCTGATGGAGAAGATGACTCTCGGCCTGCGCTCTTTAGCGCATGGCCGAACTGCGCATCCCTTCAGCCAGCGCTTTGCGCTGAGCTGACTTGTACTGGCGCTTCTTAGCTCCAGCGCCTTCCATCCCCTAGCACACTTGACCGCTGCGTAAGTCGATCCCAGCGCACTTAATTGCTGCGCAGTTCGCTCTCAGCTCGGCTCGGCTTCAGCGCAACCTGACCCAGCGCAGCTTGACCCAGCGTAATCCGCTCTCAGCGCAACCCGACCCAGCGCAGCTTGACCCAGCGCAATCCATTCCCCCTGCGCAATCTGATCCCCTGCGCAGCCCACTTGCCCATGATGATTTGGTTTTATTTCTTGGACTTAGCTACTCTTTTATGGATTGGAGTTTTGAGATCTTGTTCCACACAACACGACTGTCTCGACCCGACACGACCTGGCACAGTTTTGGTGTTTTGCTTATAACTAGTACGGTTTCTCGTGATTTCTGTGAATTATGATTTTAGTACTTTCTGATTCTCTTAGTAGTGACCCGATGGGTGTGCTTTTAACTTGTAACCTGTGATCCATGATTAATCTTGATACTGGATAACTTGATAGTGGCCCGTGGCGGCGCACTCCTGACTTGTAACCTGTACACCTGTAACTTGTAACTTGACTTGACTTGATGCTGTTGCGATGGCTAACTTGACTCGTATAATCAACTCTGACTCCGTGGGTGTTCATTCTTGCTGCTTTGTGCAATCTACTTGTCTTGTCTTGTATCATGTCTAGGACGTGACTCCCTGGTTACCACGGTCAGGGATTCACCCTGAATATGGATTAGGCTAATGACTAGATCAAACTATAGTTCATGGAGGATTTCCAGTCACATGCGATCTCGTTATCTGGGCACTTTAAACGGACTTGTAGCCTGCCGACGAGTATGGCACATTTCCAGCATACTGTCATGTGTTGTACCCTCTAAGTCACCTAAGGGTATATCGTCTCCTGGGCGATGTACCCAACCATACTCTCAACCCGCGGAAGGATAACTGGATAGTCTGCAGGGCTTGGGACTGGAAATTTCTCACTTGTATCTTGTTAGTAATTAGGCTTGTGATGACCCTAGTTAGTTAAGTAGTAAGCCGTAGTATTTGCTTGGCCGTTTGTGAATGGATGGTGTCCAGCCTTGTCTAAGTCTCGTCTAGTCGCTGTACCTGGCACCCCTGTACATGATTGTTTTACTTATCTTTAATAATAAATGGGTAGAGACAAAGTGCTATCCAGGCGAAGGGTTACAATCCCGGTCCTTGTTTGGTTTACGGGTTGTAATCTGGCCCCGGAATGGTTCCATGTCCCTAGTCGTTTATTGTCCTGTTGTACTCTTTATTACTTGTACTTTCTTTTATATTCTTATGTTCTGATATGCTGGCTTTTGTTCTTATTTCGTGGCCTCCTTTGTGGCACTTGCTCTTTCTGGGGTTTGATCCAGCTGATTTTGTGTGGCCAGATTTCGGAGCAGCACCCGAGGATCTACCGAACCTCCAGCCCAATGGTGGCGACTAGAAGGAACCCGGGCTACGAGTGGATTTTTTATTTTGTTTCACCCACTATATTGTAAATTTATTCTTTTGAGGCGTTTAGCCGACGAGCACCTGTTAGCTCGATGCATCTTTACTTACTGTCTGCCTACGGGCTGTAACATGATTAACAAATCCTAGGGTTAATCATGTATGACTTAACTCTTGTTACTCCTCGTATTTTGTATGACTAGCTTCATGATCAGCTGAATATGTAATATTTGGGACTCCTTTTATTGTATATTTGGTGGTCTAACATCTTGTAATTATATTACTTGCTTGAGATTGAGACAATAGGCTTGACCTTAAGAGACCGTTGGCTTGTAGTAAACCCTCATATCTAGACAGCCGTGACCGTATAGCGAGGTGGATTCCATTTCAATATACGTAGCTGGCTATGTTCGCCCCCGCTCTCCAGTATTCTGGTTCTGGGGTGTCACAATACTTCCTTTTCAATCTCGCTTTTTTTGATTGAAAAGGAAGCATGTATGTTACTGTAACTGACCAATCACGATCTGGTGACTCTCTTGTAATGGTATTCTAGCTCGAGAAGAGAGAAATCCAAGTACAGTTGTTACTAAACCTTTCACGATACTAATCCGAAATGGTCTATACTAATCCAACACGGCCGATACCTATCGAATATGACCAATACCAAATCGATAAGGCCAATATGAATCCTAGCTATACGGCCGATACATGTACATATCAGATAGGACGATACCAATTTGTTAAGGCCAATACCAATCTGATACGTCCTATACCAAACCGATAGACCGATACTAATCTGATACACTAGATACTAAGTATATCCGGCCTATACCAGTGGATCCACCAATTACTGCACGATAGGCCCAACGACTCCAGTTACATCCGGTTATTGATGAGTACATGATTACATAGCAATTCTGGTAGTCTTATGATACATATTTTTACTCTCTCATGCTACCAATGTTACAACTTTTCCAGTGATGTTCCCTCTAATGATGATGAACGCAAAAAACCAACGTCACAACTTTTATAATTTGAGTAAATTTCTTTACCCTATATGAAAATTTCTGTTGTCAGAGATGGCTCTTAGGACTCGCCGAGGTGGTGCTGCTAGTCGAGGAAGGGGCCGAGGTAAGAAACCCTTGGAGGTCGACACGGAGGAAGTTCCTGTCGTCAAACAAGAGCCGGTGACTGTTAAGGAGGAGGTGTTACCAAAGGTCGAGGTCAAGGAAGAACCGATGACCATCAGGAAAGAGTTTGCTTCCAAGGTTGAAGTTAAGGAGGAGCCACCGTCAGAGAGTAGTAGCATCGGGACCGACCCTCATGTCCCTACAGAAGACCTCAACCAGATTGAGCCTTCGTATGCAAAGTGGCTGATAGAATGGTACATGCCTGAACGCAACTATGATCCCTGGCTGTGAGGATTCATCGTCTGACTTGCGGTCTTTGCTGAGGCCAAAGTCGATTTTCCTATATGTTTTGGAATTTTGAATATTTGTGGGAATTTTGGAATATTTGTGGAAATTTTGGAATATTTGTGCTATGATCAGATTATAACGACGGATATTAGGTTACTCTTCAGGATAATTGATGTCTATTTTATATTAATTTGGTTTGGTCTATATGATTCTTGGATAATTGGTGTGCATTAAATTCGTATGTGCATATTTGGTCTATGTGATTCTTGGATAATTGGTGTGCATTATATATTTGGTCTATGTGATTGTTGGATAATTGGTGTGCATTATATATTGGTTTGGTTTATGCATATTTTTGCGAACAGGGAAAGTGCTGCAATTTTTTTCAAAAAAATCTCATTTAACGACGGACTAGTGACCGGTTAGCGACGAATATTTTCAGTTTTCGACTACTGTTCGACGACATATCTGTCGCTAACTAGAGATTTGAAAATGTTTCCAGGTAGCGACGGATGGTCGACGGAATATCCGTCGGTAACGTTCTGGTGGTATATAGTTTGACGGAATGGCGACGACTCATCCGTCGCCATGGTTCTGAAAATGTCAAGCATTTCCAGAACATGGTCGACGGATAATCCGTCAGTATTCCGTCGCTACTCCATCATCTGTTAGCGACGGTGATCGACGGAATAGCGACGGAATGATACACTCTGATACGCTATTATAACGATTTACCGACGGACCATTACGTCGCTAGTGTCTACACAGTTCAGTATTTAATACTTGAAATGGACGAAAGCCCGTCGGAAAGTCGTCGCTAATGCTTCGTATTGTGAAGTCGACAAGGAGTCGCTATTCCGTCCCTTGACGACTGCTTAGCGACGGACCGTTATTAGCGATGAGCCGATTGCCGACGGATTATTTTGGCCAAGATCCGTTAGTGATCGGTCGCTAATACAAATTACCGACGGACGGGCGACGGATCGGGCAGTCGTTAAATCGACATATTTTGGTAGTGTGGATTCTAAGATACCTTCAGGGCACTGCCGATTGGAGACTTTCTTTTGGTGGTGACGAGCCGAAGCTGGTTGGATATACCGACGCTGATATGACTAGAGATGTAGACACGAGGCGATCGACTTTGGGCTATGTAATGATGTTTGCTGGAGGAGCGGTATCATGACTGTCACGGTTGCAGAAGTGTGTTGCCATGTCGACGACAAAGGCATAGTACATTACGACGACGGAGGCTTGCAAGGAGTTGATGCGGATAAAAAAGCTGTTACAGGAAATAGGGCTAAAACAAGAGCAGTATACTTTGTTTTGCGACAGTCAGAGTGCTATTCATCTTGTGAAGAATCAGACCTTTCATAGACGGTCCAAGCACATCGAGACTCGGTATCATTGGATGCAGGATGTGGTTGAGAGGAAGGACGTGAAGCTTGAGAAGATTCATACAGATGATAACGGAGCAGATATGTTCACCAAGATTCTACAAAGGGAAAAGTGTCACTACCACATTTTAGATTGAGGGTATTTTGGTCATTTGTGAAATTTTTGAATTTATTTTAATTTATTTAATTGGTGATTGTGATTTTGACTAGTTGAGACTTTATAGACTAACCTAGGTGTTGACCCTAGCTATGGTGACTAGATTAGCATGGTGAGACCCTAGTCTAACTTAAGTCAATCTAAGTTAGTCATTTAGAAATCAAGACTTGAATATGAGAACTAGTGATTTGATGCATGGCTTATGACTTAGAATTGATTTCATGACTAGTGCTAGTAGGCCCATAGCCCATTGGACTAAACCTAACCCTAATTCCTACACACATGGTCGGCCACTTAAGGCTCTGTGAAACCCAGATTTTGGTTTTGTAATTTATTATTATTATATAATATTATCACTACTATTATTATTATTATATTGTGGGTTCGAAATTATTTTTCAAAATAATAATTTGGATTTTTGTTTGCGAGACCGAGCTTGGACCATTTTTTCGAAACCCAATCCCGACCCGAACCAAATTCTTCTTTTTACTTCTTTAAAAATCCTGTTTATACATATTTATTATTAGTTATTAGAAATAAAAAATAAAAAAAATAAAAAATAAAAATATGCACGTTTGGGCATGGTCACCCACGACCAGGCCACCCCCCTATTCTCCAGGATCACCCTTGCTTTTCTCCTCAACACCTCCTCCACATATTCTTTCTCACTACTCACTTTTATAACACCAACCACCCCACCACTCACGAACAAAAAAAAAAAATCACCAGCACTTCTCCTACACTCCCAAGTCAAACCCACTCCCTCACTCTTCCTCCTTTTTTCCACACCCGAGCTCTCCCCGGCACCCGAGCCCCGTGCCCCGTGAGTCACCCGCGCCCTCCGGCTCCGACCCGCGCCCACGGCTCCGCCCACCTCCGGGCCGCGCCACCTCCGGGTCGCGCCCCTCCGGCATCCACCTGCCGGCCTCGCACCACTCCGGCGTGGTTTCCCGCGAGCCTCCCGTGCCCCCGCTGTTGCGAACAACGCTGTCCAGCGCTGTCCCGGGGCTTCCGAACCTGCTGTCCGGGCTTTTTCGTGTCGGGTTCCGCTGTCCAGCGCAGCCGTACCCCGGCGAGGCGCTGTCCCGAGCCGGTCCACTGTCCGCGGATTTCTTTTCTTCTTTATACCATCTGAGAGCTCTAGCTGAACAACCCAAGGTATAATTTCGGTCCCGTTCTATTTTCGTAGTCGATGATGAAATTGGTCCCTGTTTTCCATAAAGAAATTCTCTTTATTTGTTGTGTTTCTGGGAAAATTATAACCGTAGGAATCCGATCTAGAAGACGATCGCTTTATCCCTTGGACTATGCGAAGAAGAAAAGCTCTCAAAATTTTGACAGTAGATATCAATGTATCTGTACAATGAATGAGAAAAAGAACTCTATTTATAGAGTCAAAAATAATAACCGAAAAGATAACTGTCTTCACAGCCTGTGCTTAGTTGAAAATCACGCAGGATTTAACATACGCAAGGCTGTGAGCAGTTACTGGACGTGACCTGTAACTGTTGGACACATGGCAATCATGCATGAGTCGTGTGCAAGTTACAGGACACGCAGGCGAAAGATCAGTGGCATGGCTGCCACGTACTCCAATTTGATGAAATCCACGCAGACTTGTTGAAGACGAAATCCACGTGAACTCGGTGTAGAAAGCTTCAAAATCTACTCAAACTTGGGGCAGAAAGCTTCAGGATCCACGCAGACTTCGAGGCAAAGAACTCAAAAATCTACGCAAACTTGAGGAAGAAAAACTTCAGAATCCACGCAAACTTGAGATGAAGATCACAAATACACGCAGACTTGAGATAGAACTGCCAGCTGTCTTGATTCGGCGTGTCTCGACTGACACAAAATCTCTGACAGTGATTGCTTTGTCAGTCGCATTAAATAACAAGAAACCCTTTTGGTACGCCAACTTGACGAAGGCTGAGTCTTGCTGAAGAAGATTTCGAAAATCACGCAATAGACGGCGATGATCTCTCGAGTTCTGTGCATACGTGGCATACGAAGAGACGTTTCTCGACTGTTGTGTTGTCAGTCATTATGATTCTGACGTATGGCTGAGCTGTCTCTGCGTGACTTCTAAAGGAGATGGCCAGGCAGAACTTAGCGTATCTTTTGTGCTGCTTCTTGGATCACTTTGCGTGACATGTTCTGATCAACTCAGCGTGACTTCATTTTTGAGGCCTACAAAACCCCCTTCAAAGTTTTCGAAAAATGATAAAATATTTTCGAAATACTTTGAAATAGAGATGATGAAATGAGTTAAAGTCACGCTGAGATGACTTAAATGATTTTTCGAAAGTCGAAAAGACTTTGAAGTTCTTCGAAAACACCCGAATGAACCTATTAAATATCATAATGACTCTTCGATCTCCGAGACTGATTGCGTCCAATTTATGATGGAATATGAACTGTCGACGAGATCTGTTATATAAACAGGAAGAGATTCTCAGTTTTGACATTCATCTCTCAAAAATATGACCCCAAAGGAAGCAGCCGAAGAGGAAGCACGCAAGTTGGGCTTTTGTTTCCATGGTGACCCCACTTTTGGGGGTAAAGAACCCGAACCTGTCGTCATCGAGCTCAAGGACGACTCCACGCAGTTAGCCAAGAATCTCTTGAGCTACTTTGGATTGGATGGCTCGTCTTCTTCTGATGGGCGGAGCCTTATGGATAAGCGTGAAATGCTCGAGACTCTGTTGCATCGCCTGGGAGTTAAGAGCGTAGAGGAGTTAGGCATCAAACTTAGCCGCTCTGGAAAATAGAGCGTAACTTTTTATGCTTTTGTTACACTTTTCTGTTTTGTCTTTTTGTAAGGCCATCAGTGCCTGTTTAAAGAATGAAGTACAACTTTTGTGTTTGATCTGCGTGCCTTTTAATGAAGAATATTAATTAGCACACTTTGACTGTTTCCAATGTTGCACTGTCTCCCGAAGTACACGTGACATTCATTCCACGTTTTACGAGCGCTACTCACGCGGATCTTTTCCAAGAATAGACCTGCACTTGACCCTTTAAATAGATGGATGAACTCCACACAAACTCATCTTCCCATTCTTCTTCCTCTCTTCTGAGAATGAATTTTCTGTGAGAAGAAAATACGAAAGCCATGTTGTCTGATGTCAGATCTCTGTGCATGCTACCAGACATGGGTCTGTCAATCCTTAGCAGCAAACTCAGCGGTAAGTTCAATATACACGCATCGAATTTTTTGTTTACTAAAAACAAATTCATCTTCCTGAAATGAACAGAATGCATCTGTCTTTGCTTGGCCAATTTCTGTTGGCTGATTTTTCTTTACTGTTTCTTGCAGAATTTTGGCTGAAAACCTTCTTCAGAACTGGCATTGGTGATGTGGATGCTGTGGAGAATATCCTGCTGACACCAACATCAGGGAGCTCATACGCTTTTGACGTGTACATCAGACAACTCAGAACTCTTCGTGGGATAGAAGGGTCTTCCTTAGATGGTAGGAAGAGCCATTATACACGAGAGTTGGATGGTGGAGTCAACTCTACTACCGAGAAATCGGGTAGTAGAGTTCCTTTCAAGGGAGAACTAGGAATTGTATCCCAAGGTTGGATACATTCCTGTCTTCCTTGAGAGGTTACCCCCATCCACCAATTGTATTGGCGGCAACACATTTTCATGTTGCCCTACTCTGTGGTTCTCCTCTCGTCTGAGAGAGAAGACCAGAGTTTGATTCCTGCTGGACACCCAGGAATTGCCACAAACAACGAGATTGCCAGAGAAGATCCAAGAAGAAATAGATCTCAGTTGTACATAAGATGAAAATCTAAGATTTGTAATAGATTTCCATTATGATTTGTAGAAAAGTCTAAGAAAATGTAATAGACTTTTTTGTGGTGAAATGAGAATGGAAATGATAATTCTTCTATGCTCAATGATTTGTATTTGTGGATGAATTGTGGACATGATAGATAATAAAATCATCTTTTCTGTTTTAGAGTATATGATATTATCAGAGGTATTATGGACGTGATAATATATAGGAACTCAAAAGAAAATAGATTGATTTCTATGCAGAGGTCAAAACATGACAAATGAGTAAGCAGATTCGGAATTGATTCAGAGGTTATGAAAACATGATCAATAACGAATCCCCACTTTAATAAATTGATAAAAGATTATGAACGGATGAACCGTTAGGAAATGATGAACAGATGAACTGTCGAGTGGATGTAATAAATGAACGGATGAACCGTCAAGTATTAATGAATATGTGAAACGTCGGATGAATGTGAGAAATGAATGGATGAATGAATATGTGAAACGTCGGATGAATGAGGAACTTCTGCCTATAAATATAGCAGAAATTTGGCGAGAACGAATACTTCTACTCCTCAACATAAAAATGTCATCTGGAGAAGCATCCAAGAAGACTGAGATAGCCTCAAAGGTTCAGAAAGGCACTGAAGAACGCCCTGCTGGTCCAGCCAAAACGAAGAAGACGGAAACAGGCGAAGGTTCGTCTGCACCCAAGCCACCAAGGGACATTCTGGATTTTCTGCTCGAACCAGGAAGGACTGAAGAAGAGGAAGCCATGAGGATGGCCGCTTGCAAATTCCTCGTGGGTTCTAGCAAGGAGGTTCTCGGCTCTTTTGCTGATCACGTCTTCGAGAAGGACAATAGTGGCCCACGTCCAAAAGTAGAGAAGGATGATAGTGATCTTCCTTAATATCATGTATCATCATTCATGAAAATAAAATAAAAATTTTATTTTTAAACATGAATTTGTCTGATGATTACAAGTATTTACATTTATACATAGTACTTTTTAAGGAATTTGCCATTAATAGGCATCAAAACTTTTCGACCATCCAATTCTGAGAGTTGATAAGCTCCATTTGAGAAAACTTTGCTCACAATATAGGGACCTTCCTACTTTGCGTCAAATTTGCCCTTACTCATATGAGTCATAGTCATAGGACGTCTGACTGTTAGAACAAGTTCTCCTTTTTGATATGATCGAACTCTGACTTTTTATTAAAAGCTCTTGAAATTCTAGCTTGATAGAATTCAATATTCTGTTGAGCAGATAATCGCTTTTCATCCAGAGCTTCTAATTCCTGAAGTCGAAGACGATCATTATTTTCTGAGGTAAGTTCATTAGCGATTGCTATCCTTAAAGAAGGAATTTGAATCTCTAATGGAAGAACAGCCTCAGATCCGTACACCAGAGAGAAAGGTGTACACTTAGTAGCATTACGGACTGTAGTGCGATAAGCCCACAAGCATTCACCAAGCTTCTCACTCCAATTTCGTTTGTTGGAAGAAACAAACTTCTTCAAGAGTTTGATGATGGTTTTGTTGAAAGCTTCTGCTAATCCATTAACGGCAGGATTATATGCGGTAGAAGCCACATTATCAATCCGATGATCGTCGCAGAATCGAGTAAATCTCTGGATGACGAATTGTGGTCCATTATCATGAATAATGCGCCGAGGGACACCAAATCTATAGATGACATGGTGTTTGATAAAGCTGATAACATTGGACGTCTTAACTTCAGATAAAGGAATGGCTTCGGCCCATTTAGAGAAGTAATCGGTTATTGCGAGAATGAACCGATGACCTTTAGATGACGGTGGATTGATCGGGCCGACAATGTCCATGCCCCAAGCTTCGAAGGGCCATGATGCTGCCGTCGGATGTAGAAATTCCGAGGGTTGATGAATAAAATCCGTATGAATTTGACAAGCTTTACACTTCTTTGCGTATTCGATAGCATCAGATACCATGGTGGGCCAATAATAACCCATACGTCGAATACGGTCTTGAAGTTTTGGTCCTGGCTGATGTGCTCCACAAATTCCATCATGTGCTTCACGAATGATTTGTTGAGCCTCGTCACCGGCAACACATCGAAGGAGTAAACCATCATAAGCTCGACGATATAAGGTCTTTGTTGTATGATTGTAATAGAATCTGAGTGATCGTCGTCTGATAGATGCTGCCTCACTCGGATCATCCGGAAGAATATCATATAATACGAGATCTAAGAAAGGAAGTCTCCAATCTTTATCCGTATTCTGATTCTCAGTCGAGTTACTGAAGATGAATTCCATGCTGGAATCGGATGAAGATGATATCGATTTACGACTGAATCCAAATCCTCTTGTTGTGTTGACGTCATGAGATGTTGATTCTTCAATGTCAACTGGAAGTCCTAGAGTCAGGTTATTTTCAAGATGAAATAATTCTCGATTACTAACAACAATCATTTGTTGCCGTCTGATTGGGATAGCCAGCACCGCTGCAAGATTAGCAAGGGCATCGGCTTCTGTGTTACATGCTCGCCTAACATGTTCAATGAAGAATTCTTCAAACGAAGAAGCCATAGATATAGCTGTTTTATGATAAGGAACCAGATCTTGATGGCGAACTTCATAAGTACCCCTGATCTGATTGACAATGAGTTTAGAGTCTCCATACGCCTCCAAATGTTGAATATTCAGATGTTTAGCGAGTTGAAGACCAATAAGTAATGCGTTGTACTCAGCTACATTATTTGAACACGGCTGATCGAGAGAATAAGCTCTTTGGATGGCAAGACCTTCTGGCGATACAAGAACAATTCCAACTCCAGCGACAATATCGCCATTAGGACCAATTCTTGATGCTCCATCAAAAAATAGACGCCAAGTAGGATCTTCTTCAGCAATTTGATTTGAATCTAGGACTTCATCTGGGATTTCATCATAGAGTTTTGAATTTTCTGGAATTGAGTGAGCCGCCAGAAAATTAGCTAATGCTTGTCCTTTAACTGATTTCTGAGGAATATAGTGCATGTCATACTGAGCAAGTAGGATTCCCCAGTTAGCCAATCGAGAATTCAAAACACTGGATTTCTTCATCATGATCCGTATAGGATTGATCCTGGAAATGACATGAATAGTCTGGCCAATGATATAATGATATGTCTTTTGGACAGCAAACATCAAGGCTAGACATTCTTTTTCAACCGGTGAATATCGAGGTTCATCTCCAGTCATAGTGCGGCTGAGATAATAAATGGCTTATTCATGGCCATTTTGATTCTTTTGAGCGAGTAATGCACCCAATGAATGACTCATTGCTCGAGTATAGAGGAGGAACGGTATTCCTGAGACGGGAGGTACCAATACTGGAGGGCTCATCAGATATTGTTTTATATCATCGAATGCTTTCTGACATTCATCATTCCAGACAAAACAGACATCTTTCTTCATAAGTTTGTTGAATGGTCTGCAGCGTCCTGATAAATTAGAGATATATCTCCTGATATAAGCGATTCTTCCTTGAAATCCTCGTAGCTCTTTTAAGGTGCGTGGAGGACGCATCTCTTGGATGGCTTTGATCTTCTCGGGATCCACGTGTATACCTTTAGAGGTAATGACGAAGCCGAGAAATTTACCACTAGAGACGCCTAAGAAGGACTTAGTAGGGTTCATCTTTAATTGATGCTTACGCATTAGATCAAATATAGCCTTCAAATCTTGGATATGATCCTCCTTTTATCGACTTTTGACAGCAATATCATCAACATAGCATTCGACTATTTTTCGCAAATGTTCACGGAATATAGTGCTCATAGCTCGTTGATAAGTTGCTCCTGCATTCTTGAGACCGAATGGCATAACTGTATAACAGTATGTACCAATCGGTGTTCTGAAAGAAGTGTGCTTCTCGTCCTCTGAAAACATTTTGATCTGATTGTACCCAGAATACCCGTCCATGAATGACATTCGTTCAAATCCACAGGTATTATCAACCATGACATCAGTGATTGGTAGAGGGAATTCGTCTTTAGGACATGCCGCATTGAGATCGCGGAAGTCTATACAGACTCTGATTTTGCCAGTCTTCTTGAGAACAGGAACTATGTTAGCCACCCAATCAGGATGTTGTTCCTCTCTGATAAACCCAGAGGCCATGAGTTTATTGACTTCAGCTTCAATTGCATCCATGATGTCTGGACGAAATCGTCGCTGTTGTTGTTTGACCGGTTTAGCATTCGGCAGGATGTTGAGTTTGTGAGTTGCAATCTGTGGATCAAGACCTGGCATATCTTCATAACTCCAAGCAAAGACATCGATGTAATCACGAATGAGTTTGATCATGTCTTTCTTATCAGTTTCTGAAAGACTTTCACTGATGAATATTGGTTTGGGAGATCCCTCCTCACCAACATCTATTTGAACAAGTTTATCTTCAGTCGGAGGTTCTTTTTGCTCGAAACGGAACTTCCATTGATTATCTAATCTTTGGGCCCACTGTTCTGATTCAGGTGAGATTTTAAACTCTTCTTCGTCTTCATCACTTTCTTCAGAATGGTCAATGGAAACCATATTGGAAGACAGAAGGTTGCAATAGAAGTCACCGATACTCGTATCGGAATCCCAAGAAGTGGTACTAGAAGAATCAGATCTCTTATCTTCGTCAGACTCGGGATCTTCATGGATAATATTGATGAAAGGAGTATGAGCAGTATAACCCAATCCGTATTTCGTCCTTCCATATTTCAAAGGAGGAATCCGGACAGGTATTTTTCTTTCTTTTCCATCATTGAGGCCAGTCCTGAAGTCATAGCCCATATTTTTGATGATGTCTCTAGATTGCTGACTATAACGACGTAGTTGTAATCTTCCAGTATCATCATTTTTGTCATCATCTTCAAGATCAGAAAGATTTTGAGGCCCTTTGTAAAAGAATATTGGAATGTCTCCTGGCTTTCTGCTGGGAACTAGAAAGTATGAAGATTGTACAGGTTCTAAAGATACATCTGTATGAACAGTCTGTACAACTCCTATGGTTATTGTGTTCAAGTCATCTAACAGATGTAAATAACTATGAACATAATTACACACATTAACGTACTGCAAAGGTGGAGACTTTTCATTAAATGTAAAAGCAGTAATATTTACATTGGGAGAAGGCTGAGCCTTAGAGATTTTAGCCAAGTCAATGACTAAAGGGGGAGAAGAAGAAGAAGCTTTGTTTCGATTAAGATCGATAACAAATGGCTCAGAAGAGGTGAGCTCCCTTGAAGTTTGAGTAGGAAGAGTAGTCCGCCCTCCAACTGGAATTAGCAGAGTATCTTGTGAAGTTACAGGAACTGTAGTACGTCCACTGACAGGAATGATCAGTGTATTTTGAGTAGATGACTGAGGTAACGGAGAGATCCGTCCACTCACTGGGATGATGAAAGAATCTTCTCCAGAGGGTTTAAGAGATTGTTGCTGAGTAGTTCGACCTTTAACAGGAATTATTAAAGTCTCACTTTGTGCATCTTCTTTCTCCATAGCTTGTATGATCCTTGTATACTCTTCTTTGTATATTCGGGAATCGTTGAAATAAGCTTCAACCCCATGGAAAGGATTTATATCAGCAACTTCTTTTTGTACTCTTCCATTGCTATCAATGTATTTAAAACATTGATGAAGAGTAGAGGGCACCACATTATTTTCATGAAGAAAGGGCCTCCCCAGAAGAAGATTATAGGATCCCACGATCTCGATCACATAGAAAGTGACTTTAGATCTGAAATCGCCTATCTGAAGCTTCAGATGAATCTTTCCCAAAGGCTCACTTCGGCTTTGATTGAATCCCAAGATAGTAGTAACCGTCTTGGAGAGCTTGTGAAGAGGGATTTTTAGTTCATCCAACAAACTCTTTGGCATTATGCTTATAGCAGACCCTGGGTCAATGAGGATACGATCTATCTTCATCGTATCAATATAACCAGTGTAGTAGAGAGGTCGGTCATGTCGATTATCCTCCAGTAGCATGTCGTCTTGTGTAAAGGTGATATTTGGGATAATCTCCAGTACACTGTTGCAATGTAAGCAAGTGGCAGGTTCCGTATCTGGCTTCTTCAATTGTGCAAGACAAGAGTCAGCTTGTAGAAGTGCTTCACTTAACGTCTCCCGAGTTTCTTTAGAAAGACGTAGAAGTTCAAAAAGGGACATTCTAGCTGGAGTATTAGCAAGTTGAGCCAAAATATCGAAGTTGTAAGGCTTCTGAAGTCCAAGAGGAGAAGACTTCTTGATTGGCTTATCAAACCGAGCCTGTTGTTTGCCTTTCTCCAGAGCCGTAGGCTTGGGAGGAACAGGTTCAGTGGATGATTCTTCTTCAGGAGGAACATTAGGAGCATCTTTAGCATCTGAAGGGATATCAGTAGGATCTTCAGGATTTTTAGAATAATCCTTTAGGTAAGGTTTCCCCGTTCGAGTAGCACTAACAAGTGCTTCTTCTTTATCTTTTGGCTCTGTGTCAGAGGTAGACCCAAGAGAAGTCATATGACATGACTTGATCTTTCCAGCCTTCTTGGATTTTTAAGAAGAAATCTTTTGAGGAGAAGGCGATTCAAAATCTGCCACTAGATCAGGATGGATCCACATGATTTCCCCTGTTTCTAAAGTGATTGGCACTAATCCTTCAGACTGTGGAGGAGGAAGATTTACTATGTCAAGAGTTGCCTTGAGAATAGGAACAATCCCACTTTTAAGGAGTTGAGGAGGGAAATCTCCAAATTGCATAGAGACGACGTTGGAGGTGACGGTCTTCTCTTTTGGAGTAAGAGAGATAGCTCCAGATTTAATCATTTCTTGGATCTTTTCTTTCAATACATAACATGTACGAATTGTGTGACCCAGCATTCTGTGATATGGACAGTATTTAGGATGATCTGTCTTACCAGCTTCATCAGGTTTCTTGATCTCTGGTAATTGTATTTTATTACCTTTCAGCAGACATTCAAAGATACCAAGGACATCGTCGTCGTCAAAAGAATATTCTTCTTTGGGGCGAGGTGTTCTTGATTGTTGAGTTGTAGAGGCAGGAGTTTGAACATTTGATGCATCTTTGCTCTGAAGATTAACTTCAAGAGTTTCTTTTCCTTTGCGAGCATTATTTTTATTGTTAGCACCTTGTCCTGTTTCTTTAGGAGTCATCTGCACTCCTAAACCTTTGAAGGTTTCAGCACTGATTTCTGCAGCTTTGGCACTGACTATGAAGGAAGACCAATCTTGAAATTGAGTGGACCCTGTCCACATACTGATGATTGGCAACAAGTTTGATTTGCACGTGTCAATGGTGACAGCATCAGGAGTTCCAAGAGGCATCTTCAGAGCTTTTCTTCGAAACCGTTCAATGTATTCCTCTGTAGATTCATTATTTTTCTGTTTGATTCTAATAAGAGCAAACATAGTCATGTCATTAAGCCCTTCATAGAACCTTTCAAGAAACATCTGTTTGAAACCAGCAAATGAGGTAATACTCCCATCTGGGAGACTCCTATACCATTCATAAGCCATTCCCTTGAGACATCCAATAAATACCCTAGTAAGGAGGGCATCACTTGGTTGCAGTTGATCAGTCATCACTTCAAAGTGATTGATAAACTAACTTGGAGAAGTGGTTCCATCATAAAATGAGATAGTAGGAGGCTTGTATTTAGGAGGATATGATACTTGCTTCCATTCTATCGGATAAGGCTATTTGATGCCTAACCTTTGTAAACCATCCTTTTGTTTGAATGCCTCGAATTGAGTTTTGAGATTCTTCAATTCTTCAGAGACAACTCCCGAAGATTGTGGAGTTGTGGCTTGTAGAGAATAGTTGGGAGGAGGAACAGCATTGTAAGCACTACCCCCAGCTCCAGAGAGACTAGGATTTGGTTGAGCTGGTCCAGGAGTATTGGATTGTACTGCTGGAGGAACTTGTACTGGACTTATATCAGTATCAACTGGTATGGCATCTGATACAGTCTGTCGATTTTGCAACTGAGCTGTCATAAGTTCATACATCGACTTCATTGTGTCAGTCATAGACTTCATTTGCTGTTCCAAAAAAGCAATTCTTTGATCTTGAGGAGTCAAGGAAGAAGAAGGTTCATCAGTATTCCCATCAACCATGTAAGTCGTGACTGTATGAGGGATTATTGATGAACTAGTAGATGTTGTATGCTCTGAATCATTGCTTTGTGTATCAAAGTCAACTATAGGAGAATTACCCCCAGTAGGAAGAGGTGGGAAGTTAGATTCTCCAAGAAATTCAGAATCAATTTCAGGGATCAAATTTCTTTGACTAGAAGCCAGGACTCTTGCTTTGGTGTTTCTATATACTCCATCTGGACTATCAACTCTACCCCCTGTGTCCCGAGAAGTCATGTTGACAGAGGCAAACAAAGGCTCATCTTCATCAGGCATAGGTTCATACTGAATCCTATTGAAGACAGACTGTTGTTTATTTTGACATCTGCATTGCATTGTGACTCTTGGCTGGAAGTTACATTCATGATCACCATGGTCTTGAACTGTTGATTGACATCTGCACCGAATTATGACTCTTGGATAGAAGTCACATTCAGCATGTTCCTTTGATATAGAATTACTCCTTCTCTTCTGTTGAAGATATTCCCGTAAATCTGTTTGTGAAGATTGAGGAGTATACTTCCTGTTCTTGGGTCTTGATGGCTCTTGATTATACAAAGAGTGATTAATGTGAGCCACATAATTTCTTGCATACTCTGCATCTGGATCTTTTATCTCCATATCCAATTGGTATGGTTTCTTAACACCAGAGGTGCTGAGTTTTGTTCTTAAATCAGTGGAAGGTAACACATTAATTTTAGAAACATGGAGTTTTTCTTCCATTGATCTGGATATTTGCAGAGAAGGAAGAGTTGAACCACTCCTTTGATTAGGAGTTGGTAACAGACCCTCTTTAATGGACAGATTCTGTGTCCAATTTGAAGAAGTCATAGGAGAAGATATTAAGGAATATTTCTTCTTAGACTCATTCAAGTTTTGAGACATAGAATGTCCAGAAGGAAGAGTAGTCAAAAGACCATCTCCTTTCCTTTGACTAACAAAAGTATCAGTCAAAGCTGTTCCTGAAGTAAAAACTACAGGAGCAGAAGAAACAACTAAAGAGTTATTCCTTTTCGAAGGGACTTTGTGTGGAAGACCACCCCCAGTTCTAGTAGAACTCGATGAAGAAGAAGAGATAACTAAGGAGCTATTCTTCTCTGATGAAATACATGCTGAAACAGACTTGGTTAAAGAACCAGAGCTGTTAGCGTGACTTTTGATTTTAGAATTACACGCTGGAATAGATTTGGCTAAGGAACCAGTACTGTCAGCGTGACTGTTGAATGTGGGATTGCACACTGGAACAGATTTGGCTAAGGAGCCAGTACTGTCAGCGTGACTTTTAGAGTTGAATTTGCACGCTGGAACAGATTTGGCTAAGGAGCCAGTACTGTCAGCGTGACTTTTAGAGTTGAATTTGCACGCTGGAACAGATTTGGCTAAGGAGCCAGTACTGTCAGCATGACTTTCAACTTTGGAGATACACAATAGAACAGATTTGGCTAAGGAGCCAGTACTGTTAGCGTGATCTTTGATTGCTGTCATCTTCGAGTGCACAAGAGTGTGCGTGCTTGCAGTAGAGCTCTTGCCAGTGTTAGGAGCAGACACTGTGGCAGAGACTTCACCATTGACTGCCAACTGATTCTTAGGGACATAGACAGAGTGTCCCTTCGACTTGGCAGTGATGATGGAGGCTGGAGTGGGCTTGCCACCCTTAGCCCGCTGTATTTCTTCATAGGCGAGTTGATCGAATTTGATCGTCATCACCTTCTTCGTCGAGCCGATTGACGAAATGTCGTATTGAGTTGTTACCATCTCAGAAGAGGAGATGGTTTTCCCCAGCAGAGTCGCCAATTTGTTTTCCATAAAGAAATTCTCTTTATTTGTTGTGTTTCTGGGAAAATTACAACTGTAGGAATCCGATCTAGAAGACGATCGCTTTATCCCTTGGACTATGCGAAGAAGAAAAGCTCTCAAAATTTTGACAGTAGATATCAATGTATCTGTACAATGAATAAGAAAAAGACCTCTATTTATAGAGTCAAAAATAATAACCGAAAAGATAACTGTCTTCACAGCCTGTGCTTAGTTGAAAATCACGCAGGATTTAACATACGCAAGGCTGTGAGCAGTTACTGGACGTGACCTGTAACTGTTGGACACATGGCAATCATGCATGAGTCGTATGCAAGTTACTGGACACGCAGGCGAGAGATCAGTGGCATGGCTACCACGTACTCCAATTTGATGAAATCCACGCAGACTTGTTGAAGACGAAATCCACGTGAACTCGGTGTAGAAAGCTTCAAAATCCACGCAAACTTGGGGCAGGAAGCTTCAGGATCCACACAGACTTCGAGGCAAAGAACTCAAAAATCCACGCAAACTTGAGGAAGAAAAACTTCAGAATCCACGCAAACTTGAGATGAAGATCACAAATACACGCAGACTTGAGATAGAACTGCCAGCTGTCTTGATTCGGCGTGTCTCGACTGACACAAAATCTCTGACAGTGATTGCTTTGTCAGTCGCATTAAATGACAAGAAACCCTTTTGGTACGCCAACTTGACGAAGGCTGAGTCTTGCTGAAGAAGATTTCGAAAATCACGCAATAGACGGCGATGATCTCTCGAGTTCTGTGCATACGTGGCATACGAAGAGACATTTCTCGACTGTTGTGTTGTCAGTCATTATGATTCTGACGTATGGCTGAGCTGTCTCTGCGTGACTTCTAAAGGAGATGGCCAGGCAGAACTTAGCGTATCTTTTGTGCTGCTTCTTGGATCACTTTGCGTGACTTGTTCTGATCAACTCAGCGTGACTTCATTTTTGAGGCCTACAGTCCCCGATTCCCTCCCGGTAATTCGGTTTTAGGTCGACGTAGTGACTTCGGATTTTCCGGAGACGTTTCGGTGACGTTCTGTGGTTATTTCGGAATTTTTCGAAATGTGTTTTTGGATTTTTGGGTGCTGTGATTTCCGATTTCATTTCGGGATTTTTGATTATATTTCGGGTTCCGATTAAGCTTCGGAAATTATTCTGTGAATTTAATTTTATGTAAAAATGGTTTTAGACGTTAATTCTTGGGGTTTTCCCTGGTTTGGGGTAATTGTAGGAATTGTTGGCGCATTTTTCCAGTTTTGGGTTATCCCAAATATAGAGGGAATGCTGCCCAAATTTTTATAAAATTTTATAAATGAGTTTTAAATTGGTTTTCGGAAATATTTATTAAAATAGATTTTTGGGCGACGACCATACCGGTCCGTGGGCCCTAGCGAAATACAAACGAAATCGGTTTTACCCGGACGTTGAGGCATTAGCTAAAAATAGTGACGATTGGACCAAGTCTGAGACTCCTAAGATTTAATTTAATTTATTTTTAGTTTTGTTTTTGATATTTAAAATACGGGACTTTAGTCAGAGCTAACTAATTTTCTCTTATTTCATTTATGTAAAGTTTGTAAGGGCATAAGCCCATATTTCTATTTTGTTAGCTGTGCCCCTGTATTGCGTAGTCTAGGTTTTTCATTTTCTTTTCTTGGTTGATTTTTCCTTTATTTTCTGGTTGGTTTTATTTTTCATAATTAGGCGCTTAGTTACAAAATGGCTAATAAATATTTTGTATAAATTAATAAAAAAATTCACGATATAATAACTTGAATAAAATATTGATAATTAACAAAACCCACGTTTTATCATTGAAAGAAAATGTAGTTTTATACGTATAATATTAAAAATACAAAGTTTTGCGAATTAACCGGTAACGACAATTTTTTCAAGTCAACCAGAAACTTGCTATCCAACTAAATGAGAACCAACGTAGCACGCGTCGTAAATCGTTAGCAGTAGATTAAATAAACAAACTTAAAACTTGACTAGGATCTGCTACTAGAAATTGCAACTAGCACACCTAGCTTGGTTTCACAATGGTTCTAAGTCAAGTTCTCCAACTGTAGGATCTCGGAGACGAACCTAGCATCTTTCCGGAACCAACATCGTATCCAGTCATAAACAAAGACAAGTATATTTTGTGTTAATTTACAATTATTTAGTAATCGTTTTATTGCAAGTTTAAACCACGATGCAACACGGAACTCTCTCTGAGAGCATTGACTGATTGACTGTTGGGTACTGGGGGAGTAGTGTAATGAGTATGACCACATCCACAGTAGCATAATAACTATATTAGCTTACCCCTCATACACACGGGGAGAAGCCATATCATTCACTGTATAACCTAATCCGGTCATATTCATTGCCTATTCACATCACAATTTTTAACTGCTGGAGAACTATTTATTTCAAATTGTTTAAAAGTGCATAACTCTATTATAAATTCAATTGTTGGATTATCATGAATTGTACTTTGCTCCCTCTTGACTGGAGATAACATTTTTAGGGGATTTTGAGGATGCTGAGCTGTTATACAACAGCTATTATGACCCAGTTCTGTATCATGTGGTGTTGCCAGAGTCCCCATTAGAGGACACAGGCCCTGAGGCCGACGAGCTGAACGCTTAGCTAGATATTTTTCCTGTTTCCAGTTCTGTTGTTTGAAATTTGTTAGTTTGAATTCAGCATTCATTTCAGTTCTTTTACTTTCCAGTTGTATTTATTCAAATGTTGAATAAAGTTTTTAAATTCTCGAATATTCAGTTGTGATAAATGTATAGATGTTGTGAATACCTGCTAATGGAACAGCTTACTGCCGCCGTCTCACAACGGTGTAGGCTGGGCATGATCCGGTTCGACCCAATTATTTGGGATCAGGTCGTGACAGGCTCCCCTTTCCTATAAATAATCTCTTAAGTTGTTCCTGCCTCTTTTGTATTGAAGGAGCCCATAGAGAAAAGAAAGGTTTGTCCATTCTTCCCAAATCCATAGATTATTCATTTTAAATCCTTTTCTACTCTAGTTTCTTGTATTAGAGCCTAATACTCTCCTATTTTCTGATTGTGGAGTTTAATCCCAGCTTTGGGTCAATTTGAAGCATTTGGCTATCAAGGAGGAACCCCCATTTGAAGCTTTTTCTTGCTAATTGTACCTATAGGTAAAATACCTCTAATTATTCTAATATTCTGTTTTCTTTGCATTTAGGGCTAGATCTAGGTGTCCCCTAGCTGTCCCTAGAGTTTGGGTAAATTTCGTGTCCATTTGGTGTCCGTATCGAACACGTGTTATAGTGTATAGGAAGGTGTTTGATTAAATGTCACTTAGGAATTTATTTTCGTGTTTTGTAAAACTAATTACATGGATATCTAGATCTAGGTATGTGTAATAATATTTGTGAAGACTGAGTCATGTTTGGTGTCGTCTTTATGTCGAATTTTGTGTTGGACACGCAGCACGGGAGCTCGGTCGGGTGCCCTGCTGCCCGTGTCGGAGTTCTCCACAGACACAACACTTTATGACACCAAAATTGGTGTGAACGTTCCCTAGGTGACTGACACGAAGACCCTAAAGTTTTGTTGGATATTATTTAGTGGATTATGAGATATTCGACTCACACGGATTTTACACTGTCGTGCACAGTCGGCCATGGGGCTGCTGACACTTTATTCGTGTCTCACATGGACACGTCCTAGACACGACTTAGGATGGTGAACCCCTAGCCCTATCTTAGGCAAACCACTAGACAAGAGCATGTGTCCTATTTCGTATCATGTCGTATCCACGAGTGGTGTGCACGCGTGCACGACGCTGTCGAGTGCACAGTTTCGTGTGTCTGTGGTTGTTTGTGATTGGAGACGATTGTGTCCAGTTTCTTGGACACTAGGACACCCCACTACACCATCACTTATGTATCATTCATTACCAACCATTATTTTGAATTATTATTTGTTATTTCAATTCGAATTGTGAAATTCCCTAAAAATCTGATACATGACTGATTCCCTGATTTTCCTGAGTTTAATACATGTTCGACTGATTTGTGTGTTTAATTCAAATGAGGATTTCACCTGTACACATCTGGGATTAGCTTAGAATGCTAGGGTTCACATGGCAAAGGATTTAGTTTTCATAATTGCATTCGGGTTGGGATTTCTTTTTATTGATGCACTGTTTTGTTTGATTTAATTCTGAGAACACACATGACTCAGATTTGCACACTGAAATCTGAGTTGAACCTGGGAATTCAGATTGTTGGGGTTACATTGTTCCTCACAATGATTTATATGTACACACTGAATTGGATTTACACACACTGCCTAACTCGATATTTTACACATTGATTGTTGTATTAAATCTGAGAATTGCCAACTGTTTGTACTGTCCCCACACTATTCACACACATACATCCCACTGATTCCTGAGAAATGGGAAGGCACACACCTAAATCTGAGTTGACACACACAGGACACACCCATGAACTAAACTGTCACACATTGACTGTTACACTAAAAACTGAGAAAATTGAGAACCATATTGGTTCACATGAGACACACACACACATTTAAGACATATACACACACACTCAGGCACTTACATAAAACTGGAACCAGAGAACATGATGTTATCCTAACTACACACACATTACACATGAGAACAAATTTCACCACTGATTGAAACTGTCACATGACACTCTCTACTAAACTGTTACACACACACCCATATCATTCACCCTCACATCATATGTTTACACACACCCTTGCACCATTTCTGAGACACTTATCTACAAATACATCCACACACACATGCCTAAGTTATATGCATTGTATATTTATATGCCTATTTGCAAATTGAACATTGATTGATGGTTGAACCTAATGACTAAATCCCTCTTTATTCATAACTTGTTAACTGACCACACATTTGTTTTGTTCACACACACACTATGTATATGTACACATAACCTTGACACATTGCCCTCTATGCATGTTCTTCCCTCTCTAACCCTCTCTCTATATATATATCATTGTATGTATATATGCATATATGTATACATTAGTTTCCTTTGAGATGTTCCTGTGTATGCCTATATATATAGATATTATATGTACATATAGGTAACTGTATGTTTGATGGCTTGTATAGCCTATGGTATATGGAGTGTGTACACATGAGTGTTGGGTTATGTTAGGCTAGTGTGACTTGTATTGATGTATACTTGCTAGGATAGTCTTGGTTAGGCCTAGTAAGACTTGTTGGGCTAGGTTTGACCTAGTTGACCTAGTTGACTAGAGTAGTTTGACTAGAGTTGACTAAATATTGACTTTAGCTTAGATTGACCCAAACATCATGTAGAATACATCGTAGTACTTTATTTTACCAATTTGGATATGTTGTGACTTGTACTATTCTGATTAGGAGCCAGACACCACTCCTCAGGCA
Organism: Iris pallida; assembly: GCA_029216955.1. Classification (NCBI taxonomy): domain Eukaryota; kingdom Viridiplantae; phylum Streptophyta; class Magnoliopsida; order Asparagales; family Iridaceae; genus Iris; species Iris pallida. Next base: position 2,600,254 of record JANAVB010028397.1, on the reverse strand, counting down.
GTATTTCATTCAGACACTCAGGATATCAGGCGAGTACATTCTCTGACCGTTTTATACTTGCTAGGACTATTTTCTTGCTCTAGATTATTTTATTTGATGCTGACACGAAGGAAACACGGATTAGTACTATATGATCTTTTCATACGATGTTATCCCCCTCGGGAGTATCAGATACATTATATCATGTGCATTTCACTTTCATCATATATCCTTGTGCTTTCATCATTCATGTGCACTCTTGTGATTCATGTACTCTCATGTTCACGGAGCCCCCATGTTTATATTCATATGCACCTATTTCTGGGCCCCCATATGAAATCATGTACAATAACATAACTTGAATGGATCCTTGTGTATTGATTGGGTACGAGGGAGTATAAATAGTCATGTGGACAATTTCTAAAGTAGTATAGCCATGTACAACCTCTCATATTTATTATCAAGCCGTTCATATGTCTAGCTTGTACTCTAAATCACTAGTTCACTATAGCTCTTTTCTTATAGTAGATATTTCATCATAGTCTTCTCTTTTACTCATATATACTCTTCAGCGTTTCATGTATCTTACTCTATTGTCTGTATTATATTTCTTTCATGATATAAACTGCGTGAGATGTACTTTGCTCGCTCCAGCCCTGACAGAACCTGTTGAAATATTACAGATGACTTCGAGGAGCTGTGTCCCACTTATTACGGAGCAGGCCTAGATGACACATGTGAGCTGGACCCTCAGGAGGACCCAGCACTTGCAGATGATATTACCCCAGTAGACTAGGCTAGTTAGCTAGACTAGTTCTTATTATCATTCTGTCAATTTGATACACTTGTATTTATTTGGAGATTTGTATTCTGGATTGTGGAGTTGTTTATTTTAGACTTATAGCTATCTCTCCCTTATCTATATTTATTATCTGTGGATTCTGTGATTTAATCTATTCTATCTTATCATACTTTTCTTTCTTAGTTGTGATTGAGTTGTACTTTATTATGTCACCTTCATTCGGAGTGTATATACTGTACAGGTACCTTATAACTGTTAGATGTATGTGACCTAGGACAGTGTTCTACCATCGACACTACGGCGTAGGCTGGACGTAACCACTTCTCGTGCCCCTACACTGGGTGCTGGTCGTGACAAAAAGTTTGAGTTCTGCAGGCATATCGTCGGGATGACGACCTCCTCCACATATTTATGAAGGGAGAGAAATGTTAGAGTGGGTGGGATTCCCAACCTATGTGGAGAAGACCCCGGAGTGCTACGAGCGCCGTCTGTGTGTCAAAGAAGCTCGGGAAGGTGACGAGGCCATTCGGAGACGAAGCAGAAGCTCGAGAGCTACCAGAGTATATTCTGGAACAGGGAAGGTAGAGTTCGGGCTGAACTCTGCCCCTTGGTTCCAAAACTGTTCTATCACGAAAACACAGAGTTTGGCCGAACTTTGTGTCGACGGGCTGAGGCTGATTTCAGGGTATTTTTATACCTTTGGATTCGTATCATACGGTCCAGATTTTGCTACAGATTAGAGGGTTTATACATAATTTTTTCTAACGCTAATCACAACACAACATTGAAGAAAATAGAGAGAAAAGAGACAAGAGTGACATTGCAACTTTGGGAGAGAAGAAGGAGGATTGAAGGCCGTTTTCGAAGGAGGAGCGTGTTCGGGTAATCTCTACTCGTCGTCTTTGTTCTTCGTAGCCTTGTAATCAATTATTCTTGCTTCCAAGTGTTGTGGGGATCCATATTGGATCGGGAGAAGTTTGTCGAGGGTGTACTCCTTTATTTCATTAGTGAAGGCTTCTCAAGGGTTGGACTCCGATCGTCCCGTGGTTTTTTTTGCAAGGGTTTTCCACATAAAAAATTCTCTATCCGCGTGGATTGTGTTTGGTGTTTGGTTCGTGCGTTGTATTGCTCGGTTCTCTCGCAAGTACTCTCTAGTTTGGGGAAATGTTTCCACGCTTCTTTCGTAATAGATTCGACATATTGTGTTTACCAGGTGGCCTCAATTTATCGGACCTATTTGGAGATGCTACAACACTAGGAGGTAAATATTTATTTAATTATTTGCTTAGTTTAATTCTTCTTCTTCTTAAATTATTATGTTTATCATTTTTTTCGACATCATATAGGTTCAATGATTACCCTACGTGCATGAACAATATGTTCCTGGGATACAGAGAACAACCTACAATTTTAATCTCCATAAGAATTATGTTATATACTATAAAAATATTATGTTTCATCCCACTGATTGAACAATACGACAAATTATGATGAAACAAATAATTCCTGAAGAGCCACTAAATTTGAGTTGTGGTAGAGCCAGTGCAGCTGTAAATAATTTCGAGTTGGAATTTCATATTCCAGACATATGGCACGACACACGTCTCTTAAATATGGATGATGGTAAGTTATTAAAAAAATAATATAAAATATAATTAAGTATAAATGTATGTTATGATTATTTAATGATGCATCACATTGTGATAACACTTACAGATATTGGTGGGGAGCCTCACGTATAGGCAATAAAGCCTATGCATTCCAAGATTACTTCCTTTTAGCATCGAGCTATAGATGATTCTAACTTGCGTGCATTTTATGACTGATAATATAAGAATTTCTGGATTATGTGCGAGCGTGCCAATAGCCTATGATGCCTCCATTAAATATCTTACAAGATTATCCTACGGCCAGTGTTAGTCAGAGACAACCACGCCATCAGCGAAAGGTTAGGCACAATGTTATGAGCATGCCGCATCAGGTTGACGAAGGCCCTTCTCAACAGACTGGCGATGGTACTTCTCGACAGGATGGCGGTGGCCCTTCTCAGCAGGTTGACACGTCATAGTGGTTCAAGGGCTTTGATATGAGATACTATACGCAGATATTAACAACACCATTATGACCGATACCTACTCAGGAGGAGGACACATAGGAGGATGGTGGTTCAGATGCGCTTTCGGAGGATATATACAACGGAGGAGAGAGTATCACGCCCCGACCCGGAATCACCCGAATCATCATCCTTACAGGAGACGTGATGCCGTACGAGCCTGGAGTTGCGCTCGTACAAGGCAAGATGACAAGTTCTCAAATGGTTATCTTTGAGTTGAACATTAACAACGAAAGGAATACAGAGTATACGAAATAATTCTCTTTATTGATATTCGAAATACGATTACAAAGGCTTTCGATAGCCCAACAGAATTTACCAGATTGGCTACAACACTCGGGTTCTCTCTTGCCCACAAAGGATTTCAACGTTCCATACATCATGCCTTCTATATCTCGGCCGCATCAATACTGTTGCATGTCCGAAAGTCAATGCGATTGCACGCCTCAATACGCTTTGGCATTCCAAGCCTCAATGCGTTCAAGCGAAGCTCCGCCGCGAGTAGACCAATTCCCTGAACCTGCTAGCAAAATAGTGGGGGATTAGTACTTTCGTCCTCGCTGTACTGATCAAAAACCTACTTAACAAACCGACATTTAGTATTGTATTGATTCATGCAAACATACAATTTAGTTCTCTTTCTATGTTCTTCTTAGGATGAGTTCATGGCATATTCAAAGACTGTAAAGCATGTTATCATGGCAAGCATGTTATTCAATTCGCATAAGTAAACAGGCAAGCAATCTCGTATTCGTTTCGTAACGCGACTTACCAATATCGACGCACTCGCCCTTGCACCGACGCAAGGCAAATACGCCTATCAGATTTTCTATCATGTTATAGTGCCCTCTATTCAGAGTCTATATGAGCACGATATATACCTTGCACTTTCAACCCATCGCCCTTAACTATATAAAGGTCACTAGCTTTCCGGGCTAGAATGAACTTATATTTATCGAATCGAAACATAAGACGATGTTAACTCTGTGCGGTTGCTAACCAAACATCATAGGCCACCGAAATAATCGTAGCAAGTGGCTTATCACATTCACCAGAAGGTCGTTACCCGTCTAAATGAAGTGCACCAACAATACCATAAACGCAATCCCTCTTAGGCCGAACGGTCCCAGTGTTCTGGTACGCCACGTTCGAGGGAATGCCCATGCACGAGCTTTTATATCTTTAAGTCCATTTGACCATGCAACGAATCTTATCTTTCATAAAATCAAGCAAGTTCACTTATCTCTATTTCAATTAGCACAACGCCCCAATGTCCTCAACGAACGCTCGAAGGCCACGAACATTTCGAAGGCACCATGTCGCATCGACAGTTATGTCACATCCGTGCCACAACTGTTCTCCTCATCGCAACGATGCCATCTTTTGTAAATATCGTGCAACTGCGCACATTCGCCGTCTTTTCTTGTATCGTGCATTCAATGTAAGCCTCGAAGCCGTGTTTCCCATATTCTATGCCTTAGTATTTAACGCGTTATATTTATGTTCCATCCTTCCGACTCATACAACTGAGGTACGCCTCGATAAGGTATTCAATGTTCTATAGTTCGTGCTCTGAGGCACTCGCACCGATATAGTCTTTCAATGTTCTAGCATGCTAACTCGTGCGCAGGGGCACGAAATAACTTATGCACTGGGACACTCGTTGATACAGTTATCCCATGTTCTTATGGATTGCGCACCGAGACGCTCGCCTTTGCGATATTCAATGTTCCACAGCGATTCGTACGTCTGCCGTACGATTCATTTCAATTGTTCTATCTAGTGTTTGACATGCACTATGTTTATCTCTCTATCGAGCCACGTCCGTGGCATTGATAGATTAACTCAGCATATAATGAAATGTATTTTACTTAAGCATGACGGAGTAGGAAAGAGAGCCAATGTCCCCCCACCTTGAGTCGATCCATCTTTGTTGTTTCGCCAAGCCGATGCGGCTCAATTTCATAACTTTGTTGCACGACCACTCTCCTGACTTAGCCATTCGAGCACTTCATGCTTCATTGAATTATACGTCCGTTTTGGCTTATCGTGCCAACGCTTCAGTCCGTCGTAAGGCGACGATTTGTTTTCGCGGACCCCTTACTGAATAAGGCAAAAGATCGACCTCTAACATTTCAGCATAAACGTATAGCCTGTACATGAAACCAACTAAAATCAATACTTGCATCGATTCGAACTTGCGCCTTGGTCGATTCGATTTCTTAGAGTCTTTGAGTCGTCTCAATGCACTTATCATTCGAGGCAACGCGGCGCTTTGCATCGATTCACTCGATGCATTCTTTGGGACAAGGCAACTCTTCGCATCGACTTAGTTCGATGCATTGCTCGGAATAACTTAACACTTTGTATCGATTCAGATCGATACGTAATTGGGTCAACGCAACTCTTCGAGTCAACGACTCAGCATAATGCACCGTGCGGAACGGGACATTACATAATATACCACTCAAAACAAGGTTCATCCTCGAACCGAAACCAATATTAAATTTCCAAGGGTTTCACTAGATCGTTCCACGATCTCGTCTCACTATCGTTTGGATCATACAACTTAGTTTGGAATCATACACATATATTAGGTGCCCTACCAATATATGCATTTCAGCCAAGCTCAGTTGTAGGATATCAGAACAACGCTAACATGTAACTTCTTATTCTCAATTACTTGCCATCTCGTACTCTTGACCGAACTTGGGCTCTAGCATAAGTTCTCACAATTCTATTGCATATGCATATTGATACATACGCGATCCTCCAACAAAAGTCAAGACACGCGATGCGATTCAAAAATCGCATTTCTTACTTTGTATATTTCATCGGGACTATCAATTATACGTGTCGCGTCAAGCCGTCGCGCATCCGATCACAACGAGTCTCCGCAACGCCTTGCGTTCGGCGTCACTATCCAACGATTTCTGATGTTTCACTTCGTATCCTATCTCGATATGATTCTCTTTTGTTGACTTGCAAAAGCATCAACATTCAGGACTACGTCCGTTAGGTGACTTACCTAGACACCGTGCTCAAATCCTTCCGATGCAACTTTAAATTGACATTGCACAAAGGCCACAATCTATCCGACATAATAGTTTACATCGAGGCGACGGTGCTCAAGATAACGATCACCTTGACACGAAGGTCTTTACGATGCGCCTTACTTTCGATTCCTAACAAGTAGGAATTCACTAGCCAAATTCCCAACTTATCCGTCTTGCAACATCGAACATAATTTCGATTCACGCAAGCTCAATTGCATGGTGAATCAAATCTATCGACATAACTCGTAAGTCATTCTCTTATCATTCTCTTTCGTGCATAGCACGATTCTCGCAATCGTCTATTCGAATCACCAAGTTCGTTGGTGAATTTCTAGTTTGTTCATCGACCAACATAACCATTCAAGTATTCATCCGACGAATACTCAAATCTAACTATATCATTCTCAATCGAAAGTTGTTCCAACAATTTTTGATCGCCTAGACTTATCGTCAACATGCACCACACTATATTTGTTACTGATGCAATTTTTATTTGCGATATCGCATGGGTCATCTTACGGTATGCAACATTCAATTTGATTTGGCGGTCAAGTCTTCTAGGGTCAGCTGTCCCGAAGCTACGCTCGATAATTGTGGATCATCACCGAAGGACAATTTACTACGAACCATGCTATATCTTATTTCGGAGCCAAATCACGTTCCGACGATTTTCTATGCGACTACCGAATCCGTACATAACCATTTCTATCGTGTCACTTTCCATTTCCAGAATATATATTTTTAGAATGCATGTACTATTTAAATATAAATATTTTATATTTATCATGTATTGTTCTGTATTTAAATCCCTTTAATTTTATGTTAATTAATTTCCTGTAATTTTATTTCTGCACTTTACTTTCTGCTTTTATACTCTGCTTTAGCTTTGCTATAGGTTCGGCTCAGATTGGTTTAATTATGTTGGTTCATCATGAACCGAAATAAACCCCCACCTACCACCACCCCTTCCATTTAAAGCCCATCCCCTTTCTCTCTCTTCATTACTTCACCATTACTCTTCTTCTTCCTCGTAACTCTCCCACCAACCTAGAAGAGATAGGCAAGTGCCAACTTGCTTCTTGATGGATCTCTATTTTTGTTGTTCCATTGTCTTCCTCTTAATATTCTAAGACACTTTAGTGCTTGGTATTTTCAATTTCTATGGCTGAATTCTTCTAGATCTAAGTTTATAGTATTTTTGGATTTCTTGGATTTTGATCTATTTAACATTGTTATTTCCAAGTTTTGATGGATCCATGTTGTGGAGAATTTTGTTCTATCCCATTTTGACCTATGGAAGTCCAAATTTGGGCTTACGGTGAAGGTTTTATGGAGCTTGGAAGCCAAGGGTTCCATGACCATCCTTCTCAGGTTTTCTGAGAAGATGGGTCCCTCATTTCTCAGCCGCATGAGAATCTCATTTCTCAGCCGCATGGATTATTTATTTTCCAATCTCATTTCTATTATTTATTTTCCAATCTCATTTCACAGCCGCATGAGAATCTTATTTCTCAGCCGCATGGATTATTTATTTTCCAATCTCATTCCTCAGCCGCATGGATTATTTATTTCCCAATCTCATTTCACAGCCGTATAAGAATCTCATTTCTCAGCCGCATGGATTATTTATTTTCCAATCTCATTTCTCAGCCGCATGGATTATTTATTTCCCAATCTCATTCCTCAGCCGCATGGATTATTTATTTCCCAATCTCATTTCACAGCCGCACGAGAATCTCATTTCTCAGCCGCATGGATTATTTATTTCCCAATCTCATTTCTCAGTCGCATGGAATTATTTATTTTCCAATCATTTCCCACAGCGCATGAGAATCTCATTTCTCAGCCGCATGGATTATTTATTTTCCAATCTTATTCCTCAGCCGCATGGATTATTTATTTTCCAATCTCATTTCACAGCCGCATGAGAATCTCATTTTTCAGCCGCATGGATTATTTATTTCCCAATCTTATTTCTATTATTTATTTTCTAATCTCATTTCACAGCCGCATGAGAATCTCATTTCTCAGCCGCATGGATTATTTATTTCTCAATCTCATTCCTCAGCCGCATGGATTATTTATTTCCCAATTTCATTTCACAGCCGCATGAGAATGTCATTTTTCAGCCGCATGGATTATTTATTTCCCAATATCATTCCTCAGCCGCATAGATTTATTATTTCCCAATCTCATTTCTCAGCCGCATGGAATTATTTATTTTCCAATCATTTCCTACAGCGCATGAGATTATTTATTTTTCCATCATTATTTATTTCCCAATTTTTATTTCCCAAATTTGGCATTAATTAACATTGATTGTTATCTTGATTAATTATTGATCATGCATTCCTAGATGGAACTAAGACTGGTTAGTCGTCTTATTGAATTAAATGGAATAAGACACGTTCATATTTGCAATCGATTGGCCAATTCCGAATATTGACATATAGATACATATAGGCTACAATTATTTATTTATTTTACGAAAGCAGCATGTGTACTCTATGGTCAATGCATGATTATTCTGTGGTTAGTTTTAATTGTTGTATTACGCTATGTAAGACCTACAACCTAACCGCACGGGTATCGTTGTAGAGTTGAGCATATCGTACTTTGTACGGAAGTACTCATTCTGAAATGACCATGATCCACGGCATGGGATTTCACTTAACATAGAGGCTACTAAGTTAAATAAAATAATGATTGCATGGAGAGAATGGATTCCCGAGTTCTTACATGGCAGTCCTCTTTGGGACTATTAGCGCCCAACAGGCCGGCTGGTTCCCACAGATACTGCAAATCTGCCACACGGGTAGGGAACAGAATCTGCTTATATTATTGTATATTGTATATTGATGACGGGTGTCCCGCTGGGACTCGTCTAATTCATGATTGGCGCAATTGATTGATTGGATAGACTAGCCTTGCTTGTCCATAGTAAGAACTGAGAAATCTTTATTGCATAATTCCAGGATAACTTGGAACTCACAGTAGCAAGCCGTAGTAGTTGCATGGCCGTTTAAATTGATTTATTTGTGTACTGTACTTACTCTGTTACCTAACTGAGATGATCAGAATGTCAGGGCATGACGGGCCAACTTTTGTCCTTGTTTGATTGGGAGGTTGGTTCGAAGTGTCATGATGTTATGTGAATCCCAGTGGTAAGCAAAGATCTACTTATCATATTCTCTTATTACTGGTTTTAATTCCTCATATCGTGCTTCCTTGTGGTACTTGCTATTAGAGGTCTAACCTCTCTGGTTTTGCATGGCCAGATTTAGAGCCGGTCCCCGAGGACTCAGCTTACTTCTACCTCCAAGATGGTCAATACTAGAGGAATGATCGCAGGAGGACTCGAGTGGGTTCCTTACTTCCCCGCTCATTTTTGTTAATTACTTTATATTTTGCCGCTTGGCACCGACATGTTAGTCGGATAGTCTTGCACTTACTTTTACATAATTGTAATTAAGTCAGACTGCAGCTGATAACAATTGTGTATATGTTGCTATATCATCTGGCTATGTTTAGTAAAGACAGATATCAAGAATATTTTGACAAAGCGTTTGGGACGCCTTGCTGCTTTACCTTATATGTTCTATATTACTGTTTCTTGTTTGAATGATTGAGACAATAGATGTGAAGTGACCATAGCGAGACTTTCATGTAGTATGCACTCCCTTGTCTTTTAGACAGCATTGATCGTATTATACGGTATTCATCTACCCATAATACGTAGCTGGCTGAGTCATTCCTCCGCTCTCCAGTATTCTGGTTCTGGGGCGTGACAAGGTTTTAGTGGTGGCCCATGCAGGTCTGATTTCAGACTTGTGGGGTGTTTTAATTTATAGGATGTCTCAATCACACATGTTCCCCCTTGATCTCATGATTCGTTACTCTCGACTCTAGCTTGACATTCCGGTATCCTTTGACTTCATTGATCTTTCCTATCCGATCGTTTGATTGTTCTTTTGTCCCTTTTCTTAGGGGCACTTCGTCCGCATCTGCCAGGACTGGACAACAACAACAAGGGCAACACGGACAACCTGACCATGTTGGTCAGCAACAAGGGCCGGTACTAACTCAAGAGGCTATCCAAGAAGAAGTGATAGTGGAAGCATCAGCTGGACCGCAGTATCCGGATGTTCCACCACCACCAATAGTTCCACCTACCCCTGTGGAAGTAGATACACCAGCCCTTCTGGAGATCATGAGAGGGATGATGGCTACTCAGCAACATCAGATGTTAGCCCAGCAGCGCATGTACGCTCAGGTACAAGAGCAGAACGTACTACTCAACCAAGGGTTGCAGACGGCATTGGAAAGAGGGGCGAGGCCAGATTCAGGAGCATCAGCTAGGTTTTGCAAATACAACCCCCGTCGTTTCGAGGGCACGGAGGATGCCATCTCAGCAGATGCATGGCTTAAGGATATTGAGGCTATTCTGACGGCAGCTAAGGTACCGGCGGAAGAACGTGTGGATCAAGTGAAGTTGTTACTTCAGGATCTCGCACGTGATTGGTGGGAATCAGAGGAAGTAGGCATCAGACGTCCTGTTGCTTGGGACGATTTTACTACAAGGTTCAAGACGAAGTACTATGGAGTTGTGGCGCAGTTTGAGCTACAACAGAAGTTTATCAACCTCAAGCAGGCCGGCAAGACGGTAGATGCTTACGCAGCGGAGTTCTGCAGATTGAGTAGGTTCACCCCAGAGATGGTAGCAACGGAGAGCCAGAGGGCTATGAGGTTCCAGCAAGGGTTTCATCTTGAGCTCTTGCAATTGATAGAGGGGCACAATTACCAGACTTTTGATGAGGTATTGACGGCAACCCGAAGGCATGAGATCACCATTCAGAGGATCACGGCAAGGACTGGAGGTCAGAAGAGATCTCACAGTCAGATTGAAGGAGGAGGGGGAGCAGCGCCCCGAACAACAGCACCATCCTTTGGCCTTCGCATTCACGATCGATGTGGCAATACGAGGGCCAGCACCACCACCCAGACAGCAGCAGCAGCAGCAGAGGAAGAATCAGCAACCCCCAGTGGGCTGCACTTATTGTGGAAAGATGGGGCACACTAGAGATATGTGTCGGGCATTGAACGGACTGTGTTTGATATGTGGAAATCCAGATCATCGGGTTACCACATGTCCCATGAATTCGAGGTCAGGAGGACCAGTGCAGCAGTTTCCTGCTCTGCCAGCACCAGGGGCATGGCAGTATCGAGGACCCACAGTGGCAGTGAGACCATTGGCCCAGCGTTCGTTAATGCCACAGGCTCAGATATTTCGGCAGCAGGGACCGCCGATGCAGCAACACCAGCATAGACCACCCCAGCATCACTAAGGCAGGGGCCAGCGGCAGCACCAGGCTAGGCCGCAGCATGGGAACCAGCAAGGAGGTCGAGGGCAGGCATTCACTCTGTCCTTGCAAGAGGCATTGGCATCGGGAGATGTTGTGGCAGGTAACATTCTCGTCGCCTCTTATCCCGCAGTAGCATTGTTTGATTCGGGAGCATCACACTCATTTATATCTGCACAATTTGCAACACGGCTAGGAATGGAATTCGAGGCATTGCCAGGGAGGTTGAATATACTCACTGGTAATGGGCTCGTAGGAGTTAGTAGAGTTATTCTAGCATGTAGCATTGTAGTTTGCGGGCATTCCTTACCCGCCCGGTTGATAGAATTTTCTGTTGGAAATTTTGTTTTGATATTCCAGGCATGCAGCGGTTCACCTTAGTCAGATCAGTGGCAACTCAACAAGAGCAGGGAGTAGTGACGGCAATGAAAGAAGTTCAAGTTCCGAAGGTAGTTGAAGAGTTTCTAGACGTATTTCCTGAAGAACTTCTAGGTCTACCACCGGTTAGAGATATTGAGTTCAGTATAGAATTGGCACCTGAAACTAAACGAATATCAGATCGAGTTTACAGAATGGCGGATTCAGAGCAGGACAAGATATACCAGCAAATAGAGGAACTGAAGGAGAAGAAGTTTATCCATGCTAGCATATCACTATGTGCAGCACCATTGGTACTTGTGGGAAAGAAGGATGGGTCATCCAGATTGTGCATCGATTACAGGAAGCTTAACGCGGCAACAGTGAAGAACAAGTACCCACTACCCAGGATCGACGACTTATTTGATCAGTTGAGCAAAGCTAGAGTTTTCTCCAAGATAGATCTTCGTTCAGGGTATCATCAAGTGAGGGTTCGAAAGGAGGACATTTCCAAGACAGCATTCAGGTCGAAGTATGGGCATTATGAATTCTTAGTAATGCCGTTTGGTTTAACCAATGCTCAAGCAATCTTTATGGATTTGATGAATCGCATCTTTATGCCGTACTTGGATCAATTTGTCGTTGTATTTCTCGACGACATTCTTGCATACTCTGCTAGTGAAAAGGAGCATGAAGACCACCTCAGGAAAGTGTTACAGGTTCTGAGAGAGAACCAGTTGTGTGCCAAGCTCAGCAAGTGTGAGTTCTGGACGAATCACATTTCATTTTTGGGTCATATCATATCAGGAGCTGGAGTAGCAGTGGACCCCAAGAAGGTAGAAGCAGTAGAGAGTTGGCCAGTACCCAAGACCGTAGCTGATGTGCGGAGTTTCTTGGGATTGGCAGGATATTACAGAAGGTTCGTGTTAGACTTTGCAAGGCTTTCAGCACCCATGACCCGCTTGACACGGAAGGATGTACCATTCGTCTGGTCGGCAGAATGCCAGGCATCATTTGAGAATCTGAAGCAGAAGTTGATATCAGCGCCTATTCTTACATTGCCAGTTGGACCCGAAGGTTTTACAGTATATTGTGATGCATCAGGAAAAGGACTTAGATGTGTCCTCATGCAGCATGGGAAGGTGATAGTGTACACATCTAGGCAGCTCCGAGACCACGAGAAAAATTATCCAACTCATGACTTTGAGTTTGCAGCAGTAGTATTTGCTTTGAAGCTATGGAGGCATTACTTATATGGTGATCGAGTGGACATGTACACAGACCACAAAAGTCTGAAGTACATCTTTACTCAGAAGGAGCTGAACATGAGACAAAGAAGATGATTGGAGTTGATCAAGGATTACAACGTGGAGCTTCAGTATCATCCAGGCAAGGCTAATGTGGTAGCAGATGCTCTCAGCAGGAGAGGCGGTGTATTTATGTTAACAACACAGAAGCATATCTTAGAAGACCTTCAGGAGATGGACATCGAGGTTATACTTCCTTGTGATGTAGGAGTTCTGGCGAGTCTACAAGTTCAATCCGACTTGGTAGACAGGATCAAGGCAGCTCAGGCACAAGATCCAAGGATTCAGAAGCTTAGAGCAGAATGTGAGTCAGGACTCAGAAAGGAGATGCAAATTCATGAAGATGTTACCCTTAGGTTTGGGTCACGTCTATGTGTGCCTAGTGGAGATATCAGACATGAGGTTATGGCAGAAGCTCATAACTCTCAGTATTCCATACACCCTGGAGGGACCAAGATGTACCAAGATATCAAGCAGCACTTCTGGTGGAACGGGATGAAGAGGGAGATAGCTAGATTTGTTTCCCGTTGCTTGGTATGTCAGCAAGTAAAGGCAGAACAGCAGAGGCCAGCTGGGTTATTGCAACTGCTTCCTATCCCAGAATGGAAGTGGAAACATATTACAATGGACTTTGTGACCGGTTTACCGAGATCACCAAGTGGTAAAAATGCTATTTGGATGATAGTAGATCGGCTTACAAAGGTGGCGCACTTTCTTCCTTTCAGAGTAGGACAATCTACGGAGAAGTTGGCAGAATTGTATATGCAGCAGATAGTCAGGCAGCATGGAGTCCCTGTCAGTATTGTGTCAGACAGAGATACCCGTTTCACATCACATTTCTGGAAGAGCTTACATCATAGTCTGGGTACCAAGTTAAGATTTAGCACGGCTTACCAAGCCAGTATCCAAATGGCGCCATTTGAAGCACTATATGGTAAGAAGTGTAGGTCGCCACTAGCATGGGATGATATCGGGGAGAGGAAGATGCTAGGCCGAGAAATGATTGTCCAGACCGTTGAAGTGGTTAAGGGAATTAGAGAGCGACTTCGAGTTGCACATGATCGGCATCGTCATTGGGCGGACCAACATCGTAGGCCGCTAGAGTTTTCTGTTGGGGACCACGTGTTTTTGCGGATCTCACCTACCCGTGGGGTCATTAGGTTTGGCGTTCGCGGGAAGTTGAGTCCGCGGTACGTGGGCCCATTTTTTATTCTTGATAGGATAGGCGCTGTTGCTTATCGTTTATCCCTTCCACCTTCGTTACGAGAGGTGCATGACGTATTTCATGTATCTCAGTTACGAAGGTATGTATCGGACCCAAGCCATATCCTTGATCATTCTGAGCTGGTTGTTGGTACCAACCTGTCTTACGAGGAACAGCCTGTGTCTATTTTGGACCGAAGAGAGAAGATACTCAAGAATCGAACAATTAGCCTTGTCCGGGTTGCTTGGGGTCATCACTCTTTAGGGGAGTCAACGTGGGAACGTGAGGATGATATCCGATCACGGTATCCGCACCTGTTTGACTCACAAGGTATATCTTTTTCTGTATACCTTGATTGTCTTAACTCCTCATGCTTGCCACCTTACGAGTAGAATTGTTTGGTGTCGTCGATAGTTAAACATAGATATGTTACTTGCTATTGACATTATAGAATGATTGCTTACTTAAATTGCTTATACCTGGAGTAGTTCAGCTCTGATGTTTCTATCATGCTTGGATTTGAAATTTCGAGGACAAAATTTTTCTAAGGAGGGTAGAGATGTCACTTTCCATTCCCAGAATACGTATTTTTAGAATGCATGTACTGTTTAAATATAAATATTTTATATTTATCATGTATTGCTCTGTATTTAAATCCCTTTAATTTTATGTTAATTAATTTCCTGTAATTTTATTTCTGTACTTTACTTTTTACTTTTATACTCTGCTTTAGCATTGCTATGGGTTCGGCTCAGATTGGTTTAATTACGTTGGTTCATCATGAACCGAAATAAACCCCCACCTACCACCACCCCTTCCATTTAAAGCCTATCCCCTTTCTCTCTCTTCATTACTTCACCATTACTCTTCTTCTTCCTCATAACTCTCCCACCAACCTAGAAGAGATAGGCAAGTGCCAACTTATTCTTGATGGATCTCTATTTTTGTTGTTCCATTGTCTTCCTCTTAATATTCTAAGACACTTTAGTGCTCGACATTTTCAATTTCTATGGCTGAATTCTTCTAGATCTAAGTTTATAGTATTTTCGGATTTCTTAGATTTTGATCTATTTAACATTGTTATTTCCAAGTTTTGATGGATCCATGTTGTAGAGAATTTCGTTCTATCCCATTTTGACCTATGGAAGTCCAAATTTGGACTTACGGTGAAGGTTTTATGGAGCTTGGAAGCCAAGGGTTCCATGACCATCCTTCTCAGGTTTTCTGAGAAGATGGGTCCCTCATTTCTCAACCGCATGAGAATCTCATTTCTCAGCCGCATGGATTATTTATTTCCCAATCTCTTTTCTATTATTTATTTTCCAATCTCATTTCACGGCCGCATGAGAATCTCATTTCTCAGCCGCATGGATTATTTATTTTCCAATCTCATTCCTCAGCCGCATGATTATTTATTTTCCATTCTCATTTCACAGCCGCATGAGAATCTCATTTCTTAGCCGCATGGATTATTTATTTTCCAATCTCATTTCTCAGCCGCATGGATTATTTATTTCCCAATCTCATTCCTCAGCCGCATGGATTATTTATTTCCCAATCTCATTTCACAGCCGCATGAGAATCTTATTTCTCAGCCGCATGGATTATTTATTTTCCAATCTCATTTCTCAGCCGCATAGAATTATTTATTTCCTAATCATTTCCCACAGCGCATGAGAATCTCATTTCTCAGCCGCATGGATTATTTATTTTCCAATCTCATTTCACAGCCGCATGAGAATCTCATTTCTCAGCGCATGGATTATTTATTTCCCAATCTCATTTCTATTATTTATTTCCCAATCTCATTTCACAGCCGCATGAGAATCTCATTTCTCAGCCGCATGGATTATTTATTTCTCAATCTCAATCCTCAGCCGCATGGATTATTTATTTCCCAATCTTATTTCACAGCCGCATGAGAATCTCATTTCTCAGCCGCATGGATTATTTATTTTCCAATCTCATTCCTCAGCCGCATAGATTTATTATTTTCCAATCTCATTTCTCAGCCGTATGGAATTATTTATTTCCCAATCATTTTCCACAGCGCATGAGATTATTTATTTTTCCATCATTATTTATTTCCCAATTTTTATTTTCCGAATTTGGCATTAATTAACATTGATTGTTATCTTGATTAATTATTGATCATGCGTTCCTAGATGAAACTAAGAGACTGGTTAGTCGTCTTATTGAATTAAATAGAATAAGACACGTTCATATTTGCAATCGATTGGCCAATCCCGAATATTGACATATAGATACATGCAGGCTACAATTATTTATTTATTTTACGAAAGCAGCATGTGTACTCTATGGTCAATGCAAGATTATTCCGTGGTTAGTTTTAATTGTTGTATTACGCTATGTAAGACCTACAACCTAACCGCACGGGTATCGTTGTAGAGTTGAACATATCGTACTTTGTACGGAAGTACTCATTCTGAAATGACCATTATCCACGGCATGGGATTTCACTTAACATAGAGGCTACTAAGTTAAATAAAATAATGATTGCATGGAGAGAATGGATTCCCGAGTTCTTACATGGCAGCCCTCTTTGGGACTATTAGCGCCCAACAGGCCGGCTGGTTCCTACAGATACTGCAAATCTGCCACACGGGTAGGGAACAATATCTGCTTATATTATTGTATATTGTATATTGATGACGGGCGTCCCGCTGGGACTCGTCTAATTCATGATTGGCATAATTGATTGATTGGATAGACTAGCCTTGCTTGTCCATAGTAAGAACTGAGAAATCCTTATTGCATAATTCCAGGAAAACTTAGAACTCACAGTAGCAAGCCGTAGTAGTTGCATGGCCGTTTAAATTGATTTGTTTGTGTACTGTACTTACTCTGTTACCTAACTGAGATGATCAGAATGTCAGGGCATGACGGGCCAACTTTTGTCCTTGTTTGGTTGGGAGGTTGGTTCGAAGTGTCATGATGTTATGTGAATCCCAGTGGCAAGCAGAGATCTACTTATCATATTCTCTTATTACTGGTTTTAATTTCTCATATAGTGCTTCCTTGTGGTACTTGCTATTAGAGGTCTAACCTCTCTGGTTTTGCATGGCCAGATTTAGAGCCGGTCCCTGAGGACTCAGCTTACTTCTACCTCCAAGATGGTCAATACTAGAGGAATGATCGCAGGAGGACTCGAGTGGATTCCTTACTTCCCCGCTCGTTTTTGTTAATTACTTTACATTTTGCCGTTTGGCACCAACATGTTAGTCGGATAGTCTTGCACTTACTTTAACATAATTGTAATTAAGTCAGACTGCAGCTGATAACAATTGTGTATATGTTGCTATATCATCTGGCTATGTTTAGTAAAGCCAGATATCAAGAACATTTTGACTAAGCGTTTGGGACGCCTTACTGCTTTACTTTATATGTTCTATATTACTGTTTCTTGTTTGAATGATTGAGACAATAGATGTGAAGTGACCATAGCGAGACTTTCATGTAGTATGCACCCCCTTGTCTTTTAGACAGCATTGATCGTATTATACGGTATTTATCTACCCGTAATACGTAGCTGGCTGAGTCATTCCCCCGCTCTCCAGTATTCTGGTTCTGGGGCGTGACAAGGTTTTAGTGGTGGCCCATGCAGGTCTGATTTCAGACTTGTGGGGTATTTTAATTTATAGGATGTCTCAATCACACATGTTCCCCCTTGATCTCATGATTCGTTACTCTCGACTCTAGCTTGACATTCCGGTATCCTTTGACTTCATTGATCTTTCCTGTCCGATCGTTTGATTGTTCTTTTGTCCCTTTTCTTAGGTGCACTTCGTCCGCATCTGCCAGGACTGGACAACAACAACAAGAGCAACACGGACAACCTGACTATGTTGGTCAGCAACAAGGGCCGGTACTAACTCAAGAGGCTATCCAAGAAGAAGTGATAGTGGAAGCAGCAGTTGGACCGCAGTATCCGGATGTTCCACCACCACCAATAGTTCCACCTACCCCTGTGGAAGTAGATACACCAGCCCTTCTGGAGATCATGAGAGGGATGATGGCTACTCAGCAACATCAGATGTTAGTCCAGCAGCGCATGCACGCTCAGTTACAAGAGCAGAACGTACTACTCAACCAAGGATTGCAGACGGCATTGGAAAGAGGGCGAGGCCAGATTCAGGAGCATCAGCCAGGTTTTGCAAGTACAACCCTCGTCGTTTCGAGGGCACGGAGGATGCCATCTCAGCAGATGCATGGCTTAAGGATATTGAGGCTATTCAGACGACAGCTAAGGTACCGACGGAAGAACGTGTGGATCAAGTGAAGTTGTTACTTCAGGATCTCGCACGTGATTGGTGGGAATCAGAGGAAATAGGCATCAGACGTCCTGTTGCTTGGGACGATTTTACTGCAAGGTTCAAGACGAAGTACTATGGAGTTGTGGCGCAGTTTGAGCTGCAACAGAAGTTTATCAACCTCAAGCAGGCCGGCAAGACGGTTGATGCTTACGCCGCGGAGTTCTGTAGATTGAGTAGGTTCACCCCAGAGATAGTAGCAACGGAGAGCCAGAGGGCTATGAGGTTCCAGCAAGGGTTTCATCTTGAGCTCTTGCAATTGATAGAGGGGCACAATTACCAGACTTTTGATGAGGTATTGACGGCAACCCGAAAGCATGAGATCACCATTCAGAGGATCATGGCAAGGACTGGAGGTCAGAAGAGATCTCACAGTCAGATTGAAAGAGGAGGGGGAGCAGCGCCCCGAACAACAGCACCATCCCTTGGCATTCGTATTCACGATGTGGCAATGCGAGGTCCAGCACCACCACCCAGGCAGCAGCAGCAGCAGCAAAGGAAGAATCAGCAACCCCAGTGGGCTGCACTTATTGTGGAAAGATGGGGCACACTAGAGATGTGTGTCGGGCATTGAACGGACTGTATTTGATATGTGGAAATCCAGATCATCGGGTTACCACATGTCCCATGAATTCGAGGTCAGGAGGACCAGTGCAGCAGTTTCCTGCTCTGCCAGCACCAGGGACAGGGCAGTATCGAGGACCCGTAGTGGCAGTGAGACCATTGGCCCAGCGTCCGTTAATGCCACAGGCTCAGATGTTTCGGCAGCAGTGACCGTCGATGCAGCAACACCAGCATAGACCACCCCAGCATCACCAAGGCAGGGGCCAGCGGCAGCACCAGGCTAGGCCGCAGCATGGGAACCAGCAAGGAGGTCGAGGGCAGGCATTCACTCTGTCCTTAGAAGAGGTATTGGCATCGGGAGATGTTGTGGCAGGTAACATTCCCGTCGCCTCTTATCCCGCAGTAGCATTGTTTGATTCGGGAGCATCACACTTATTTATATCTGCACATTTGCAATACGGCTAGGAATGGAATTCGAGGCATTACCAGGGAGGTTGAATATACTCACTGGTAATGAGCTCGTAGGAGTTAGTAGAGTTATTCTAGCATGTAGCGTTGTAGTTTGCGGGCATTCCTTACCCGCCCGGTTGATAGAATTTCCTGTTGGAAATTTCGACGTTATCTTAGGCATGGACTGGTTGAAAGACATGTAGGAACAATATAGTAAAGCGTAATACTCTAGAGGGGGGGTGAATAGAGTTGGCAGCGGAATAATGCTAATTAAAAAAATGTTAGCAACACAATCACAGTATATAATCACAGTTAAAATAATGTAAAGGCAGAGTTCAGAAAGCAAACGCAAAGACAGCGATGTATACTGGTATCCCTCTGTTGAGGACTAATCCAGTCGGTAGAACTCTTGCTACCAGTTGAATCCACTATAGGAAAAACCGCAAGTTTTCTTACGAAGTCCTTGCAACTTCTACAACGCGAGCTTTGATACGAAGAACTCGTCCAACTTCAAATGTGAAGAGGTATTCTTCAATCAAGCCTTCTGATTACAATCTCTCAGAAACTTCTAGACCGTACCGCACTGGCAAATCGACTAGAGGATTGTAACTGGCTTGGGATCTGAAAATGAAAGCTCTAGAAAACTCTTTGGAAGGTAGAAAGCTTTTTAGATAGAGAGAAGATTGAAAGTGAATGAGCGAATTGAAATGATCGAAATCCATCTCTATTTATAGGAATTCCAAAGGGAGAACTCTGTCAGAATTCGGGCAGAATTCGGGCAGAACTCGATGAGCAAATCTCGGTCAAATCCGCAACTGCAGGAGGACCAAGTTCCAGAGAATTCAAAAATCAAACGGCCACCAACCGAACTCTGGCCGAACTCTGGCCGAACTCTGGCCGAGTTCTGTCAGGGTTAGGTTAGGGTTTTAAAATAGATTTTTGGTGATTTTTGAAAACCTTTTTGAAAACCTTTTTGTAAACATTTTGATAGGTCATTTTAAAAACATTTTGAACTATTTTGGGGATAGCCTATTTGCCAGTACGACTCGGTGTACAACGTATTCCTAGACTCAAAATAAAGTGAAAAATTACATTGCATAGGAAGTACAGACTCAAGTAGGCAAACAGATCTTCAGTCTTGAACGGAGTGAATATCCAATCTTGCTTATGTCCAAGAAGCTGAGATGTCCCAACAAGCTTCGTATATCCAGACAGAGTTTTGATCAATTATTAAAATCAGGTTGACTATGACCAATGGGCCAACAAGACAGTCATACGACAATAGATTGTCGTAGAGGAAGTGTATCTTTTGATATTCAAGGCATGAAGCGGTTCACCTTAGTCAGATCAGTGGCAACTCAACAAGAGCAGGGAGTAGTGACGGCAATGGAAGAAGTTCAAGTTTCGAAGGTAGTTGAAGAGTTTCTAGACGTATTTCCTGAAGAACTTCTAGGTCTACCACCGGTTAGAGATATTGAGTTTAGTATAGAATTGGCACCTGGAACTAAACCGATATCAGATCAAGTTTACAGAATGGCAGATTCAGAGCAGGCCAAGATATACCAGCACATAGAGAAACTGAAGGAGAAGAAGTTCATCCAAGCTAGCATATCACCATTGGCAGCACCAGTGGTACTTGTGGGAAAGAAGGATGGGTCATCCAGATTATGCATCGATTACAGGAAGCTTAACGCGGCAACAGTGAAGAACAAGTACCCACTACCCAGGATCGACGACTTATTTGATTAGTTGAGCAAAGCTAGAGTTTTCTCCAAGATAGATCTTCGTTCAGGGTATCATCAAGTGAGGGTTCGAAAGGAGGACATTCCCAAGACAGCATTCAGGTCGAAGTATGGGCATTATGAATTCTTAGTAATGCCGTTTGGTTTGACCAATGCTCAAGCAATCTTTATGGATTTGATGAATCGCATCTTTATGTCGTACTTGGATCAATTTGTCGTTGTGTTTCTCAACGACATTCTTGTATACTCTGCTAGTGAAAAGGAGCAAGAAGACCACCTCAGAAAAGTGTTACAGGTTCTGAGAGAGAACCAATTGTATGCCAAGCTCAGCAAGTGTGAGTTCTGGACGAATCATATTTCATTTTTGGGTCATATCATATCAGGAGCTGGAGTAGCAGTGGACCCCAAGAAGGTAGAAGCAGTAGAGAGTTGGCCAGTACCCAAGATCGTAGCTGATGTGCGGAGTTTCTTGGGATTGGCAGGATATTACAGAAGATTCGTGTCAGACTTTGCAAGGCTTTCAGCACCCATGACCCGCTTGACACGGAAGGATGTACCATTCGTCTGGTCGGCAGAATGCCAGGCATCATTTGAGAATCTGAAGCAGAAGTTGATATCAGTGCCTATTCTTACATTGCCAGTTGGACCCGCAGGTTTTACAGTATATTATAATGCATCAGGAAAAGGACTTGGATGTGTCCTTATGCAGCATGGGAAGGTGATAGCGTACGCATCTAGGCAGCTCTGAGACCACGAGAAGAATTATCCAACTCATGACTTTGAGTTTGCAGCAGTAGTATTTGCTTTGAAGCTATAGAGGCATTACTTATATGGTGATCGAGTGGACACGTACACAGACCACAAAAGTCTGAAGTACATCTTTACTCAGAAGGAGCTGAACATGAGGCAGAGAAGATGATTGGAGTTGATCAAGGATTACGACGTGGAGCTTCAGTATCATCCAGGCAAGGCTAATGTGGTAGCAGATGCTCTCAGCAGGAGAGGCGGTGCATTTATGTTAACAACACAGAGGCATATCTTAGAAGACCTTCAGGAGATGGGCATCGAGGTTATACTTCCTTGTAATGTAGGAGTTCTGGCGAGTCTACAAGTTCAATCCGACTTGGTAGACAGGATCAAGACAGCTCAGGCACAAGACCCAAGGATTCAGAAGCTTAGAGCAGAATGTGAGTCAGGACTCAGAAAGGAGATGCAAATTCATGAAGATGGTACCCTTAGGTTTGGGTCACGTCTATGTGTGCCTAGTGGAGATATCAGACAGGAGGTTATGGCAGAAGCTTACAACTCTCAGTATTCCATACACCCTGGAGGGACCAAGATATCAAGCAGCACTTCTGGTGGAACGGGATGAAGAGGGAGATAGCTAGATTTGTTTCACGTTGCTTGGTATGTCAGCAAGTGAAGGCAGAACAGCAGAGGCCAGCTGGGTTATTGCAACCGCTTCCTATCCCAGAATGGAAGTGGAAACATATTACAATGGACTTTGTGACCGGTTTACTGAGATCACCAAGTGGTAAAAATGCTATTTGGATGATAGTAGATCGGCTTACAAAGGTGGCTCACTTTCTTCCTTTCAGAGTAGGACAATCTACGGAGAAGTTGGCAGAATTGTATATGCAGCAGATAGTCAGGCAGCATGGAGTCCCTGTCAGTATTGTGTCAGACAGAGATACCCGTTTCACATCATATTTCTGGAAGAGCTTACATCATAGTCTGGGTACCAAGTTAAGATTTAGCACGGCTTACCACCCGCAGACGGACGGACAATCAGAAAGAACCATTCAGACCTTAGAAGATATGTTACGAGCCTGCACTTTAGATTTTGGAGGATCTTGGGAGAGTCACCTGCATTTAGTAGAATTTTTATATAATAATAGTTACCAAGCCAGTATCCGGATGGCGCCATTTGAAGCACTATATGGTAAGAAGTGTAAGTCGCCACTAGCATGGAATGATATCGGGGAGAGGAAGATGCTAGGCCCAGAAATGATTGTCCAGACCGTTGAAGTGGTTAAGGGAATTAGAGAGCGACTTCGAGTTGTACAGGATCGGCATCGTCATTGGGCGGACCAACATCGTAGGCCGCTAGAGTTTTCTGTTGGGGACCACGTGTTCTTGCGGATCTCACCTATCCGTGGGGTCATTAGGTTTGGCGTTCGCGGGAAGTTGAGTCCGCGGTACGTGGGCCCATTTTTATTCTTGATAGGATAGGCGATGTTGCTTATCGTTTATCCCTTCCACCTTCGTTACGAGAGGTGCATGACGTATTTCATGTATCTCAGTTGCGAAGGTATGTATCGGACCCAAGCCATATCCTTGATCATTCTGAGCTGGTTGTTGGTACCAACCTGTCTTACGAGGAACAGCCTGTGTCTATTTTAGACCGAAGAGAGAAGATACTCAAGAACCGAACAATTAGCCTTATCCGGGTTGCTTGGGATCATCACTCTTTAGGGGAGTCAACGTGGGAACGTGAGGATGATATCCGATCACGGTATCCGCACCTGTTTGACTCACAAGGTATATCTTTTTCTGTATACCTTGATTATCTTAACTCCTCATGCTTGCCACCTTACGAGTAGAATTGCTTGGTGTCGTCGATAGTTAAACATAGATATGTTACTTGCTATTGACATTATAGAATGATTGGTTACTTAAATTGCTTATACCTGGAGTAGTTCAGCTCTGATGTTTCTATCCTGCTTGGATTTGAAATTCCGAGGACAAAATTTTTCTAAGGAGGGTAGAGATGTCACTTTCCATTCCCAGAATACGTATTTTTAGAATACATGTACTGTTTAAATGTAAATATTTTATATTTATCATGTATTGCTCTGTATTTAAATCCCTTTAATTTCATGTTAATTAATTTCCTATAATTTTATTTCTGCACATTACTTTCTGCTTTTATACTCTGCTTTAGCTTTGCTATGGGTTCGGCTCAGATTGGTTTAATTATGTTGGTTCATCATGAACCGAAATAAACCCCCACCTACCACCACCCCTTCCATTTAAAGCCTATCCCCTTTCTCTCTCTTCATTACTTCACCATTACTCTTTTTCTTTCTCATAACTCTCCCACCAACCTAGAAGAGATAGGCAAGTGCCAACTTGCTTCTTGATGGATCTCTATTTTGTTATTCCATTGTCTTCCTCTCAATATTCTAAGACACTTTAGTGCTTGGCATTTTCAATTTCTATGGCTGAATTCTTCTAGATCTAAGTTTATAGTATTTTCAGATTTCTTAGATTTTGATCTATTTAATATTGTTATTTCTAAGTTTTGATGGATCCATGTTGTAGAGAATTTCGTTCTATCCCATTTTGACCTATGGAAGTCCAAATTTGGACTTACGGTGAAGGTTTTATGGAGCTTGGAAGCCAAGGGTTCCATGACCATCCTTCTCAGGTTTTCTGAGAAGATGGGTCCCTCATTTCTCAGCCGCATGAGAATCTCATTTCTCAGCCGCATGGATTATTTATTTCCCAATCTCATTTCTATTATTTATTTTCCAATCTCATTTCACAGTCACATGAGAATCTCATTTCTCAGCCGCATGGATTATTTATTTCCCAATCTCATTCCTCAGCCGCATGGATTATTTATTTTCCAATCTTATTTCACAGCCGCATGAGAATCTCATTTCTCAGCCGCATGGATTATTTATTTCCCAATCTCATTTCTCAGTCGCATGGATTATTTATTTCCCAATCTCATTCCTCAGCCGCATAGATTATTTATTTCTCAATCTCATTTTACAGCCGCATGAGAATCTCTTTTCTCAGCCGTATGGATTATTTATTTTCCAATCTCATTTCTCAGCCGCATGGAATTATTTATTTCCCAATCATTTCCCACAGCGCATGAGAATCTCATTTCTCAGCCGCATGGATTATTTATTTCCCAATCTCATTCCTCAGCCGCATGGATTATTTATTTCCCAATCTCATTTCACAGCCGCATGGATTATTTATTTCCCAATCTCATTTCTATTATTTATTTCCCAATCTCATTTCACAGCCGCATGAGAATCTCATTTCTCAGCTGCATGGATTATTTATTTTCCAATCTCATTCCTCAGCCGCATGGATTATTTATTTCTCAATCTCATTTTACAGCCGCATGAGAATCTCATTTCTCAGCCGCATGGACTATTTATTTTCCAATCTCATTTCTCAGCCGCATAGATTTATTATTTCCCAATCTCATTTCTCAGCCGCATGGAATTATTTATTTCCCAATCATTTTCCACAGCGCATGAGATTATTTATTTTTCTATTATTATTTATTTCCCAATTTTTATTTTTCGAATTTGGCATTAATTAACATTGATTGTTATCTTGATTAATTATTGATCATGCATTCCTAGATGAAACTAAGAGACTGGTTAGTCGTCTTATTGAATTAAATGGAATAAGACACGTTCATATTTGCAATCGATTGGCCAATCCTGAATATTGACATATAGATACATACAGGCTATAATTATTTATTTATTTTACGAAAGCAACATGTATACTCTATGGTCAATGCATGATTATTTCGTGGTTAGTTTTAATTGTTGCATTACGCTATGTAAGACCTACAACCTAACCGCACGGGTATCGTTGTAGAGTTGAACATATCGTACTTTGTACGGAAGTACTCATTCTGAAATGACCATGATCCACGGCATGGGATTTCACTTAACATAGAGGCTACTAAGTTAAATAAAATAATGATTGCATGGAGAGAATAGATTCCCGAGTTCTTACATGGCAGCCCTCTTTGGGACTATTAGCGCCCAACAGGCCGGCTGGTTCCCACAAATACTGCAAATCTGCCACATGGGTAGGGAACAGTATCTGCTTATATTATTGTATATTGTATATTGATGACGGGCGTCCTACTGGGACTCGTCTAATTCATGATTGGCGCAATTGATTGATTGGATAGACTAACCTTGCTTGTCCATAGTAAGAACTGAGAAATCCTTATTGCATAATTCCAGGATAACTTGGAACTCACAGTAGCAAGCCGTAGTAGTTGCATGGCCGTTTAAATTGATTTGTTTGTGTACTGTACTTACTCTGTTACCTAACTGAGATGATCAGAATGTCAGGGCATGACGGGCCAACTTTTGTCCTTATTTGGTTGGGAGGTTGGTTCGAAGTGTCATGATGTTATGTGAATCCCAGTGGCAAGCAGAGATCTACTTATCATATTCTCTTATTACTGGTTTTAATTCCTCATATCGTGCTTCCTTGTGGTACTTGCTATTAGAGGTCTAACCTCTCTGGTTTTGCATGGCCAGATTTAGAGCCGGTCCCCGAGGACTCAGCTTACTTCTACCTCCAAGATGGTCAATACTAGAGGAATGATCGCAGGAGGACTCGAGTGGGTTCCTTACTTCCCCGCTCATTTTTGTTAATTACTTTACATTTTGCTGCTTGGCACCGACATGTTAGTCGGATAGTCTTGCACTTACTTTTACATAATTGTAATTAAGTCAGACTGCAGCTGATAACAATTGTGTATATATTGCTATATCATCTGGCTATGTTTAGTAAAGCCAGATATCAAGAACATTTTGACTAAGCGTTTGGGACGCCTTACTGCTTTACCTTATATGTTCTATATTACTGTTTCTTGTTTGAATGATTGAGACAATAGATGTGAAGTGACCATAGCGAGACTTTCATGTAGTATGCACCCCCTTGTCTTTTAGACAGCATTGATCATATTATACGGTATTCATCTACCCGTAATACGTAACTGGCTGAGTCATTCCCCCGCTCTCAAGTATTCTGGTTCTGGGGCGTGACATATCGGCGCAACTGATGTGCAACTATCCTCCGAGTAGAGTCATGCACTATCATCGATAATTCCGTAATTTATGAAACATCTACTCGTATCGAGTTCGAGTCTATCTTATTTCGCGATCGACACACGAGATGCTATACGCATCGAGCAATCGTCGATGAATTATAGTCTCGCCTTTGATCAATTACAAAGTTTATGATCAACCAGTTCGTTTTATTCTCGTATCGTTACTTACAAAATTTCATAGCGCGAGGCACACTCTATTTTGTATTCTTACATCGTTTACGTTTCCTTACGTATCGATCTCGATACGCCGTATCCATTTCGATAACGAAAGGGTCAACTTGAATCCGTTTCAAACGTCAACTTAACTCGTATCGCATACATCCAAGTTCGCAACGAACTTTTCCATAAGCATCAACTCGTTCTCCGATTTGTCGTATTTCACTATATTTTGATTACATAACTGAGTTACCGATTATCCAATATCGAATGCTCAAGTCATATGATCTCGCCCTCTAAGTTTCGCGTGTTTTCAGTCGTACTCAATGAGTTTTGTCGTAACGTAACCAACTATCTCTTGGGCACTATTTATCTGCATCAACCAACTCTTTACCGTAGTCGCACATCGTACGATCCGATTATATTTTGCCTCGTCCAATATTTCTATCGAGATCGCAAGTCGTGCGATTTGATTACCATTCGCGTATTCTAACATTTTTGTTGAGATCGCAAGTCGTGCGATTCGATTATACTTTGCATCGTCCAACATTTTTATTGAGCTCGCAAGTTGGGCGGTTCGATTACAACGTTTCAAGTTTCCTATCCCGCCGATCCGATTGTTGACTCAAGGCAAAATCGTTTCGCTAGTTTTCCGTCATTCGACCAATACATAAAATTTTTAATCGACGTATCATTCAATGATACAAGTCCCGCCTTACCGTTCTAACCGATCATCGAAGAACACTTGCATCAACATGCCGTCATACAAATTCTCAATCGAGACTCGGTGCTATCCCATCCGTTGCGGACAAACCTTCCGCAATTCTCATAATACGTTGATGCAATTCATCACACAAGTGGTATTGCATATACCACTCGGAATTGAGCCATTCATTGCATCGGTGGTATGCCATATACCACCTGTCACGACCCGATCCCAAATAATTGGGTCGAACCGGATCATGTCCAGCCTGCACCGTTGTTGAGACGGCGACAGTAAGCTGTTCTATTAGCAGGTAACCACAACAACATCTATATTTGTCACAACTCAATATTCAGGAATTTAAAACTTTATTAATCATTGAAATAAATACAACTTGAAGTAAATGAACTGAATTAAATACTAAATTCAAATAACAGAATTTTTCAAAAAAACAACAACCAAACTGAAAACAGGAAAGTCTAGCTAAGCATTCGGCTCGTCGGCCTCAGGTCCTGCGTCCTCCAATGGGGACTCTGGCAACACCACGGGGTACAGAACCGGGTCATAATAGCTGTTGATTAACAGCTCGGCATCCTCAATATCCCTTAAAAATGTTATCTCCAGTCAGGAGTGAGCAAAGTACAATTCATGCTAATTTGATAATTAAAATAATAATAGAATCATGCACTTTTAAACAATTTGAAGTAAACAGTTTTCTAGTTGTTAAAACAGTGTGATTTGAATAGGCAATGAATATGACCGGCTTGGGTTGTACAGTTGTATCATATTGATACGATACGGCTTATCCCCGTGTGTATGAGGGGTAAGCTAATACAGTTAAAGTTACTTTGGATGTGGTCATACTCATTACACTACTCCCCCAGTCCCCAAACAGTTACAGTAGTTACAGTAGTTACAGTCAGTGCTCTCAGAGAGAGTTCCGTGTTGCATCGTGGTTTAAACTTGCAATAAAACGATTACTAAATAATTATAAACTAACACAAAATGTACTTGCCTCAAAATGGACTGGACTTGAAGGGTTGAAGACTTCGAGATGGGATTTAGACTCGTCCTCGAAATCCGACATTCGAGAAGTTGACTCAGATCCCAGAGTTACCAAACTAACTATGCTAGTTGCAATCTCTAAGTTGTGTCCTAATCAATTTTAATCTTTATTTATGCAATCACAAACAAAAATGCGATTATCGGTGCGTAGTAATGAATTACAAGAAAAATATCAATTTAACATTTATTTTGGAAAAACTCGCAGTTACCAATTTAATTGGTAAAATCTTTGTATTTTCGTAATTATACATATAAAACTAAGTTTCTTGTTTTAATGAGAAAATATAATCGTTGTTTTTAACTATTACAAACTTGTAAATTTAATGTGAGAAAACCTCATTTAGTTTTTCTATCAAAATAATATTTATTTCAGATTTACGCGTATACGCTAAAAAACCGCAAAACCAGAAAGTGAAAGAAAACTACGCTACCAAAATTACAGGCCACAGAAAAATAGAAAAGCTGGACTTATGCCCTTACAATTTATTTTACATAAATTGAAATAAGAAGAAACAGTTGTTAGTTCTAACATTATCCTCCAATTTAATTATGAATAAACTAATAACTAAAATAAATTAAATTAATAATGAGTCTCAGATATTGGTCCAATCGTCATATAGGCTAATGCCTCAACGTCCGGGCGAAGCCGGTTTCGTTTGCACTTAGCCAGGGCCCATTGACCAATACGGTCGTCGCCCAAAAATCCAAAATAATAATATTTTCCGCAAAACCATTTTAAAATTATTTTAAAAATATAATTAAATTTTATAGAAAATCCGGCCGTATTTCCTCTATTTTCGGTCAACCCAAAAACTGGGAAAGTATGCCAATATTTTCCTGCAAGTATCCCAAACCAGGAAAATCCAAAATATATATATAAATAACCATAATCATCCCCAATATTAATTCGGAACAACCCGAAACGAATTCGGGAATCCGAAACCAACCCAGAAAATATCACAGCACAAATTCGGAAAAATATTCGAAAACCAAATATTCACAGAATTCATTTCCGAAAGTTTCGAAAAATCAGAACCAAACTAACAGAGGCTTTCCCGAAAGTTTTTCGGAAAATCCCGGAAGCAAAACGTAACCCAAAAATCGAATTCCCGAAGGAAATTCGTGGACCAATCTCATCATAGACACGGGAGGGACGAACTACTATGATTAACCAGAAATTACCCAAAACGACGGAATCCGAAGGGTTGTCTTGGACTCGGGACACGCGAATCCACAGAAACGAACTCGAAATCCCGTGGACAGCGCTGGATAGATCAGCGGGGCACGGGCTCGGGGTGGCGACGCTAGGGCATTCAGCCGAGGAAGGCTCTGGACGGGCTGGGTGCGCCGGAGAGGGTGGTGGCCGGGCACGGGGACGGCCGGCGGGAACAGCGCCCGCGGCTAGGGCTCGGGAGGCGGGGCGCGGCCGGGAGGTCGTGGGTGGCCGGGAAACGCGCGCTGGGGCGGCCGGGAGGTCGCTGGCGGAGTCGGATGGTGGTCGGGGCCGTCGGCTGGAAGGATCGGCCAGGGGCCGAGGGCGCAAGCTTTGGAAAGGGCCGAGAGCTTTTGTTCTCTGGTGGGTTTAGAGAGAGAGAATAGATGGAGAGGGGGATTATGTGAAGTGAGTGGTGGAGAGATGCTGTTAGGGAGTGGGTTGAGTTATAAAGGAAAGTGGGGGTGAACGTGTGATTAAATGGGAGAGTGAGGCTGAGGAGAATAGGGAGGGGAAAGGATGGGAGTGGGAGTAGGAATAGGAAATAAGGGGGAGAGGGGATGCTGGTCCAACGGTGGACCAGCTCATGGGATTTTTTTTTAAAGGTAATCAGAATTTCAAATGAAAGAAGGAGGTCCCGGTCGGGTCTGGGTTTCGGAAAGCTGGTCCAGGCTCGGGTCAGGTCAAGTCAACAACCAAAAAAAGCTAATTATAAATTTTGAAATTAATTTTTAAACCCACAATTAATAATAATAATAATAATAATAATAATAATAATAATAATAACCTTACAAATAAAGTTACACTGCAAACCAATAATTGATAATTCTAAAATTATGGGTTTCACACCACCCAGAAATCAAGTTACTTCCGTCGCAACGTACTCTTTACGAACCAACGATCTCTTTCGACTCACGATTTCTGCAGTGATCGTGCTTGATCACAACCGTAACTCTGATTAAATCAAATCCGAAACAACTCGGCCAATATTTTCATTTGCCAATACAAGCTCGGTGCGCAACCGAACCGATTTCGTTTCTCGATTTATAACTTTTGTTTTCTTCCGTTGCATCTTGTGCAACAATTCATTCTCAATATCCGTCGCACTTTGTGCAACGATTTCACTTTGATATACGTTGCACCACGTGCAACATTTTACTTCCGATACGTATTGCACATCGTGCAATAATTTATTTTCGATATCTATTGTACTCGTACAACGATTTATTCTCGACATTCAAAGTCAATACTCAAATCCGTTCAACACATTCGATATTGACTTATCACTTTTCATCGCAACGCACAT
Organism: Iris pallida; assembly: GCA_029216955.1. Lineage (NCBI taxonomy): Eukaryota > Viridiplantae > Streptophyta > Magnoliopsida > Asparagales > Iridaceae > Iris > Iris pallida. The sequence goes on along the minus strand of JANAVB010028397.1, from coordinate 2,568,656 downwards.
TCAAAATCAATATGTGAATCCGTTCGACACATTCCATATCAACTTTCATTTTCTTTTCAACGCATCATTTACAATCAACGCGTGGCAATTGCTGCAGCAACATTCCACGACTTTCATTGTATTGATGAAACGAACTTTTCTCATATCGATCGTTGTAAATAACGAACATCTCAAATTAAAATTTACGACGTGTTGCATCTGTAGCAACAAATCCTTGAATTCACATCTCGTAACTTTTTGCACTTGCAGCAAGAAACCTTTTCCGACTTTTTCAGCAACACCATGTAATTTCCAAAAAAACACGCGTCAAAATTATATGATTTGTATTAGACTTATTATATGGAACATCCAGTACGGCATCGAGTAGAGTCAAGAGTGATTTTGATTGGTGGTGGGCAACTCTTTGGAATTGAAACAAAGCAAACGTCCAGAAAAAATTGAGCCTAGAGCTCTGATACCAATTTGTCACGCCCCGACCCAGAATCACCCGAATCATCATCCTCGCAGGAGGCGTGATGCCGTACGAGCCTGGAGTTGCGCTCGTGCAAGGCAAGATGACAAGTTCTCAAATGGTTACCTTTGAGTTGAACATTAACAACGAAAAGAATACAGAGTATATGAAACAATTCTCTTTATTGATATTTGAAATGCGATTACAAAGGCTTTCGATAGCCAAACAGAATTTGCCAGATTGGCTACAACACTCGGGTTCTCTCTTGCCAACAAAGGATTTTACCGTTCCATACATCATGCCTTCTATATCTCGGCCGCATCAATACTGTTGCATGTCCGAACGTCAATACGATTGCACGCCTCAATACGCTTGGGTATTCCAAGCCTCAACGCGTTCAAGCAAATCTCCGCCGCGAGTAGACCAATTCCCTGAACCTGCTAGCAAACTAGTGGAGGATTAGTACTTTCGTCCTCGCTGTACTGATCAAAAACCCACTTAACAAACCGACATTTAGTATTGTATTGATTCATGCAAACTGTCACGCCCCAGAACAAGAATACTGGAGAGCGGGGGAATGACTCAGCCAGCTACGTATTACGGGTAGATGAATACCGTATAATACGATCAATGCTGTCTAAAAGACGAGGGGGTGCATACTACCTGAAAGTCTCACTATGGTTACTTCACATCTATTGTCTCAATCATTCAAATAAGAAACAAAAATAGAGAACATGTAAGATAAAGCAGTAAGACGTCCCAAATGCTCAGTCAAAATGTTCTTGATATCTGGCTTTACAAAACATAGCCAGATGATGTAGCAAAGTGTACACAATTGTTATCAGCTGCAGTCTGACTTAATTACAATTATGTAAAAGTAAGTACAAGACAATCCGACTAACATGTCGGTGCCAAACAGCAAGGTATTAAGTAAATAACAAAACGAGTGGGGAAGTAAGGAACCCACTCGAGTCCTCCTGCGATCATCCCTCTAGTATTGACCATCTGGGAGGTGGAAGTAAGCTGAGTCCTCGGGAACCGGCTCTAAATCTGGCCATGCAAAACCAGAGAGGTTAGACCTCTAATAGCAAGTACCGCAAGGAAGTACGATATGAGGAACTAAAACCAGTAATAAGAGAATATGATAAGTAGATCTCTGCTTGCCACTGGAATTCACATAACATCACGACACTTCGAACCAACCTCCCAACCAAACAAGGATAAAAGTTGGCCCGTCATGCCCCGACATTCTGATCATCTCAATTAGGTAACAGAGTAGGTACAACACACAAACAAATCAATTTAAACGGCCATGCAACTACTGTGACTTGCTACTATGAGTTCCAAGTTATCCTGGAATTATGCAATAAAGGATTCCTCAGTTCTTACTATGTGCAAGCAAGGCTAGTTTACCCAGTCAATCAATTGCGCCAATCATGAATTAGACGAGTCCCAGCGGGACGCCCGTCGTCAATATACAATATACCATAGATAATATAACCAGATACCGCTCCCTGCCCGTGTGGTAGATTTGCAGTATCTGTGGGGACCAACCGGCCTGTCGGGCACTACTAGTCCCAAGAGGGCTGCCATGTAAGAACTCGGAAATCTATTCTCTCCATGCAATCATTATTTTATTTAACTTAATAGTCTCTACGTTGAATGAAATCCCATGCCGTGGGTCATGGTAATTCAAATGAGTACTTCGTACGGGGTACGATATGCACAACTCTACAACGATGTCCGTGCGGTTAGGTTGTAGGTCTTACATAGCGTAATACAACAATCAAAACTAACTACGGAATAATCATATCTTGACCATCAAGTACACATGCTTCTTTTGTAGAGAATAAATAAATAAATTGAAGCCTGCATGTGTGCATGTATGTCAATATTCGGGATCGGTCAATCGATTATAATAGTTCATAGTTAATATGAACGTGTCTCATTCATTCAATTTAATAAGACGACTAGCCAGTCTCTTAGTTCCAACAAGGAACGTATGATCAATTATTAGTCAAGTAACAGTCGGGTTCAATTCGTGACAAGGCATGAAAGTCAAATTAGTATTAAGCATGGTCGAGTCTATAACTAGTATAAAATAGTTGGTAACATATTCTTGAAGTCAAGGAAAAGATCTACAACTTTCATGTTGGGAGTTGAAAGAAATTCTAGCCACAATTCAGTCAAAATAGGACATATAACAGTCAAAAACAACCAAAATATGCATATGCGTCCTATTCTGCGACATGCATGCAACCGCGACACCATATGCGCCTACTGCGACATGCGGCTCATGCGGCCCAACCGCGACACCATATGCGGCTACTGCGACATGCTCCCTATGCGGCTCATTCGCGACATCATATGCGTCTACTGCGACATGCGCCTCAACTGCGACATCATATGCGCCTACTGCGACATGCGCCTCATGCGGCTCAATTGCAACATCATATGCGCCTACTGCGACATGCGTCCCATACAGCTCAACTGCGACATCATATGCGCCTGCTGTGACATGCGCTTCATGCGGCTCAACTGCGACATCATATGTGCCTACTGCGACATACGTCTCATGCGGCTCAACTGCGACATACACCTCATGCGGCTCAACTGCGACATAATATGCGCCTACTGCGACATGCTGCTCATGCTGCAGATGAATATAGAACGAACAAAAATACTTTTGACCATAACTTTCACAAAATAAATCGAAATCTAACTTTTTAAAAGCCAAACTTTAGTAGAATTAAATTCTCTACAACATGGAACCACTTATTTTTGAAAACAACAATGTTTGATAGATCAAAACCCTAAAATTCATATGAAAACCTAAAACTTTAAAACTTAGATCTACACCCAACCATCCATGGAAATCAAGAACTTCAAGACCTAAACTTGTAGAGGAAGAGAAGATGAACAACATAGGCTAAAAATAAATATGAATGCATAAAATTTCTTATGGTGTGTAAGATGTACTTGCCTTTCACAAGTGGGTTAGGGTTTGGTGGAGGAGTAAAATGTGAATGAATGAAGAGAGAGAATGAAAGAAGAACTTTTATATCAAGGTCAAGTGGATCTCTACCATTCATTCTCTCCACCAAATCCAAGCCATCCATTCATTTCCATGTTGAACCAAACCGAACCAAGTTGGTTTACCATGAACCGAAATGAACCAAGAGCCAAGAAAAAGCAGAAAATAAAATATAGAAAAATTAATAAGCGCAAAATTAAAGAATTTAAATACAGAACAAATGCATGATAAATATTGAATAAATACATTCAAGCAGTATACGTATAAAATACTTATTCTGGGAACGGAGAGTGACACAAACATACAATTTAGTTCTCTTTCTATGTTCTCCTTAGGATGAGTTCATGGCATATTTGAAGACTGTAAAGCATGTTATCATGGCAAACATGTTATTCAATTCGTATAAGTAAACAACCAAGCAATCTCGTGCTCGTTTCGTGGTACGACTTACCAATATCGACGCACTCGCCCTTGCACCGACGCAAGGCAAATACGCCTATCAGATTTCCTGTCATGTTATAGTGCCCTCTATTCAGAGTCTATATGTGCACGATATATACCTTGCACTTTCAACCCATTACCCTTAACTATATGAAGGTCACTAGCTTTTCGGGCTAGAATTGACTTATATTTATCGAATCGAAACATAAGACGATGTTAACTCTGTGCGGTTGCTAACCAAATATCAGAGGCCACCGAAAGAATCGCAGCAAGTGGCTTATCACATTCACCAGAAGGTCGCTACCCGTCTAAATGAAGTGTACCAACAATACCGTAAATGCAATCCCTCCTAGGCCGAACGGTCCCAGTGCCTTGGTGTGCCACGTTCGAGGGAATACCCATACACGGGCTTTTATATCTTTAAGTCCATTTGACCATGCAACGAATCTTATCTTTCATACAACCAAGCAAGTTTGTATATCTCTATTTCAATTGGCACAACGCTCCAATGTCCTCAACAAATGCCCGAAGGCCACGAACATTTCGAAGGCACCATACCGCTTCGACAGTTATGTCACATCCGTGCCATAACTATTCTCCTCGTCGCAACGACGCCATCTTTTGTAAATATCGTGCAAATACGCACATTCGTCGTCTTTCCTTGCATCGTGCATTCAGTGCACGCCTTGAAGCCGTGTTTTCCATATTCTATGCCTTAGTATTCAACACGTTATATTTATGTTCCATCCTTACGACTCGTGCAACTGAGACACACCTCGATAAAGTATTTAATGTTCTATCGCTCGCGCTCTGAGGCACTCGCATCGATATAGTCTTTCAATGTTCTAGTATGCTAACTCGTGCGCGGGGGCACGAAATGACATATGCACTGGGGCACTCGTCGATACAGTTATCCCATGTTCTTATGGCTTGCGCATCGAGGTGCTCGCTTTTGCAATATTCAATGTTCCATAGCGACTCTTACGTCTGTCGTACGATTCATTTCAATTGTTCTATCTAGTGTTTGACACGCACTATGTTTATCTCTCTATCGAGCCACGCCTATGGCGTTGATAGGTTAACTCAGCATACAATGATATGTATTTTACTTAAGCATGACGGAGTAAGAAAGAGAGTCAATGTCCTCCCACCTTGAGTCGATCCGCCTTTATCGTTTCGCCGAGCCGATGCGGCTCGATTTCATAACTTTGTTGCACGGACACTCTCCTGACTTAGCCATTCGAGTACTTCGTGCTTCATTGAATTATACGTCCGTTTTGGCTTACCGTACCAACGCTTCAGTCCGTCGCAAGGCGACGATTTGCTTTCGCGGACCCCTTACTGAATAAGGCAAAAGATCGACCTCTAACATTTCAGCGTAAACGTATAGCCTGCACATGAAACCAACTAAAATCAATACTTGCATCGATTCGGACTTGCGCCTTGGTCGATTCGATTTCTTAGAATCTTCGAGCCGTCTCAACGCACTTATCATTCGAGACAACGCGGTGCTTCGCATCGATTCACTCGATGCATTCTTTGGGATAAGGCAACTCTTCGCATCGACTTAGTTCGATGTATTGCTCGGGACAACTTAACACTTTGTATCGATTCAGATCGATACGTAATCGGGTCAACACAACTCTTCGAGTCAACGACTCAGCATAATGTACCGTGCAGAGTGGGACATTACAGAGAGTGACTAAATCTCATGCATGGTTCTCTGTAGGAATTACACGCCAATTGCCAGGGGAGGTGGTTGATTTATTGGATGCAAGATCTGTATCATTTTAATTTCCAAACTTCTAACATGTATCATTTATTTGAATGTTTAAAAAAGTAGACATTTGAGATGACTTTATTAAAACTCGATTCATTTATATCTAATAATGCATCTGTTTTGAGATGCCTACATTAAACATTTGGAAATATTACAACTTTTAATTTTTTTCCCCAAGTTTAATTACTATGTCAAATGTAATTACAAATATTTACTCTTTTGGTTGATTAGTACAATTTCTCTTGTTATGACCTAGCCCACCACAATTACTGCAATGGATATCTCTTGTCAATAAATCTTCCATTATGATGTGGTTCCTCTTTGATCTACCAGCTTTGCATCTTACATGTGGTATTCCCATTTGGCCTCTAACTAATGCACTTTGAGAAGTGGAAGGCTGTGCGTGGCTCATATTCACTTCTTAATTTTTAAGTTAAAAAATTGAGAAAGCTAAAATCTTTCAATATTTACATTACAAGACTTAATAGAAAATCATACATGTACATATCATAGATAAGTATGATATCGCCTACAACATGAACAAATCGTTTAAGTGAACCATATATGTTCTACTAGTTTCATGATCTAATATTTCAAACCTAAAGTTATCAAAACGCAACATTTGAAAATGGTGTACTTATCTTTTGATGTGGACCATAATTTTAGCATTTTCGGACAATATTTTATTTTTAAATTTTCAGCAATTGTCAACTTTTATCATGAAGTGATAGAATATTGGCTCTAATACCATCAAATAATGTTGTTATTAACTTATCAGTTTAATCCAATTATTAAGACAATCATGAAGGTTTGGAGTGTTAATATCAAATCTAGGGCACGTAGCATAAGTTGTTAACTCAATGCGCAAAAACATGAGTTTCAACATCTATACCAACAATCCAGTTAAAAACACTCAAACTTCGTCTTTAATTATTTCAAACGAAACCTCTGCATCCATTTTATTATAAGATCTTGCAAGCTTATCTAACCATACTTATATTGTTTTACTCAAGTTACTCGAGTTTTCAAAGTATAAAATATCGAATAGAAAAAAAAATGTGATTCTGTAAAAAGTTAAACACGTACTATTTATTAATCATTTTTGTTTATTTGATATAAATGAAATACTATCCCATTGATAAAAACAGTTTTAAAAGACATTGTCAAATTGTTTAAAAACCATGTCCATGAATTAACATTTTCACTTTCAGCAACAAAATTGATATGATTGGTAGTTAGTGTCTAAGCACAAGCAATAAATAAATTATCTTGATATCTAGATGTAAGAAAAGTAGCATCAATACTAACCACAAGTAAACAACATTTTAAAAATTCATTCATGCATGTCTTGAAATAAGTAAATATTATTTGAATGTTATTATTTTCCAAAGTCTCTAAAAAAATTTGCTTACGAAATTTGTCTCGATAATTGTAAAAATATATTTTTCATGCAAGGCTACCATACACATCAACATAACTACAAGTTATTTCAGCTAATATAATTTTTTGGGCTTTTCAAGATTTAGAATATTTAAAATGTATTTTTTGGTGAAATCTCATGCATACACACGATTGGGGGGCTCGAACCCTGCCGGGTCCTCTGGGTGTCCGCTCTACTACCATTAGGCTAGAGAACTCGGACTATATATACCAATACATGTTTGTGATGGACTATATGACTATCTGTCACTATTTTTACCAATTATCTTATTTCCAACACATACAATAGTAGGTAATGGATGACATCCTATTGTAAGTCCACCCATACAAGAATGTTGACTCTCTAATCACTAATGTACGAAAAATATAATTTTCTGCCTTCATCAATGACTTTAGTGTATACTCTCTTATTACAACTTGGTTTATCACATTTATACACAAATTTTTCAAGCATTATTCAAAGAGCTAAATAAGTAAAATTACATTCAATTGCTATATTATTTATAAACTTCTAAATTTAGAACGAGTTTCAAATGATTTTTTGATAAATATTTAAGGAATGCTAAGATTAGCGACGTTATCATCTAATTCATCATCTAAATTTTAATTAAATTATCACTATTTTTATTTTTATCATCACCTTCATTTAATATATGTTCTTCTTCCGTAAATAGAATAATTTGGTAAGAAGAACTATGACCAATATTAACAGTTAGGTTATTAGAAGCACATTTACTACTTATATTATCAATTTTTTGGTAATGTGAAGTAACATAATTTATTTATATAAGGTGATTGTAAATTAACTCAAATGATAAAATTTCATTATAATAATAATAAACAAGTACAAGAAAAAATGTGCCTTAATATAAATTCATATGGGATAACAAACGATTGATAAAAATTTTGTATAAATTATCTATCTTAATACTCCAATAAGTTAAAAGAAGTTGGGTTAAACCTCCTTCGAAAGATAACCAATTTAGTGTACCTCAATGAGAGCATAATATACTTAAGCTTTGATCCATGACGAATAGAGGTTGTGTAGAGCTTCTGAAAAAAGATTGTAGCAGACTAGAATAAAGCGATTATGAATGGAGAATTCAAAATGGAAAGCTTGTAAGTGGAGAGCTTATGTAGAGAAGAAAATAATATAAGATATTGCAGGAAGAGAGAATTGTTTGAAACCTACAAAACCCCTTCAATTTATAGGCATACAAGTTTAGCCGTTATAATACGACAGTTGGGAGCCAATGGTCGTTCTATTTTAAAAATTAAATTATGTATGGATTTGTGTAGTCAAATTCTGCCAGTCCGTACAGTGGAACGTGCTACAATTTTTCTAAAATTCTCTCTCTGTGGTTAATTATCCTAAACTATATTATTCCCTAGAAATTTTTCAGATAACTACAAGTCCTTCAACATTTTGGTTTGAGAGTTTTTTTTTTTTTTTTGACATTATTATAGAATTTGGCCGATATACCATAAAATAGTGCTTACAATTTAGTACCAAAATTACATACTTCCACTTTCATTGGAATTATGCATAACCAACCAATGCAACTAGGATGCGGCCTAATGGTTATGATTGGTATGATTATAGGGTAGGTCTTGGATTCGAGTAGAAATGCTTAATATAAAAATAAGTCACTTCACAACCAGTGAAATTTTAGGATTTTACATGTTACATTTTTGTTATAACAAAAATTGCACATAAATATCTGACCTGAAGTACCTATTTTTTTATTATTATATAAATTACAAGTAACAATACAATGCCACAAATGATAAAGTAATGAAAGATTGGACAACAAGTAAATACTTCTGGTATATAGGGATAGGAGGAGATTGGAGGTCTTGGGTTTGGTACAACTTCATATAGGTTTTGAAACAAGGTGAATGACTGCTTTCATGAGTTGTTTATATTACTGCTTTTTAAAAAGTACCAACAATTCTATATGGAAAAATTTATGAAATGCCCAAAAAACGAAAAAGTTTTATGAAAAATCCACCGCGCAATAACATTTCATCGCGTGTCCAGAATTAGCAAAAAAATATAAAGAGGGTTATGAATGACCTTTTTGTCCTTTCTTCTAATTTATTGAAAACACCCACGAAACTACTCTTAAAAAATATTTCGATACTTCATCTTCTTCCATAAGCTGCTCTCTTTCGAATCTAGGTTTTCTCCTCAAAAATCTTCAAAAACTCGTCGTAAAATTTCAGAAAGACCGAGACAAACGGCAAAAGTGCTAAAACGGAGGTCCAAACATCATTTTTTTGCGATTCTAAAATTTTGGAAGGCCGACAAACAATAAAATAGTTTATCTCAGGCTCCTCGAAGATACGCTCATTTTGCGACAAACCGGACCTCGTTTCGACCTTCCAGTCAAAAGTTATGGCCCTTCAAAGTTTCAACTGACCATAAAATGCAGGAGAATGGCCATTCTCCGTATTAAAACACGAAGAATGTTAATTTCGCATGAGGGTGGCCATTCTCCGTGTTAGTAATACGGGGAATGGCATTCTCCGTGTTAGTAACACGGAGAATGGTATTCTCTGTCTTAATTTATACGGAGAATTGTCATTCTCCGTGTTGTAACACGGATAATGGTCATTCTCCGTCTTAATTTACACGGAGAATGACCATTCTCCGTCTTAATTTACACGGAGAATGGCCATTTCCCGTCTTAATTTACACGAAGAATTCTCCGTGTAAATTAAGACGGAGAATGGCCATTCTCCGTGTAAATTAAGACGGAGAATGGTCATTCTCCGTGTAAATTAAGATAGAGAATGGCCATTCTCCGTGTTACTAACACAGAGAATGACCATTCTTCGTGTAAATTAACACGAAGAATGCCATTCTCCGTGTTAAATAACACGGAGAATGGCCATTCCTAGTGTTAAAACGTAGGAGAATGACCATTCTCCGTGCTAAATTACACGGAGAATGCCCATTCTCCGTGCTAAATTACACGAAGAATGGTCATTCAAATGTTAAAACACAGGAGAATGACCATTCTCCGTGTTAATTTACACAGAGAATGGCATTCTCCTTGTTAAAATGCAGGAGAATGACTATTCTTCGTGTTATATCGACAGAGAACAGTTGACAGAAACCTAATTTTTTAATTTTTTTGTTGTGGAAAGAAATTTGACATCAATAAAGATTCAAGAGTTTTCGTTCTTCTTTCAAAATGATGCTAACTCTTATGGAAAAGAAGAAGAAGATATTCTCTCCATAATTGACCTAATTGTCGGAAAAGAAGAAGAAGATGAGCGATGATCGGAGTTCGACTGAAAAAAGCACGGTGAACTACGAACGATCTTTGCGATCTCTGCTGAAGATGAGAGCAATGAAATTCAGATCTCTCGTGAAGAAGAAAAAGAAGAAGATGAGAATCGCAATCCAAATCTGAGTTTATGCGGAGGGGTAGTTATGGTATTAATTTTGTAAATACAGAACATCTAAAGAGAATCTTGGAATATTTAACGTAGACATATATAATTCTGGGCATTTCATAAAACCCATCATGCGGGTAGGTTTTCATAAAAACCAACCCCGAAATTGGATTTCTCAGCAATTTCCAGATTCTAAATTATGTCCAAGATTTTGTGATTGCTTATTAGAGATTGTTCATGCTTATTTTTCCTCTTCTGAAAAGTTGTCCAAAACTATTTTGGAAGTTGGAACAACTTTTAAAACTTTTTTATATAAAAGTTTTCGTCAGCTGCCAAAAGCCGCTTCTACTATCCGTTCTTTAAAAGCATTAAACAACAATAATTTCAATCAAATTTAGTTTGTTTGCTTCTACTTATTTTTTTTTTAAGAACAACACCAAAAAGTTATTTGCTAACAACTTTGCCAACTATTTTGTATAAGCTAGTTCATCTAAGAAAAGATTACTCATTAAAATCTGGTTTGAGATTGCTATTGCTTTTGAAAAAAAAAACAGCAACATAAGTAGCTTTGGACAAACAATTTTTAACTAGCTTTTTTTTAAAAAAAAGCACAAGCAACCATGGTAAGCACTAAGCAATCAACAATCTCCAATTTTCTCGTTTCTTAACTACCATCTTCCTTCTTAATCCCTACTTTGTCATCGACTCCAAAACCCTAGATTTCCGCCATGGTGAGCAACCTCCCCCTCCTCAAAACCCTAGCCCTAACCCTAACCATAATTTCCCTCCTCCCCTCCCTTTCCCACTCTTTCTCCGCCGAGACCCCCACCGACCGCCGGATCCTCGTCCTCCTCGACGACCTCGCCGTCCGATCGTCCCATTCCTCCTTCTTCTCCTCCCTCTCCTCCCGCGGCTTCGACCTCGACTTCCGCCTCGCTGACGACCCCAAGCTCTCGCTCCAGCGCTACGGACAGCACCTGTACGACGCTCTCGTCCTCTTCTCCCCCTCCGCTGCTCGTAAGTGTTCACCCCACGGATCTCTCCCTTTTCATTACAAAGTTTGAATCTTTTTCACAAAAATTCGATTGTCAGTGCAAAATAGATCCAAAGTTTGAATCTTTTCACCTAATTGGGTTGTCTGGCGCTGGCTCCTTGTCGCTTCGGACACTGTTAAACACTGCACATACATTATAAAATGTACACCAGGACCCGCCGAATTGGTGTCATGTCCTTGTGTTGTGTCGTGTCGTGTCGTCATGGTGTCTGTGCAAAATAGATCCAAAGATTGAATCTTTTCACTTGATTATATTGAGGTTTGGTGGGTCGTTGGATCATAAGGCGATTCTTGGTTTCATTAAACCTCGTCAAAATAGACCCAAAAAGTTCGAATCTTTGCATTTAATTTGATTGTTTGATGCTGGGTCATTGTCGACATTGCACGGATACTCTAAAATGTACAATAGGACCCTCCAAATTGGTGTCTTATCCTTGTTTTTGTCGTGTCGTCATGGTGTCTGTGCAAGGTAGATCCGAAGCTTGAATCTTTTCACTTAATTGGATTGTTTTTTTATTAGGGTTTGGTGGGTCGTTGGATCTCCGCCATTTCCACCCAAATTTGAATCTTTTTCATTAAATTCAGTCGTTTCTTGGTGCCTTGTCCATGCGGCTGCACGGGCACTCCAAAATATACACTAGGACACACATCATGTTGTGCCGTCTCCATGTCAGTGCAAAATAGATCCAAAGTTTGAATCTTTTGCTTAATTGGATTGTTTGATGCCGGGTCCTTGTCGCGTCGGACACTATTGACACTACACAGACACTATAACATATACTAGAACTCTCCAAATTGGTGTTATGTCCTTGTCTCAGTCCGTATTGTGTCGAGTCGCCATGGTCTGTGCAAAATAGATCAAAGCTTGAATCTTTTCACTTAATTGGACTGCATTTTTGTTAGGGTTTGGTGGGTCGTTGGATCATCAGGCGATTCTTGATTTTGTCGATGCCGGCCACGATCTGATCCTGGTGGCAGATTCTTCGGCCTCGGATCTGATAAAGGGGATTGCAACGGAATGCGGAGTTGACTTTGACGAGGTTTGTTATTATTTCTTTGTGTTTTATTAATATGTCATTGATCAATTAATTGCTTTGCTTTTGCAGGATTCGGAGGCGGTGGTAATTGATCACAGTGGGTATGCTGTGTCGGAGACAGAAGGGGACCATACGCTGATTGCCGCAGATGGCTTCATCCGAGCGGATGCGATATTGGGAGAGAAACCAATCAAGGTGGAAAAAACTGTTCAGTCTAGTGAATTCCGTCTGTTTATTGATTTAGGGCATTTTAGTAAAACTGCCCCCTTTTAAAAATATCCATAAAACGGTATTCTTGAAACTTGTTACCAAACTATTGTTCTTTCTAGAATCGCATTTTGTAAACACACTTCGTTACTGAAATCACGTTTTGAAAACGAGTCTTGATGCAATTTTAAAGAAAATGATAGTTTGTTACAAGTTACAAAAGTACATTTTTCATGGAATATTCTTTAAGAAGACTTTTCTTTTTGTCAAAAGACGGCTGTTAGTCCACACTAGTATCAAAGTTGTCCAAAAAATGAGTAGCTTTTTAAATATCTAAGCATAACCTGAGGTTACTGAATAATGTTACAACGGGGCTATCCAACAGATACATATTACATAGATTATTACCATATCACAGACTGTCCAGAAACTACTCTCTTACATTAGTACCAATTACGAGGATTGTTAATTTTTTTTTTTATATGCAAAAGTAAAATATAAGCTGCATCTCTAGTAGCAGTGCCAGTCACCGTTGCATAATATCCTGCCACTTACTGAAAATAGTCCATCTGAATCAGCTTTCCCCTCCTGCTAAAGTTTGTGCCCAAATATTGAAGAAAAACAGTATGCATTGGTCTTGTCAGCAAGTGAAACTCTTTTACCCTCTACAGTAATGGAATTTGTGACTTGTCACATACCAAATGGCCCAAACCATTTCTGTAATCTGGATCGCATCTAGGTCTGAACACTCTGAACTGATTTGGAATAAAATTTTCCCTCCATGTGTCCACCATGACAAATAGAAGGATTACAGAATATACCCTATGAGGCAGGGTCGAGAGGATCATAATGTAATCTAGGATCCGGAGAAACAAAAAGTTTCTTTGCCTCAGATTTCTCGTAGTTGGTTGCTGTATAGTATTTATACAGTTTTAATTGTTAGTGAATGGTGTCATTTCTAGCATATCCTTTTGTTATAATAGGTGTGGTAGTTGATGATCAAACTTTGTGCAGGCTCCTGTCCTGTTTCGAGGCATTGCCCACTCATTGAATACTGCTAATAGTCTGGTAAGAACTGTCTCGAAACTTTATTCCTTGGTGCAGTTCTCGTTTGATCGGACACTATCAAATTGAGTTATATTTAATTGTAACCTTTTCATCTTTTTCGCGTGATGCATGTACCATTTGCAGATCCTCAAAGTTCTATCTGCCTCTCCTTCAGCATATTCAGCAAACCCAACTACCAAGCTGTCAAGCCCTCCCTCTCTCACCGGCTCTGCAATATCATTGGTTTCTGTTGTTCAGGTTTGGAAATGCTCTATAAATTATCTTAGCAACGGCTTTCCTGCTAATGTTGCCATGATAATGTGAATTGTTGTTGCAATCAGAACCTCCTATGGTTTATAATTTGTATTTCTGATCTGTTGTCATACTGCAATATATTGATATTTCAGATTCTTCAGAACCATCAGAAATCATAACAATATCACTTGTTATGACATAACTTCAAGTATTACCGGTATTTTTTGCTGCTGTGTATGGATTATTATTTTATTAATATGGCTGAATTGTGGTGAAGAAATGTTTTGGACCAGGATAGCGGAAAATACTTTGGCTACCCACTGATGCTTTGGACAGCCAATTACAGTCTTATATGAGGAAGTCTCGTCCAATTTCAAGAAACATCACGAAGTTTCCACTAATTTTGATCAATGTTTTTCTACTACCCTCAAGTGTTGGCCTTTCAGCCAAGTTTGACAAATTTTAGGCCATAATGTATCTGAACTTTCGAATACAAGCTTGACACTGAGGCTCCTAAGGCATATGCAATTACGGATTTTATTGCGCAGCTTCGGATCAGTTTGGCTGAAATCTGATACAATAACGTTTAAACTAATCAATCGACCATTTTATTTCAACCTCGGTACCCCTACCTTCAGGGAACTAGGATCTAATGACGAGGGCGCCCAAAACTAGAACACGATTTTCCATAAATGTTTGGGTGTGGGGGATGCGGGTGGGGGGGGGGGGGGGGCACTTGATAAATTCAGAAATTTTATTTCGAAAGTTGGAAAAGGGGGGGGGGGGGGGGGGGGGGGGGGGGGGGAGTTGGGAGATACGCTATGTATTTCAGAATTTCTATATTTTTTTATAACTTACGAATATTAAGAAGTTAGGGGGCTTCCTCCCCAACGCCCCTCCCCCGACCCCTCCATTCCATCTTTAGGTCCGTTCCTAGCACATATATCCTTCGGATAATGACTACTTGTCAGATTTAACTTTCTCCTCCATTTTTTAAAGCAATTTCATGAGTTCATTACACAATATGCATATTGCAACCATGGTAGTCAAACGCGCGCCTCGCACCTCACTAGTCGAGACGCCTTTTCCTGGCGCACCCAACATCAAAGGCGCAACCAAGAAAATGTGCGCCTTTTTTTTTTCTTCAAAAAACTTTGGGACATGGAGATGACCCTTGCGTCATACAAGTGGGAGGGAGGTAACCCTTTCCACGATTTTGCTAAAGTTGGGTACATTTGAACTGAAACAAACTAAAATTTACTAAAAGTATGGTAGGGAGAATATAAATTCTTGTTGGTCCTGTTGACTGCTATTGCTGCTATGCTAGTTCACTTGGTTATGGTTTAACATGTTTTTGTTGGTTTTAATATGTTATTTGATTTTATTTTGTTACATTACTAATTTATTTATGTATATTTTTATTATTTTTATTTTTCCGTCTCGCTTCGTTCGGACGCGCGCCTTAAGCACGACTTGTGCCTCGGGCGATATGGACCCATTGCGCCTCGAGTGTGCCTTTGACTACCTTGATTGCAACAAGAACACCAACATCATAAAGCCTAAGCATCATCTTAAACCCCTGGATTTTTCATGTCTTGCAACATTTAACCTAGAAATCTTTTGGACACTCCCTTTGAAAGAACAACCCTCCTTACATGGGAGGCATCAAACTATACCTCAAGAACTTTGTGAAAGTAAAAGCTTCAGGAAATACGCCTTAGGTTGTTTCTTGATCTCCTCAAAGGCCTTCATTCTTGTTGGAGTACTACCTGATTCTCGGGGTCCTGCAGACAATTAGTCTCAAGAAAAGTCCGATGTTATGAAACTTGTGGCCAAATGTCTGTTACAGATGATAATCCATGAGAGGCTTTGGTATCTGTGGATCATGTTTAACTTGCTAGTTGCTAGTAGCTAGTAGCTAATACGTTTTCAGGATTGGAATACTTATATTCTGCTAGCCTAGGGGTTATTAACTCCTGGATAACTTGTGTTTCTGCTGTTGAAGAAACACTTCTTGGGACATGCATTTAACTTCTCGCTTTGAGGGATCGACAACAAGAGTTGTCTTAGTTGGTATTGAATCTCTTCTACAAGTAGTTGTAAATCAGATGTCTTTTAATTTCCAAAGCTAGAAAGGGATTTGAAGTACTCGTGCCATTATATACGTGGATGTTGTTGGCACATTTACTTGACAAGGTCGTCTAACATTCAACCAACAACCTCTGCATTGGAGGTCGCTTATGCAAATTGCCTTTTCTAGGTACCTGACATATCACATGAGGTTCATCTTCTAATATAGGCCTGATAGAGAAGCTCGTCAACTTGCCCACTGAACCCAATATTCCATTGGGCTTATGCGGACTCCAAAAAATGTGTTCAACAACAAAGCTTAGAGGCTCCAAAGTTGTGAATAGCTGCTAGAAGGTCTTGAATTTGAAATTCAGGAAGATGATGATTTAACTTTGCCATTTTAGTATTAGCAGATACTTTCCATATTTTCTTTTATAGTGACCTCAACTTGGCCAGCAGCCTGAAGATAAGTACTTTGTCTAATAGCATGGACACTTTTATCATGGGGCCATCTCAGTTCTATTCATGTTCCAGAGACACTCCTTTGACACATGCTGGAAGTTATGAAAAGTGCCCACAAGTTTATACGGGCACTCAGATACTTCTTCGACACATTTGTTGAAATTTTTGGACGTAACTTTCATTTAAATTAAGACATGAATACCTGTGTTCTGTCTGCGGCATGTTGTGCCCATGTCCTAATTATGTCTATAATAATATACGGTGGTCTGTCCCAATAGCAAACATAGTAGGTCATTCTGCTACCAATATTCTCTCCAAAGTCCAGACTTCTTGTTTTAGAGTTGATATCGTAGACATTGTCCACAAAGTTTTTTTGGATTAGTATTTGATTTGATTTGATTTCTATGGATATCATACACAAATGTTATTTTGTTATATAGTTATATGTTATGAGACAATCGAGATATGCATATCTTAGATCTATTGACCATGAGTATGATCTTTTCTGCAGGCAAGAAACAATGCTCGTATTTTAATATCTGGCTCTTTGGATCTTTTTAGCAATCGGTTTGTATTTGTTATTGGTTCTTTAAACATTTTCTGTATTACCCATCATTTTACTTACTTTTTTGCATTATTCAGATTTTTTAAATCTGGCGTGCAAAGGTTGGGACCTTAACAGAGTACGTAAAATTCTTTGCACTTCTCCTTTTTCTGGTTTTCGTGCTTCCGTGGTTTGTATTTTTCAAATTTTAAATTACTAACTTATATTCGTCTGTCTCTAAATTGTATTATAAATTTATGTTCTTTCAAAAATAATGCTGCCAAAATTCAATTCCCGTCAATTGTATACGAAATGCCACCATTTTTTTACCTAATGGTATACATTAGTCAGGATGAGAAGCTTGGGATACCCTTCTTTTTGTGGTAGTTAAGCAGCTAAACCTTAATGCATTTTACTGAGTCTCGTCCAAGATCCCGAGATTCTCGAGTGAGGTATCATATTAGTAGGAACTTAGACAGTGAGTGAAGTCAAGATTTGGTGAATCTTGGTCAGATTTACCAGATCTTGGCCAAAGTGAGTTGATATCCCAAAACTGGGAAAAATATTTCGTTTTGGGGGGTCTGACATTTGGTAAATGGACTGAGGTTCACCAATCTAGACTCAAACTATTTGAGATCCCAAAACTTCCATGAAATGTCTCTTTTTGGCCAAAGTTAGTTGAGATCCTAAAACTTGGGAAAATATTTTGTTTGGGGGTTCTGACATTTGTTAAATGGGCTGAGGTTCACCAATCTAGGCTGAAACTCTCTGAGATCCCAAAACTTCCATGAATCGTCTCTTTTTGGGAATACTATGATTTGGTAAATGTCTGAACTTCAACCAAGGTCGCAGTATTGGCCGAAAATAGTAGCGAACGATGCCGAAAATGGTAGAAATCATGCAATTATGCAACAATTCACCAATTGCTACATATAATTGATGAATTGATTAAACTTTAAACTTTGATTTTAATATTTAGTATTTAAAAGTTTAATAATTTACAAAGTGCTGAATTCTGACTCTCTGCAATCTGAAACCAGAAGAATTGCGGTGCTGAAACTGTCAATACAAAGTCGAACTCTGTGTTTATTTATATACCTTGGCTCATGACTAGTTACTACATAAGTAAATTTCTAGTGGATGTCCTTTTGGCATATCTTATCCGTAAATTGTACGAAGCTGAATATTTATGCAATTATCATTGGGAATAATATTACCAGCTATTATTTGAAAAATTGTATATAAAGGCAATGCATTATGGGTGAACTTTTTTCGTTAAATGCACATTTTATATGGGTACTCCCACCAAAATATTAAATAAAGCAAACATTTATTAAATAATTGTGCATTTATCAATGTAAAATGTGCATTGATAACTAAAAAAGGTTATCTTTATTTAATATGCTGGTGGGAGTACCCATGTAAAATGTGCATTTATCAATGTGTTTATCATGTGCCCTTAGGACACATGTTAACATGACCCTTATTATTATTATTTTGTGTGCCTGTGTGGTTTGTTCTTGTGTTGGGTGCATCATCGGGTTCTTCCTTTCAGTTCATTGAGGAACATACTTGATTATAGTTCAGGCATTAACCCAGAATGGCTAAAAGGATAAGAAACAAACCAAATTAGGGAGTTGATAAAGAAGAGGAAGGAGGTTTCGGAAGATTAAGGCGTTCTGTGTATTTTTTTTTTCTGTCATGAAGGCCAAGTGTATAAACATCATAACTGATCTTATGCTGACAGCTTCTTATGAATTAAAATAGCATTGCCGACCACCATAGGTTACTCAGATATCATCTAATTATGTCTACTTTAGAAATCTTAGTCCTTGTGAAAAATGTTGTATTGGGACATCTATAGTTTAGCTAGGCATGCAGACTCTGTTAGCATGTAAGGTTTCTGGTTGAGTGCAACAATTGTTTGCACAACATTCAATTACATGACTTGCTTTCCACTGGCCACACACCAGCACATCTTGCATAACACTCAGCCACTTGGTCATGATCCCATATGTCCTAATCTCAAATCCTAACTCTTAATGGTCCTGATCATCGGAACTGCATGTGCCACGTATGGTGAGCCCCAATGTTATAGGAAGCACTATGCGGCCGTTATGCGGCAAGGGGATGCATAGCGCCCTTCGCAGCTCCAAGGCAGATTTATGCAGAAAAAAAAACGTTACCATTAAAAAAAGGCTTAGGATCTTCAGTTCATTGAAAGTAATACAAAAGTGTGTTGTGTTATAATTTAATTTATAATTCACCAAAAGTAATATAATATGAAAATAAAAGGTCAATATAAATTTTTTTGGGTCAGGCCAAAAATTGACCAAGAAAATAAAAGGAATCATGTCAACAAAACAATTTTTGAACAAAAATTGACCAAAAAAAACTAGACTAAAATCCACATGATGTTCCTATTCTCCGCATAATACCGCCTACCGTCTATAACACGTATCATAGTGAAATTTCAGGTGGTGGATAGCCTCGTAGCACCTAGGTGCTACTTCTTCTCCTTCTCCTTGTCTGTCGGTTGCTTTTAGGTTTTTGAAAGAACTGAATTTCGGGTCGAATTTTGATCTTTTTGATCTCTTTTTTCGAACTGAGGCCTAGTCGGTCGACTAGGCCTATCTAGCTGCTTATTCGGCTAGGTCCGATTATTGCTTGAGCCTATTTTTTGCCGACTAGTCGAGTCGGCGAAAGCCGACTACCGACTAGTCGAATTTTTTACAATAGTGTTTGGAACCCATTCTGCGCTCATGTGTAGGGCATGTCACACTATATGAAATCTACATAATAGTACCAAGGTTCACAGTATCGGTAGCGGAATCGGTATCGGGCCCTTTCTATGAGTATCATGATAGGCGGGATCGACAGTGTCGGTGGTTTCATATCGGAATATCGGATTTTTTGGTATCGAAATACAAATAACTATTAATAAATTGTTAAAAATTTAGAAAAAAATAATTTTGACATTTAGACATAATTTTAAGTATTTTTTGTTGTTCCATAGTAGTTTTGATATTGAATGAGATAATAGTCTCCCTTGCTTATTGGCTTACCTGCGGTATATAAGTTTTCTTCATTTACATGCTTTTACAACCTTACTATGCTTTTACATCCTTGTTGATTAGTCTTTTTCGTTCAATTTTCTTTCTTGAATTGATTGCGAAAGAGACCCCCATTGTTGGTATCGGTCAATATCGATATCGCTCGGTATTGGATCGGGACATGTCAAACCGTATCGGTATCGGCCAATACTGCAAACTATGCATAATGCATGCATTATTGAATCTTGATCACAAGTCTATGCCAAAATTTCATTTTCATACATGTAATTCATAATGTGCTTCTGCAATAATTTTCTGAAGAACGTCTTATTTATTTTTTATTTATTTTCTGTTTGTAGACATGCAATAATTTTATCAGGAAAGAGTCTTATGTTTTTTTAATCTGTTGTAGACATCAGAAGTCTGGCAATGAGCAGTTTGTAACCGAAATCAGCAAATGGGTCTTCCATGAGAGGGGGCATCTCAAGGTGAGGCTGTGTCCCATTTCTTTGCATTGATTTATAGACTACTGGTCACTCTATATATTCTCTTTTGGCTTTCACTTGTTAAGTGGATTCTGAATGGAAAGGATACAAGGGACCAGTAATTTAAATGGCCTATGATAATTGAGGTTTTTTGCTGTTTTTTATAATTATATTGGAGGATAGTACATTATATATATATATATAGACTAGTTATCACTGTGCCTTTGGCACTCCTTGATAAGTCGGTTTTTGAAATTGCTTCTCATTTAATAATATCTTAATTATTTTTTAATTAATTTTAAGGTTTTTTTATTGACATACGTGTCATTTTGTAGCCATTTGATATACCTCCTATCGTGACCCTTCTTTATCCTTTTATGGCTTGGTAGGAAACACTTCGCTTTATATATATATATATATATATATATATATATATATATATATTCTTTTAGATTATAGTTTTATATATTATTAATTTCTGCATGTAGGCCGTCAATGTTAGCCATCACAAACTTGGAGAAAGTAGCGAGCCTGCTATGTACAGGATCAATGATGATCTGGTAATTGCTTACCCATCATTTACCATATTATAGGATAGTCAAGAATGATGATGTGGTAATTGTTATTATAGTTTGCTCATGGTTGGGATTTGTTTGAAGGAATACTCCGTTGAGATCTATGAGTGGTCTGGAACAACCTGGAAGCCGTATGTTGCAGATGACGTTCAAGTTCAATTTTACATGATGAGTCCTTATGTTTTGAAAACAATGTCTAGTGACCAGGAGGTATATCCTTACAACTAACATTTGTGCAAAAATGAGATGTTCCCCTCATATTGAAGTCAGTGTCCTCTTTCGGCAGGGGTTATATTCAACATCATTCAAGGTTCCAGATGTTTATGGTGTTTTTCAATTCAAAGTGGAGTACCAAAGGCTCGGATACACAAGCTTATCTCTTACAAAGCAGGTGTGTTACCTTATTGAGATGAGCACATCAATTTTTAGGAGTCAATTTATGGTGGTATATCTTTATTCAGTACTCTATTGACGTAGTAGGCATTGAACTATAGCTTTGTGCCTTTCTGAACCATAGAAATGAGTGGATAAAAGTCATGTACCTTACCTTTGGCTCAAAGCTTTGTTTTATGTTATTTCCTTAAACATGGCACCTAGTAGAAGGTTGTAGGCTGTTTCATTTGAATAGCGATTGTTGGTCCAATATGGGATTATATTTTGATAATGACAATTATAATATAACTATATGTACTTTGCTAGTACTAACATGGTTCTGCAGAAAAAAAACGAAAGACTTGACTTAAGCTTTAGCAAAAATCAAGACAAAACAAAAAGCCAAGACTAACAAGAAATCGTTCAAACTTTTTGAGTCATATTGTAAATCTTTTCTTTATTGAGTTGTCTTAGGTAAAGGATGTGCTCAAGTATGTAACTACAAATTGAAAGCTCAAAAACCTAGCTTAGACTGACCTAGATTTGAATACCTAGACCAATTTTTTTGACCCTTTTCCTCTCATAAAAAACCAAAATCTGGTCTAATTTTCCTTTGGGCGGTATACTAGCAATATACCGCTAGGGGTGAGCATTCAGTTCCAACCAAACTGAATTACCCAAAACCAAATTAACTGAAATAAATAAATAAATAAAAAGTGAAACCAAACCGATATGTGCCATAAACGAAATAAACCGAACCGATTTATATTTTGTTGGGCTTGGTTCAGTTGTTCTTTTTCTAATGTTAATGGTCGGGCCTAAAGTTGCACTTCTTATTAGAAATGTGTACCAAAGTCTTTCAGATTGCATATTGTTTCGACTTGACTAATTTATGTTCCAACAAAACAAGCATACAATATACAAATTCATGTTCCATGGAACCATGTCCCAGTACCAAAACGAAATTACTCAAATGAGAAAACATAATTGATAGTTGATACAAACGTTGACACTTCGACAATACAATAATATTATCTGAAAATTTAATGCAAAAAAAAAAAAAAACCAAGTTATACATTATTCAAAAATTGAGACACATTTCTCATTGACATTTCACATTCAGCCACAGATACATGATCATCCTCTACAGATACATGATCATCCTCTGCTCTTGTGCCCTCTCCTCCACCGCTGGAAATATTAAGGCCATTTGGACATAATCATGGGACAAATCTCCAGTACCCAAAGGCCAAGAAACCCAAAAGTCACATTCAAGGCTTGTACTTGGACATACTATAGCTACAAACAAGTATCAGAAATTCCAAGAGATTGGTAGCCAACACAACACCTTTCTCCCCTGGGTTAGCCTCAATTTGGGAAAATCCTTCATCACTGACCTCACTTCCTCGGCAAGTGTACTCCATTTGTTCATAGGTTTGAACATACAATAAATATATTTGATAGATTTACAGTTTTAAGATGCAGAAGAGAGAAGAAACCTGGTTAAACATTGCTTTAAATATTTATACATGTCCGGACTAGTCGACTGCTTATAGGGTTCCATGTTTTAATCCAATCAGAACTTGTAGACTGTCGTGACTTGTAACCATGCAACTATACATTCAAAACCGATTCTGATACCTACCTGGAAATTCTCAGCATCAATGATAATCCTTCTACAACCCCAATAATTGCTAGAGAAGGCTTCTCAAAATTGACCATACAACCTGAGATCAAAGTGAATAATAATAAGTAATACACATACAATTCATAATAATAATATCTACACGGATTCAATGATATGTTGGGTAAAAGTAACAAATATGTGGACAAATGCATTACTTTGTAGATCCACACATACAATTTCAATATTCATGTCATACCGAGAAAGTTGCAAGTCTTGGTGTACCCTGAAAATCTGATACTAATTCTAATATAACAAAAGAGTTGCAATACAGTTCTTCCCCTTCAATAAGCTTTCAACCTAATATGTTGCATAACTATTCAAATGCAGCTACTATAAATAAAATAGCAATTTATTAGTATTTTGGAAGTAAAAGGACAGCAGTTTATTTACCACCCCAGCTTTAACAGTGATTACATGTGAGAGTAAAAGCTATCCCAGCAGTGTAATACAAGAAATGGAACTTTAGTGGTCTATACTCAACATATAGAAGATGTAAAATTGTAGCCAAATAGTCGCAATTGAACGCTAAATTAGAAAAAGAAAATAGAAGCCTTCATCTAAAAAAGATAAGTCACACAGAGGAGATATATATAATATATATTGGTCTACATTTAAAGTGAAAAAAAAGAGTTCAAGTGCCAGCAATCTGGCTAACACTTTAAAAATCTGTCACTTCAAAGGGAAAGGATTCAAAATAGAAACTACTGGCTCTTTACTGCATAAATTTTTATAGTGAAAAAAAAGAAGAAAAAAACATTTTATGTTGTGTTCAAGACATAGTTTGCAGTATCGGCCGATACCGATCCAATATTGTCGATACCGATACGATTTGACATGTCCCAATCTGATACCAACCGATACCGATACTCACTGATACCAACAATTGGGTTCTCTCTCGCAATCAATTCAAGAAAGAAAATTGAACGAAAAAAGACTTAACACAAACAAGGATGTAAATACATATTAAGGTTGTAAAAGTATGTAAATGAAAAAAAAAACTTATTTGTCACAGGTAAACTAATCAGCAAGGGTGACTATTATTTCATTCAACTTCAAAACTACTATGAAACAACACAAAAAAAAAAAAGGTACTTAAAAGTTAAAATTATGTCTAAATGTCAAAAAAAAAAAATTCTTTCTAAATTTTTAACAATTTATTAATAGTTATTTGCTTTCCAATACTCTGATATGAAACCGCCGATCCCGATACTCATAGAAAGGGTCTGATACCGATTCCGATAATGGTACTATGAACCTTGGTTCAAGATAGTGATATAATGAAAATATTTTGGTTGTGTTTTGCAAAAAAGAAACAATAGAATTTTAACTCTATGTTTAGAAATCTTAATTAAAACTAAGAAATATGAAAGATCATTTTACCACATATTAGACTTAGATATTATAGTTAGAGATCTGAGATCAACATGTATATTCAAAGAAAAATAGAAAGTAAGAACTAAGAACTCAATGATTAAAAAAAATGATAAGTAAAATAAATAAATAAAAGAAATAAAAGATTACCCACAAATGATTAATGATGTCGATTACTGAAGATCTATACTTTGAGATCTCAACAAAATCACAAAATCCAAGTTAAGGCTGAAGAGAAGGGCTTCAGATCTGGAATACGACTTCATATATGGAGAGAGAGAGAGAGAGAGAGAGAGAGAGAGCTTATGATTCTCCCAATATCTCTGAAAGGTGATAGAGAGAAAGAGGGCTCCCAAAGAGAATTGAGAAAGAGGAGAAGAGAGAAATGAAACACTTTAGGATTAGTTTCATATATATATATATATATATATATATATATATATATATATATATATATATATAAGAGTTTTATTGTAAATTTACATATTTAAATCACTTTTTGGTTTTGGACCAAAATCGAAGTCTAAAACCGGAACCTAAACCGATTAAAGATTTTTTGAAACCCGACCCAAACTACTTCCAAACTGAACTAAAAAACTTATTCGGTTGGGTTCAGTTTTTGGTCCAAAATCGAATAATGCTTAACCCTACACACCACTAGTACATTGCCTTATAACCATTCCAATCAAATAGTTTCAATTGGTCTCAACTTTGTCGCACAGTATACTCGTAGCATACTGCCAGTGTATATTGCCAGTGCATACTGTTATACCTCCATTATTTTCCAGCAAGTCCATAAACAATTTTTGTTGTCCCACGGTACACTGGGAGTACAGTGCCAATGTACTACTAGTATATCATCTTCAAAGCCCCAAAATTTGTTCCCACAGTACATTTACAGTATATTGCCAAGATACTGCTCCCTTCTATAAGTAGCTGACAGTTTTATGTAACGGCAACAACTATAATTCTGGTCATTGCAGCAATATACCGAAAGTAAAATGCTGCTACAGTAGCCACTCTATTTTGAGCAGCATAGTTATTGAGTTATAAAAGTAATTGAATGCCCTCATATATTCTCACTTCTTGAGCCTTAATTGCTACCTACCTATACCAAACATCTCCAAATTCATAGAGCTTTCAATTGCCAATACTTGTAATAGAGTGAATTTAAAACTCTAATTACAATTTTCACTTCTTGTAAGAAATCACTCATCTCTATTGTTAGAGGTTGAAGTCAACAACTCAACATGGCTTCGTATCAAAGTTCGTGGTTAAAGTCTACAAGCCTTCAGATCAAAGTTTGTGTGTAGAAGTTGGTGAGATCTTCGAATCAAAGCTCACGTTGTAACCATTTTTTATATAGTGGATTAAAGTCGGACGAAGTTCTGTGACCAGAGAGACTTATGGAGGATACTAGAATATATTGAGCGTTTGATTCTTGTAACTTTGCTTTTTAATTATTCATCATTCCTTTAATTATGCTTTAATTAGATATAAACCATATTCCTCCCTCTAGGGTTTTCTACAATTAGTATTAGAGCAAGGATGCTCTTATAGAGACTTTACATCCTTAGAGTAGATCCTATGGCAACCTTTCCTAATGTCAATGACAACCATAGTTTTTAAAGGTGCAAGACGCACAAAGGCGCAAATGCTTCCTAGTGCCTTAATGCAAGGCACGACGCATGACACACATTTTTGAATTAAGACGCACTTTTTGCAAAAAAATGGAATTTTTTATTCTACATCATGCACAACAAAATAATCAAACTGAATTAATATAGAACAATATATGCTTGAATAAAAGAAATCCAACTATTCTTTAGAGAAATCCACATAAGTGATTAGGTAGTTAGATCTATGTTTGGCAACTAACTATGCTACCAGTCTGACAACATAATCATCAATATGTGATTTTGGAACCTCCTGTGCTACTAGTCTGACAACATATCAAGAATGTGATACAGTCAAAATTAAATTCTTCTGCACAAGATACAATATGATATGTCCAATAAATCACTACTATAGGACACAACTGACTCCACAGGTATAGTGTCAAGTCTAACATGCATACACCATGTAACAGAAAATGTATACATGTTAACTGACTATATCTAAAAGTTGTGAAAGCTTTCTAAGACAACAAGAGCATTGGAATGATAACATTGCCTCACATAATTCTCAAAAAGACAGAAAAACAAATTAGGTCAAAGAATGAGAAACTTGATATATTGGTATTATGATCTATTAGAAGAAGGCACATGATCAGAGAGGTTACGATCTATATACGAAAATATAAAATAGATGGCCACGTTGTCTAATGGTTAGCCACAAAATAAATGACGATTGCTGTCATAAAATGTGATTATGCATGAAACTAACTGGAGAACAAAAAACAAAAAGGTAGAAGAGACGAAACTGGAAACAACAAACAAAAAAAAAGCGGCAAAAAAAAAACCTAGAGACGGAGAGGGGAGAGAGGGAACTAGAGGCGGAGAGGGGGAAGCGAGAAATAGAGGAGAGACTCTCTCTCCTCTATGATATTAGACTTTATTAACTTGACGTTCGGTTCGGGTCAGATTGTTAGCGAGTAGGAATTAGCATGTCAGTAGAGCACAATACATATAGTTATATCGTAATTGTTATTAATCTAATTCATATTGGGCAACAAGATTAGCCTAGGAAGTAGGAACTTGCATGAAATGGGAAAGAAAAACATGAAATACACAATTTATTACAAAATTGGTATTCAAGTACAAAAATCAAGAAAATGTAGTCACTACTTGATAGAGGAAACAAATGCTGAGGCTACTATGTCTAATGGTATTCGCCTTTTCTTTAATGTCCATTCCAAACTTGCTAGCTCCAAAGGTAGGTTGGGCAACCAAGTGGTTGAGGCCTTTTATATGGGAGGGAAGACCTGGGATACTGCTTTAAGAAAAGTCCTCCCCTTTTTAAAAAAAAACTTGCTTGCTTGCTGAGGGCAAAACACTCCACGTGCTTATCACTTTTCAATGGGAGAACAATTTTTTTCATATTTTTTATGTTTGCATCCTAGCCTTTTGTGATTTACTCCTTGCCCCTTTGTTATTGTTGCATTCTAATCCTTGCACCTTTTCTTTTGCTTTTGCTGTCACTGGTGATAACCTTTTCAGTATTACATGCCATTGTATTTCCCTAGGTTACATGATGAACTTCCGATGCTTCACCATTATTTTTTCATGGTTAATTGGCTCCCAGATTAGATGTCTGACGTCCTTTTACCAGTCTCCTATAATTTGTAACTGAGAAAATTGAAGTATTAACGGATAAGAATAATACCTATGTTTTATAATATGTAAAAGCATCTGATTGATAAATATTATTCAACGTAGACCCGAGTAATTGATTGTTTTATACCTCATGTAGATTCCTCTAAGCATTTGGGAGGCAGACACATGTATGTGCCATCCTCGTAACAATGGTTTGCTATAACTTTGTGGTGGGTTTGCTGCATGAGTCCTCTAATAATCAGGGGTATCCTCTAATAATGTCAGGGATGAGGAATGAGGATGTGTCTATATATATCTGGGTCCTTGTAAAATTTGAACTCAAGTTCTAGCCGTGCAAACTCAATGAAGATCAACTTAGATTGCAAGTTCAATCTTTCATTTATGACTATACTGTTGGAATGCTTAAAAACCATAAATGAGATGATTTAGATATATTTGCCTATTCACTTGGAGCAGTCGAAGTATGGTTCAAATAGTAACTTACTATGATGAGATAATAGATTATTACTTCC
The DNA here is from genome assembly GCA_029216955.1 of Iris pallida. Lineage (NCBI taxonomy): Eukaryota > Viridiplantae > Streptophyta > Magnoliopsida > Asparagales > Iridaceae > Iris > Iris pallida. The sequence goes on along the minus strand of JANAVB010028397.1, from coordinate 2,540,099 downwards.
AAGCCTTCAAATTAGCATAGTGAATGTTGTGTTTACAGTTGCAATTCTCTTAAAGCGGTTACTGATCCTATCAGAAGGATCAGATCATTTCTGTTCTCCCCCTCCACACACCCCACCCCCCCACCCCCCCCCCCCCACCCACCCAACACACACACCCCACTTCAAATATGTGGTTTGTGTTGTGCTATTCTACAATACTTTTTGGAAGTTGTATATGACAATACTATAAATAATTATGTCTGTCACAGATGTGCACATGCATCTGTTGCATACCTGAGGAAGTCTCTGTGAGGATAGATTGTGTTTGTATTCTTTCACACAGTTATTTATTAAATGCCTCTCAACCTAAAAGGATGACAGGGGTAGATATTTGTTTTTACATGGTTATTTTGGATTTTAAAATGTAATTTATTATATGCCAGCTCCCCATTTTATATTTGTGAAATTTAATCTTTATTTGCTGCACCCACTATGATGATTCACAGGGTGGTTAGGAAAAGGTTAGGTTTATGCATTAACCTTTATTCGCCAATTTTGTACTTGGGTTGATTTTGGTTTTAGGTTGCGGCACATTAATGTAGCTCAAACCATAACAAGGGAATTAAAATTGGAAGCAATGCAACTGGCATGCCATATGGGTTCTAGTGTTTGGGGTTTGAGAAGTTTGTTCTGGTAGAGGCAAACTGCATATTTCGGTGCAGTGGACTGCATGGTCACTGCATATTCAAATGTTACCTTGGACATCATTGTATTGTACAAACTGGAAATAAATACATGTTTAGCAGTCATGAAATAGATTAGCCCATAACAGAGATTAGTGCATGCTACTTTAATATCAATTAACAAATGTTTTGTTAGGAGTAATGTCATTTCCACGTAATGTAAGTAGTTTATGTTGCTTTCATTACCAACTACAACAACAACAATTTCCTAAAAGAGTAATGCCATTGCTAATTCCGATTGCCAAATACTGGGATGAAAGATTAAGGCCTAGTTTGGATTGTAGTTACGTTTCATCCCATTTACTAATGCCCATTTGTGTAGTGCTCATTGGACTATTGTTTCTGAAACGCCCATTGAGCCCCAAAATGAATGGTATGTTTGGAAAAAAAACGCCCATCCGAAATCATCGAAATGTTAGCCGTTTGGTCCCCTCCTTGCGTTTGACACCAAATGGAGTCCTTGGACAGCCCTAATTTTGTATACTGCTGCGCCAATTTGCTTTAAATTGGTAGGGCCCTGTAAAATTCTCAACCAGGTACCATCCACACCAAGACATTTAATGAACTTGTGGTGAAACCTACTTTGCGACCATTTCTTTTAGAATTAGCACGCTATACTGGACATAGATCTTGCTTTAACGACACATCAAAGCTACTTAATAACTGCTGATCTATGATTTATTGTATGTATACCTATTTGAAGAAGGATTTTCAGGTCAAATACGCTTTGTAACTTTTGTACTCTTACCTGGAAAATAGCCACATTTATGATCGTCTTTAAAATGTTTTTGAGTTGCAGATTCCAGTTAGACCTTTCAGGCACAATGAATATGAGAGGTTTATTACAGCCGCCTACCATACTATGGGGCATCATTTTCTACCGTAAGTTCTCACTAGCAAGTGTGCTATGGTACTCTAATACTATCATGCCCCTTGTACTATCAGCCACAAGATGTTATTCTTTTACCGTGCAAATTTCTCCATACTATTTCTTTGCCTAATTGTATTAACTTTGTTGTTGATATCTCTAAATCTTTTTCTCGTAATTGCAGATGGCTGGTTTCTTCATATTCTCGATTGTCTATCTTTATCACAAGTAGATGCTTTGTTTATGAGGACACAGATCGATCTCGACAGTTGTCAGTTTTCCTTTAAAGCAATAGCTGAGAGCAATATATTGTTTAAATGAAGTTTTGTTCAGGGGGCTCGAGATCAAATTCTGCGGTGTTCCCTTCAATGTCCAATTAACAGCCTGATTTTTATATTGGCAGTTGCACTTTTAGTTTTTCTTAGTTGTTTATCACAATTTATGATTTGAGGGCCTTGCCCAAGGATACAATTAGAGAAATGCAGGGTTTAGTAAAAGTTCTTTCCTGCTGTACTGTGAGAGTTGCATACTTGAGGTTCTTAGGTTCCACTTGCTTGTGATTTTTGTGCAACAATACCAGCACAGTTGTTGATTAGGTGTTGAAAAAGAGTTGCAACTGAGATCATTTGCTGCATCCTTATAATCGCTAATTGAGGTTACAAACTTGAAAACTTCTCATTCTTGTGGCGAAATGTAATGTGCAAGAATAACATATTTTTGCAGTGATAGTAGTAGCTTCTTTTGCAATAACTGAAGATCAACATTATAAATGCTTTTTTTTTTTTTCTTTTTTTGCATTGAGCCCGAGTCCACACCAGTCCCAACCGTTGGACCACCCTTTAGGTGATTCTTCTATCAAATATAAGAAAATCTCCAGTCTACAGCCCAATATTTGTCATAAATCTGAGTCCTTTTATGTTCCTCTTTACTCATTACATTGGACAGTTCTGGATCACATATATGGCACTATCATTCTTTTGACTTGGGTGACTTCAATAACTATTTTCAACCAAATAAATGTAGCTTTCCTTGTTGGACCACAAAGTTTGACATACATAGTTCGACATATCATTTAAACCCATCATCCGTGCTAGAAGTTTGTTAATCCAACACAAATTCAAAACCACTGGCCCCATCTTTCTGGCATGATTTTAAAGAAGAAACTAATCCCATCATCTCAAAATCCAGAGAACCATTGATGTGGCAGTTGAGAGTGTTGCATCACAACAGTACTGGACCCCAACAAACTCTCAACAAGATCCAGTACTCTCCTCCCTAACCCAAGCAAACAAACAAATGTACAACCACAGGGAGATGTCAATGCAACCACCTATGTCACAAAGGGACCAAAGCCCAGAGGCAGACATTGTTGGGTCACCCCCTCACAACCAACAAGCACATACATGCACCAACCAAAGTTTAAAAAAAAGAAAAAAAAATTCTTTTTCTCTACTTTAGTTCATCATCCCCATCCCACCCCCCATGCTGCTTCCATGCATCTAGAGGCCAGCAATGGTGGGGCTAGGAAGGAAGGCCCCTTTAATACATGACTCCTTTAGTCTCCCTGAGAGTTGTCATTGATATTCTCCCCATGTCAGTAGCATCTAGACTGTTGATCCTTGGCCACATGACTTCAAACAAAGGGAGGTCGGCAACGCTGCAACAACCTAACTGGCCACACAAATCTTCTAGATTCACAACTTATCTGTCGGTCAATTTTGCTGCAGCTTTACTTGTATGCATACGACATTTTAGGAGACGGATACACTCTGGAATACTCTGATAACATGTAAACAAAAAGGAACCACCTCTGAAAGTAAGTGTCCAGATTCTAATGTTTGGTTCCTCCTGAAGATTTCTTTCTTCCTTCTCCAAGACTTTTCTCCAGGAATCATGATCTTAGCTGTTCATTAATCCATTAGTACTCATAACTATGTCGAAAAGGTATTATTACATAGGTATTCCTGTACAACCTATAAATTCAGATAGAAATACAATTTAAACTAAGCTGGAAATGTGTGACGCACTTTATGAGACTTTGACGTACAACTAACGTTAGCATCTGAAAAAAGCAGGGCACCGTCAACCCTTTAAGAATATAAACTACATCCTAAGCATGAGATTTCAGTTGCTAATCAGTGACTAAGACTGCTTACTGACTATCGTTTTTATGTTAACTATAAAGCCACACGACCTACTGAGAAATGCATTTGGTTAAAGAAGAAACTTAGGCTTTAGGTTGAACACTCGACATCACAAAATCTCTAGTGTCATGTCCAAAGAAAGCTACATTGCTTGTTTTGTACCCTGTTTTAAGAAGAATACTATACTATGACCATAAGGAAAGACCTATACCAAACTAATGAGTTGTTCTAAAACTAGCAATGTTTCAACATAATTTTTTTTTTGAACTGAGCTACCATCACAATCTAGGAATGATAAGGTTTATGCTACTGTTTGACTCCACAGAGATTGCGATCATGACCATTTATTTCAGTATCAGTAACTATAACTGAGGTATCAGATCTTCCACCAACACCATTTATTTCCTCCTAGGACAATGTTGACCTAATCAAACTATCAAAGGTTGCTGGTATCATAAGAAGAATACAATGACCATAAGGAAATACCTATGCACAAACTATTGATTTAATTCTAAAATTAGGCAATGTTTCAACATAAAATTTTTTTTGAACTGGGCTACCATCACAATCTAGGAATGATAAGGTTTCTGCTAATGTTATGTCCACAGAGACTGCGATCATGACCATTTATTTCAGTATCAGTAACTATTAACTGAGGTATCAGACCTTCTACCAAAACCATTTATTTCCTCCTAGGACAATGTTTCCTCCATCCGAAGGACCTAATCAACGGGAGCAAATTCACTGTCCTAATAACTTATGTGCCAATTATGTCCCTCTCCTATAAATACAACTTTTGATATCCATAATTATTTAGTTTTTAAAATAAAAAATATATATTAGTATTTTAACTAGATGAGGTGTTACATTTATAGTAGAGGGACATAATTAGTACAGAAGTTATTGGGACATAGATATGATCCCTAATCAACCATTATATATGAACGATCTCGGTCGAGATCTCAACAAGATCCGGATCCACACTGGCAAATATCAAAATGTATAACTATAATCTCGACAAAATCCCGTGGGTGAAACATTATTTACGGGTGAGTCTCAAGAATCTCATTGATCAAGAACCAAGTTATAACAAGGTCTAGGCAATAAGAAGATCTTGTCGAGATCTTAGTGAAAACGAGATCTTGTAGACATCTCACCTTCAAAACATCAAATAAAACGACTACAAAACTTATAATCTAATAAAAAAACTTAAGATCAACTATAGTACCTAATACTATCAAACAACCCCTAATCCCTCTATCCAGTCCTAATTAAAAACTTGATGTCAAAATTTAGTCTATAACAATTTCTAAGGACAGGCTTGCATGTGATGCTCAGTGCCTCTATGTCCACAAATAATCAACCCTCAACTGTCATACTGAAAGAACCAACAGGCAAAATCCAAATTCCAGGCTACAAGACTAGTTGGTAAGTGCCCATAATCCCTTTACTTCTATAGTGTGCAACCACTCAAGAACTTTATTTTTCTTAAGCTAGCCCATCATCATGGAAACCTAAAAGAAAGTGACATATCACCACATAAAAAAAATCCCATCCCCACTTCCCTCCTATAGGGATCCACCACTACCACCCAGCACTAGCAATGGAATCCCATGCTTTCTCAAAGTGGGGGAGAATCAGAACCAACCTCAAAAGTCTTGATGCATGCATATCAAAAAATTGAAGCACCACACTGAATACCTAAAAGGGTGTTTCTATGCCACAAGGCTCTTGCTAATGCATAGTTCGAGAAGGATTCACAGCATGACACATATGGATAATGTTTCCGTGACTCGGACTTGCATTCTTAACGTGCAAGTACAAAGTCTTTGGAGCAACACCCTTAAAACATCCAAAGGAAAAAGAAAAGAAAAGTTCCGAGTTAATTCCTGTTGGTGAGAACATATTCAAAGGAAAAAGATGAAGATAATTGAATAATGGTGAAGTTTCAATTCATGTTTACTCCATATTACAAAAGAACACCAATACTCCCACCTCTCTAAATGGACCAATTCAGGACATTACAAGTAAGTACTCCAGGAGGAGAAGATCAGCTCTTCTCCAATTTTCTTCACCAAGTTGTTACAGTTTAAGCAGATAGTTACATATATAACAGAAACATTTGACAGGGAAAAAAAATTAGATTACCACAAAAATATTCAAATAAATAGAATCAGATGTTATACCATGGCAGGTCCTGAAATCAATCACCCATCTCCCCTTTCCCTTTGGCTGAAAAATTGAAGTCAAAATGAATCGCTTCGGAAATGAGTTATGACAATTGGCAAAATTCACTTGTCACCGTCCTCATCTGCCTTCTTGCAAAGAAACCAAAAAATATATTAGTTACTAATTACTAGCCATCAAATACTAGCGCTTCTGTGATCGAATTTTATTTCCCAACTGGTTGATCCAGCCAGGCTCCGAGAACTGCATGTCCCTCCAGTTGAACGTTTGAATTTGAGACATCGATAGCAGAAACAGCAGCGGCATTATTGCCACAGTTAGGTTTTCCCTTAGCCTCAGGCGGGTTCACCAGTGACTGAACCCAGGAAACATCAGGCTCCTTGCCACCAGAACCCCTTTCGGTAGTTACTGACTGCCTGAACTGGCCGAGCTCCTCACCATTGACACCCCAGTCAGGTTTTCCCGACAGGGATCCCCAATTAGTCCAAGTAGAGCTCACAGGAGATCCAACGGGGGCAGCAGCAGCAGCAGCAGCAGCAGCAGCAGCAGAAGCAGAACCTAGATTGTGAGAGCTGAGGCTTCTCAGTTGCTGAAGTTTCTCTTGCTGCGAGAATTGCGAAATGCGAGAACTCAGGGGGAGTGAGCATCGATGCACCGTGGAGACATTCTGCCGGGCAATGAGACACCATGAGATGCATGCATAAGGGGGTTGTACCCAGAAAACAGTTGCGTATCCATGGTCATCAGAGAGAACGAAGAATTAGGGTTGGTGGGCGAGAGCATGGTTTTCTGCTGCTGCTGGAACTGGTTGAGCGCTGGAGACTTGTGCGACGGAGAGAAAACTGCGCATTGATCAGAATTGTATCTCGGCGAAGAAGAAATTTCATCCAGATTTGGTGTGTTAATGGTCATCGACCGACCCATTCGGTTCTCTGTGAAAGAACCAATTCGTGCTTGACTAGATTTTAAGCAGAACTCATCAAAATCTGATAGTATAGTCAGATCATCTACTGGTATGTCCCTTGCGCTGAGAGACGAGCGCAGCCTACTTGATTGGGAGTAGTTGCTTCCTGGTAGATGCAAGGTGGGCACGTTAGGCTGCTGTCGACCAAGAGAACCCATCCCGTTCGTAGAAGGTGAGACTGGAGATGCAAAAAGGTTCTGCGACATGACTGACAACGATGACGGGGAGACCGGCATCATACTCATCACAGCTGCAGCCATCTCCACTGCAGAGGCCGAGGACCGTGGGGCCTGCACAACCGAGCCGGTCGAAACATACAGCGGGCGGAGCTCTTCCTCGGTGTGGGCAAAGAAGCAGATACGACGAGCGCAGGCGGTGCCATCCTTGCAGATTCTCGTGCGGTACTGTGCCGGATGGAGCCAACACTCGAACACCCCGTGCGCATACTCGCACATGTTCCCCTTCTTGCACGCCCCTTTCCGGAAGTCCGGGCATGGGACGCAGCTGTAGTGGTACTTCCTTGGGTCTCTTCTCCTCGCATTCTCCCCCGGGTGGACGAACGGGCACTCGGTCCAGTCGTGGGAGTAGGCCCTCGAGCACGGCCGCACCTTGAAAGAGAACATACGGAACTCGTCGCTGGCGTAAATGCCGTTCTTGATGTCGGGAAACGATGGGTCGACCGGATACTCTTTCCTCCCCGTCCCGTCCTTTCTGGCCAATGGGGGGGAAGCCAAACCGGACGAAGGGGACAGGCTGTCGGCATCCTCATCTAGCGACGACGAGAGCACCGGGGAGCTCGCACTCGACGAGCTCGTAGCCACCCGCAAGCCCTGTTTCTTCCCGAGGAGCTCCTCCAACACAACCTTCACCTCGTACGAACCCGGAGAGACCATAACAACATCCCCCGGCCGGTTCCCATAGGCATCGACAGCACCGACTTCGGCGCCAGCGGAGAGCAAGAGCCTGACTGTCTCGACCACGTTCGTCGAGCCGCCGGACGCAGCACAATGCAGCGCGGTGGTCTTGTCCTCGCCGCAGGATCGGTTCACATCGGAATCCGATGCCGCGAGTATCAGCCTGAGGACGCGGAGGCTGCCATAGGCCGCGGCGACCATAAGCGGCGTCCGCAGGTCCAAAGCCACCAAATTGGAGCAGTTCCTGCGGCGGTACCACGGACCCCCTTCGTCGACGGCGGACGGGTCATTTTCGATGGAAAGCTTGAATCTTTCGACGTCGTCGTCCGCCGCGAGCTCGAGGAGGGCTAGATTCTTGTTGTCCATGGTCATCTTGTTAGGGTTTAATCTAAAAAAGAAGAAAAAAAATTTGGCTTATAAAGGAGGAAAAAAACACTTTATTGCGAGAATATAGGAAGCCGATAATTTAGGGATTTATTTTGCAAGAATCCTAATTTGAGAAATCTAATAAATATGAATATATCTAAGTGCATATTTTAAGCGACTCGAACTAATGGTACTTAAAAAAATAATTTTTAGAGGGTTTATGACAGAAATAATTGGAAAATTATACAAAATCCACACAATTTCACCCATAAAAAGAATCAAATAATGGTTAAAGCAAGTACACATCAAACGTTTCGGAGTCAAACACCGAAATATTAAAAAAAAATCGAATTTTCAGAACAGATTAGTAAAGTTTGAGCTCCGTATGAACTGAAGAGCTTACAAATTGAGGTCAAGAATCATCAAAGCACGAATCTTTCATGGGTCCGGCGAGGGAAACCGGTCGGAATCGCCAAAAGGCCGGCGTTTTTCCAAATAATCGGCGGACAGCTAATTCCTCGGCGATTATTTGGAGAGAGGAAGAGGTAGGAGAGAAAGAAGGGACGCACACTTTAAAACGCCTGCAACTTTATCATAATAATCCCTGCTTTTTGCGGATATTGTTGCTGAGAGATGAATGGACATTTCTGTCCCGATGACTTCATTGATAAAAAAAAGCTAGATTTGTTGTATTTAAAAAAGTATCGGGCATATTCAGTATTATTATGGGAAGGGATATTGCACCAAACTTATTGCATCAATTGTTACACCAAACTTATTGCATCAATTGTTACACCAAACAATCTCAACTACACATTTATTTCTATCATGTGGTTATAAAGCATTCCATAAAATTGTTGTCACGTCAGCATGCTTTATAATCACATAATTGAAATAAATGTGTGGTTGAGATTGTTTGGTGCAATAATTGATGCAATAAGTTTGGTGCAATATCCCTCCCCTATTATTATTATTATTATTTTTGGAACCAGGTAAATTATTTCTGGAATCGCTCCCACTGGGATTCGAACTCCTGACCACTCGGGCTGCATGCATATTTAGTAATATGGTCTCACATATATATAAAAATTAGGATTTGGGTCTTGAAAATGACCAATGTTAGAATTTGGATATCAAAATCGTTGTTCATTAGCTTACGTGAACAGTACTTTCGAGATCTAAACTCTAACGTTAGTCATTTTTTGAGATCCAAACCCTAATATTCATATATATGTGTATTACTAAATACGTACATATTAAGGCTTGGTTTGGCATGAGCAATAGATTGTTGGGCGCGTGCGGAAGCGTTTTACCGACCCACCTGGTCAAAACCAACCCCCATCTAACGGACACCAAGCACAAAATAAAGACAAGTATATGGAGGTGACTTACGTCACCTGGACAAATTTCAACCTTTAATAACTTAGATGAAATTACAAGATTAACAGAACTCACGTTGAATCCTTTGTCCTAATCGATTCAACCCCCTCACCACTCTCAAGAAGAAAAATAGAAGATTACAATTGAGATCACTCACCAACCCGTAGCAATCTCCCTAACCAAAGTTGACGACTCCTTGATTAGATCTTCTTCTTCACCAACCCGTAGCAATCTCCCTAACCGAAGTTGACGACTCCTTGATTAGATCTTCTTCTTCCTTCTATCTTGGGTGGCAAAGTCTTAAAAGCAAAGTACGAACTTTCTTTTAGATTTTCTTGTGGACGAGCACCCCGAATCTCCACTTTGTGCTGTACTTTGTGCCTCCGCCCTCACCCCTATATATATATGAGAAAATCATATTTCAGGTCATAATAGGATTTCCTAAATAGGAATAAAATATGAATCCTATTATATCTAAAATATTCTATCAACATCATATTTTAGATCATAATAGAATTTTCTAAAATAAGAATCCTATTATATCTAAAATAATACAACACCAATTATGGACATCCAAATCTAATTAAATCAAATATTTAACTAGATTTGTATTCCACAAATATGTTATTACCAAATCCAGACTGGACTCCAACATAGATTACAAACTAAATGGATTACAACCTATTTACAACTGTCTATATAGCAATTGTCAATCGGGTCCCTCTTTCCACGTGAGGTTGGAAGAAGAGGGGACCGTGGGGGTGGGAGGGGGAAGAGGGGAGCTAATTGTCAACCCCCGAGTGCGTGGCTCCGGAGATGTCGTCGGATGGTTTAGAGAAATCTTGTGGGATGCCGTCGTCTTTGGCCCACCATAATTTCTTTATTGCATATGTCCATGTTGTTCTTACTTATTGCTTTTCTACAAATACATGTTAGATGAACAAAACAATATACATAGTAGCAAGTATGATCAAGTTAATGCACATTAGGACTATGCTAAGTTTAAGTATAATACTATATAATAATAGCATGAGCATTAGTGATAATAAAATGCTAAACTTAATTGATTAATCATATTCAAAAACATGATACAATCATTGGGCCAACATGGACATTCTTGTCCAGATAACTTATCAATATAAAAAAATAGATTTATTGTACATATTAAGGCTGACATTGTAAAGCTTTTTAAAAGTGTTGTCAAAAGTGACATTTTATAAGTCTTCCAACGAGCATACTAGTCTTCCAATGAGTATCCCTTCTAGCATTAGGATATTTGCATGTCAGTAACTTATGAAAACAATCAACCTTAGTCTAGAATGTGCTAGTCTTTTCGTATCCACTAATATTGTTATGTCCCAGAACCAGAATACTGGCAAATAGGGACGGACCATGCCAGCTACGTATACCAAAGTTACTCCAGTACCCCGAAATAACGTATAAGCTGTATAGACATGGGGGTTACTACTACAAACCAACAGTCGATACTAGGTCAAGCAATCATAGGTATCTCAATCACAGGCAAATATACAAAGTGCAAGAAGTATGATCATCAGACATAAAATAGTAAAGCGTCCCAAACTATATATACATGGATGATCATGAAGCTAGTAATAAAAGTGAAGACTAGCAAGAGTAATAGTCATACATGATAAGCTCTAACTATACTCTAGAATACGCAAATCATGTTTAGGCCCGTAGGCTAAATGTCAAGATCCAAAACACGAGCTAAACACGTATTCGGATGCTAAATGCCACAAAAGAATAATGTACATAACTAGTGGGCGAAAAAAAAATCCACTAAGGTACTCTGGTGCTCCGGGTAGTCACCGTCGAGTAGATGGTACGGAAGATCCTCCGGACACCTCTATTAGATCTGGCCAAACAAAACCAATGGGGTCAGACCCCCAATAGCAAGTGTCACGTCCCGATTCCGTAGAATCGATAGTCGTCCCCCGGACGTGATGTTGTGCGAACCTAATTTGCAATCGCACGAGGCATAGTCATAAGGTAATCCGAAACACAGCATCTAAGAGAGTGAGCGCAGACAAATTGAAGAACACATTGAGACAAAGAAATATTTTATTTTATTGATAATAAACATCATTTACAGACTCGATTACAATCGTGCCGTGCGGGCTTTACAACATGACTCGATTACAAAAGGAGTGCTGATGAGATAACTTTTCCATACATACATCCCTCATGCACAACAAAAGTATTCTAGCCACTTGGATCCGAGGGATGTTGATACATGTTCCTTGGACTTGCGGAGAGTCTTCAAAAGTTCAGCGGTGGGGTCTTCGACGCGGGATCGAAGCTTCAAAAGCACGAACGTCGCCTAGCTAGTTGGCACGTTCTTCCTGGTTCCTGACACCTGCAAAGAACGAGGGTCAGTATGATTACATGTACTGGCGAGTGGCTAATTAAACCCAAGCTCTGCATTTGGTTCAAGCAGTTTTATAAAATATGTTAGCTACATTTGTGATCTTTCTAACCATCCTGTTTGATTTGTATGCTAACATGTTTGAGGCAAGCAACTGTCCAACTTTATCCCGTGTCACGTGCATTGGTTCAAGCCGTGAATGGGTGTGAAGGTCACTGGCAAAGTCAAGCCATCACAAACTATAGCTGGGTTAGACTGCGACCCTTTCGCGACGGGTAGCGAGCCCTGTGCAAAAGTTTTCAAATAACCTACGCCAATGTAAGGCTGGCGCTTGCTATACTCGTTCCTCTCGGGCCGAATCGGTTCCTTGGCCCAGGCAACCGTTCGAGGAAACTACACCTTGTCGACAAGTTGTCCAATGACCGTTTTACATAGTCTTAAAAAATGCTCTCTTTTTTAGAACTTTATAATTTGTCTTTTATGTACGAAACTTAGCCTTTCTTTTGAACTTAGTCAATTTATTCACTTAAGCCATACCATTGCGATAAACGTTAATTGATTCATTCTTCTGTTTGCATAGGCTAAGTAAATGGGACATAAGAAAGCATACATCAGTTTTTGCGTACAACAGTTTTATAACAAGAGTGTCGTGAAGAATCGTGCCATAATTTCTTTGATTCTACACTATGTTGACAAGCATTTCGTTTGTATTTCATGTTTGATTTTGAAACAGAGGGTCGAGGCGAAGAAGGTCAGCCACTCACCTTAGACTTTGCTTCAGGCGAGGGACTGGTTGGATGCGCAAATGTCGCCTACGCGATAACCTGCAATCGCATAAGCAACTGATTAGAACACTGTGTTATTCAAGAAGTTTCGATACGAATGCGCAGTTCGAAAATGCAAGCCATAAAAATCCATCGAAAATGTATTTGCAAAAACCAAAGCCAAAGCCAAATCAAGTACGGCATAAAAACCAGAGCAACATGAGGTCTCTCCCGACTCAGCCGCAGAGCCAATCCTTGAGGCGCAACCCGCTGAATGTGGGAATTGATTCCGAAGAAGCCTTTCCATAACGAGAAAATGATCTTAATTCAATCGTTTTCGTTCGACCGATTCCGGCCTATCGATTCCGACCAAATCGATAGCAACAGTGTTCCTTTCTTGCGCATCCCGTAGACGGAAACAGGACACGATATAGGGATGGGGCACTACAACAAGTACCATAAAGGAAGCCAAACTATGAACTAAAACCAACAATAACTAACATAACAACATATATAGACAGAAATAAGTAAATGCGGATCGAGACTCGTGCACTACCAATGCACTTATCCCTAGAATAGAAAAGACAATAAGTAAAGCAACATATAGCATAAAGTAAACGACATGTGACATAATATAAACTGTGGACATGTGAATTAAACGAAAGTATGTGAAGATGTGAGATAAACTGAACATGTGAGCATGTAAGATAATTGGGACATGTGAGCATATTAGATAACTTTGACATGTGAGCATGTTAGATCTATATAGAACGACAAATAATAAGATGACTTAGGAACTATTTCGGGACCCAAGTTACAACCCGTAAACCAAACAAGGATCGGGGTTGTAACCCTTCTCCTAAACAGAACTTTAGTATCTAATCATTTATCGGCAAAAGTAAAGCATAAACAAAGATGTACTGAAATAAAAAAATCGGACACTGCCTAGACAAAACTAGACTAGATTGGACTCTGTACAACAATCACGGCCAATCAATGAGTATGGCTTTATACATTAGCTAACTAGGGTTATCACAATCCTAATTATTAACATATACACTTTTGAGAAATCAAATTCCAGTTACATGCCCTGTAGACTACCCGATTGATCCAGGCCAAAAGAACAATAAGTATAGCAGACACACTGCAGTAAGATACATGTGTCCTAAGGAGGTGCCCCACTCGACGGTGTGCTGAAAGTGTGCTCATCACGATAGATAGCTCCAAATCCTATGTATATATATAAGACCATGAAACAAGGGGTGCAGGTAACCGAAAAAGTCTCCAATGATCTAGGTAATCAAGCTAGTTGTTTAATCCTTAACATTTTTTTGTTGGATTCTGGGTATGACATTCCACAGAATCCATCCTAGACATGAGACATGCGAGACAGGCCAAAAATTAAGAATGTGCACTATAACAAGCCACAACAAGAAAAATATAATAAACTGGAAGCTAGGAGTGCGCTACGACGAGCCACTATAGAGAAATAAGAGAGTGCACCATGACAGACCACTATTATGTAAGCAAAAAAGGACATGTATCATGAGTGCACTACGACGGACCACTATCTAGTAAGCAAAGAAGACATGGCAACAACTATCGTGGCATATAAGAAAGAATCGAATGGAAAGACATATCATGGCATGTGAGAAGGAATAATTAAAAAGTAAGTACTTGACATAGAATAATAATTGAACATGTGAGTGTCAAGAGTATATAGGGTGTACAATCATTCTCTAACTATACAAGGTTATCTAATCATGTTAGAAGTTCATTACAATCGAAGAAAATATAAAAAATGAACAAAAAACGGACAGAAACGGAAAAAAAAACAGACAAAAATGGTATACCGACGTTATTTTGGTCAAAGACAGAAAGTTTTTGGACAGAAAATCGGTATACCGGCGGTATACATCGGAATTCTGATTATCTAGGCAGCTACAAAATCTCAGATTTTGCCAAAACTTGTTTCGGCTACAAAACTTTATTTTCAATCAAAATTTAAATTTTTGTGTCAAAATCACATAGAATTGAATTTTTTTTACAACATAGAAGTATTAGTTTTCACAAATTTAAAGATTTGATAGATCAATATCTCAAAATACTCCAAAAATAGGTTTTCGGGATACCGAAACGGGTTTCGATTCCCACCAAACTCAAAATCTATGGTATACAAACTAGGTGGGGGCCTCATATATACATATGTGACCAAGATCCATGATGGTAACCCCAGTATCACTCTCAATACCGAATTTTCTACTACGTCGATGTTGGATTTTAACGGAAAATCCAGACCTAGTTCTAACTAAATTTAGAAACATACATATGGACGAAAATCACACGGAAATCATTTTTAACAAAATGAGTTTAGGACAATTCTAAGCATTTAATACCAAGGAAAACAAAAATGACAACAAAATAATATGGTTCAAAAATTTGGCAAGATGTACTTGTCTAGGTTAAGCTCCAAGCCTAATCTTCTACTCCTCCTCCTAGGAGGGTTAGACACCACACCCAAGGCATCAAGGCCAAGCTCTTGGCAAACTCCAAGGGGGAGAGAAGAGAAGAAGAGATTAAGAGAGAGTGAAGAGAATGAAAAGAGAAAGGAGAGAGAAAGTGAAAGTATATATATATAAGGGAAAATTAATCATGACCATCGGATTGTGATCCATGTCAAAATCTAAGTCAATCGTGGCCATCCAAACAAAACCAATTATCCAATGGATAATTGGGTGCATCTACACTATTCACGAAAATATCTAAACACTATTCATCAAAATATCCAAAACACTATTCACGAAAATATCAAAAACACTATTTATGAAAATATCTGAAATCGAAAATATCTAAAATATGAAAAATCTGTCCGGACAGTATGCCGTCGGTATACACCAGTATACTGACGGTATGTCGGCCAAGGAAAAAATCTATATATTTGGAAAAAATTTAAAGCGTTACGAAAATCAAGAACATACGAAATACACTATAAAATACGTATCTGTATATAAATACTGATATTATGAGGCGAGTCTCACAAATATCCCACTTGGTAGATGTATGACTATGAACTTTATTTGAACATAGCATTTAGAATTAGAATCTTATACTTGTGATCCAAAAATACCTTCAATTCATTACCCTATGTCATGGAACTATATCATAATATAATTGTTGTTAAGACATGTTCATAGTGATGAACACTATAATGCTTTTATAAATAAGTAGTTGTCAATAAATATTATATTTGTAACAAGCAATGATACACAATATATCAATCTGAAATATCTCTCTGATTGATTGCTAGGGAGTTTCGCTATCAAATCACGCCGACTGAGCTTTTGGATTTCTTGTGCTATGCCTCATGTCAGTTGGATATAAGTGTTATTCCCCTCCCACAATGTGGTGAGTTGAGTATATCACATGTACCCAGGCTATGCGACCTATGAATAGATCGATATCCACATCAACGATTGTCATTAGTAAGGTGTTAAGATAGGGTTAATTGAGGAACAATCCATGACTATTTGCAATGCTACAGATAAAGAAAGAAACTTCTATTTAACATAAGTATGGTTTCTTACTATACAACATATGTACAGTCTACCAACATAAAATATATTAACATGATGACATAGTATCTAGTATAAAATGAATGAGATACAATAACAGTATAACTCCCCATTTTCAGTATCGATATTTTATATGAATATTTGTATGTGTATCGTATTTATGTATTCTTATACTGATATCATATCTTGTACTTCCGTAATATGTCTAATTGACTTTAGCCTGGATTTCTTGTATTAATTAATTACTTTCCATGATTATCTTGATTTGTATGCCTCTAAAATCACACGACTGTTTTGCTTGTGGAATAATTTATTGATTGTAAACATATTACATAGCCTATATAAGTAATAAAAATTTTGTGGTTTTTATGGTGAAAAGACTAATCTTCAAACTACCTTGAACCTGTGGAGACTCATGGCAAAGCCATAGACCCTACCTAGGACCTGTACGTAGATTGAGATACCTATAAACTGAAGGCACCTTAAGCAACTATAGAGGGGGGGTGAATAGAGTGTGTGTTACAATTTATGCAATAAAACTAAGGCTAGTTACCAACTTAAAAATAATAACTGTAAGCATGGAAGTAAACAGAGTAAGAAATCACAAACACAAACGCCGCGATATACACCGATTTCCCTCGTGAAGGACTAATCCAGTCCCGAGAACTCTTATTCGGTATTAATCCACTATTGAATAAATAGCAATACACCATGTGCTTTTGTCTGAAGGGCACGTTGATTTCTTACAACCACAATCTTTGATCCAAAGAGCTTGTCGATTTCTGACAATCATGGGCTTTGATCCGAAGGACTCATCGACTTCAACACAATGAATTGAATCGTAACTTAAAATTTTCAAGCTTTACAAGTCTTGAATACTTCTAACTCAGATCACACTTGGCACTTAGAAGCTTAGGAGAGTTGTCTTGGTAATGGGAAGGTTAAGGCTCATAAAGTAATAAATGAGAAGATTGAATGTGAATGAGTGAGTAAGAATGGAAAATTCAATGTCTATTTATAGGATTTTTGTGAACCAAGTTAGCGCAGATTTCAGTTCCCAAATGTTCAAAAATTTGAACGTTGGAGCCTGCTCTTCAAGAAGGCTGAGCAATTTAGGATTTCTGTTTTTGGGTTGACTGAGTTCTGTCCGAGTTCGGCTAGGGACCGAACTCTAACCGAGTTTTGTCTCCCAATTTCCAGAATGCTGGGTTCAAGGATAATTAGACTTTTGATTGATTTTGGGTATGATTTTGGGTAGGTTTATTTGAGTGGACTTAAGTGTTATCTAGTTGCCAAGTGTGACTCGATTTACATTCGTCCTAGACTCAAATACAATATAGAATGCATAATAAAATGAAAAGACGAGGAATAGACTTGAAAACAATCTTCTTGATGTTGTAGCATTGACTTTCGTAACAGTTTGATTCGAGATGTGTTATATCGAATCAAAGTTTAGTTACTTATCAAAATCATATTGATCATGACTAAATGGGTCAACGATCTTCTCCATTTTGATAATTAACAAACCGTGACTGGTATAATTTTTGATATAGTTTTCCACAAGGTAGACTTGTGATATAGCTCCCTCGCAAGGTATTAATCAGCTACATTCTTCATCTTCTTCCAAAATACAATGTTTAGTTAATTCTCACTCTTTGTTATTTCATCGAAATGGAATGCTCTCCCGCAAATAGAGAACGATATAGAAAATAAATGAAACACAAAAGTGAAGCGTAATAGAACAATTCAACCAAATATAGTAGCACAAACCAATAATTTGATATTAGTGCCACAGAGTCAATCACAAAATAGATAACCAACATGAGATATATATTGCATAATCGTTACCACTAAGATAAGAAAAATAGATACACAGTCTCAAACTACAAGATAATAGTGCATAGTTTCATAAATACTGAACTACATGGTGGTGCATAAAAAAATTGAAGTAGCGAACTAAGAACATTATGACTAGCATCAAATTGAACTAAAATTTCCTATCGAAGTAAAGAAGCAACTAGTAATCATCACCATGAGTGTGATCATCAGCAGTCTTGTCCATATCATAAAGAGTAGCAGCTGGATCCAAGTAACACTGAACATAAGAATCAATTCGGTACCCTGAGTAGTGAGGATGTGGTACGATAGGAATAGAACAACTAGGTGCATTTGCAAGACTCCATTGTTTATCAGCAAGGGTGTTGCTGATAGCATGAGCTTGCAAATTAGTACGATAATCATGCATCCTGAATCTATCTCTGATCAAGGTCTCAAGAGAAGCTAGGATGGTAGTACCAGTAGGAGGAGGATGTCCGTAAGTGCTGGATGGTGAATCAGGTTGAGTAAGGGGGGTGATTGGAGATGGAAGAGTCTCAATTTGATGAGATTTGGAAAGAAAGTCGGGAACATAAAAAAAGACGAGCATCGAGAGGCATATGATAATGCTGAAACACTATTGGTAAGAACATGTCATAAGGAAGATTCACTCATTTCTTCCTTGCAATGATCATAGATTTCATAATAGTATTAGGAAAATTGAACGAAATGTGACAATGTATATGATAGAGAGCTATTATTTCGAGATATATAACTTCAACGGCAGTCGTTGGTAGAATGGAAGAAAATATAATGCGATGAAGTTCATAGAAGCGACTATTTAAATATCTAGCCATAAGGCGTCCAGAGGGACATGGATTTGGTTCGCATAATATATCTTAGAAAGCATCAAGAGATATATGGATGCCAAGTCAAAAAAGATGACAGTTAATTAGGACACACCCGTATAAGGAATTTTGAATATCTCATCCAGTTCCCAGTCGTTAAAATCAATTTGAAAACCACATACGTTTGAATACATACGATCATGTTCAACTCTTAGTTTACAGTAAAACATGCGAATAACATTCAAATAAATGTTATGGTGAATAGATACAAGTTCATCCAAATATAGAAATCGAAAGTATGGCAGAAATTCTGCATATATGGAAAAATCAATTGGATTTTCAGAACAAATATGGTGAAAATGAAAGTCATTGAAACAAGCATTAGAATTCTCTAATTAGAGAAAACAAGTGTCATCAAAATTTCCATCTTAGGACATAGATGATCAAAATATAGATGATGTCTCCTATGTCCTTCTCTTCTTACTATTGCTTCCGTTAATGAGATTAGGAGCCATGAAGAAACTGAAGAGAAAAAGAGAGAATACTTTCAAAGGCACTTGAAAGAGGAGGAGCCGCGCATACAATTTGAAGTCTATGTCTGTGCATGGACTGCCTACAATATGTGTGGCCCGTGTATGAAGACCTCGGTCTGCTAGATCTTTGGGCATGGTGCGCATAAAGGCCAATCGTACATGGCCACACCCGCACATGGATTGTGGATTTTTTTCATGCTTCTACATGCATCACACCCAGTGGTTACTTTCGGTCCTACAAGATTGGGGCATGATAGTTACTGGCGATACGCCATCCTAGACTATCTCGGCTTAGACAAACTCCCTTTCAGCCCGAGTAGATAGCCTCCACTAAAATTTTCTGAATCACCACGTATTGTGCCACACCCTTCAGTCTGACTACTGAAGGTCTCGTAATACCCCGTCCTAGCACTTCAACACGACATCCTTCTTCCTCCTAGGCCAAGTCAGCCCCGGTGTCCTGACAATCGTTCCTAGAAGCCAATAACCACATGCATAAGTTGTCCATGACCATGCAATATGCGTTGACAATTAACTAAAAACATATGTATGGTACAAAACTGAAATAACTATGCAAATCTACACTTAGTATTATACCATAACACATCTTTCACTATAAAAAAAAATGGCTTTCTTGACGGTTTATTTGTTGACGCTCGTAAAAAACTGTCAAAAATAGAGGTTATCTTGACGAATTTAGACATATGTCAAGAAAATACCCTTTTATGTTATATATTAAAATTTTACCAGGATACTTGACAGTTTTAGAGGAAGCGTCAAGAAAACCAATTGAGTTACTTGACGTTTTATTTATAACCGTCAAGTAATGCATGTGCGAAAAAAATTACCACGCATATTTCAGCTGCCATTTTAGTAATTTTTTTGAAATTTGTTTTGATTGCAGCCTCTAGGTTGACGGTTTCGTGGTCAATTTAATCCCTGCTGCTTCTATTCATTTTTTAGGCAATTTCTATGGGCACCACAAGATTTACTGGAGGCGTCATTTTACTAGGGGACAGCCCAGGTTTGAGGAACTTTTACTGGGGACATCCCGAAAATTACTTGGGGCTATCCCACCCCCCCAAACCCTCTCTTTCATTTCATTTTCATTTTAAAATTCTCTCTCTTCAAAACCCTCTCACTCAAAACCCTCTCTCCAAAACCCTAACACTCTAAAACCCTAACACTCTCTCCATTATCCACTCTCCAAAACCCTCTCTCAAGAACCCTAAGTCTTCGAAGATCATCAATGGCACCGAAGAAGAACCCGTCATCACAAGCTAGGTATGTTTCCTAATTATTGTATAATTTATTTTATATTTCAAAGTACATTTCGATTCTTTGAGAAATCTCTTAAATGTCATTATAAATTAGGTTAGAATAATTCAAAGTACATTTCGAAATCGAAAATATCATATTTTATCATTTAAATACAACCTAACTGTTCGTCTGGTCGTCGTCCCTAAGGACTGCAGTCGACGGGGCAGTCCTACTGTCAAAGTGGACTGCAAAGAAGTCGGTAGTCCTGTTATAAAACAGGACTGCAGGCACACTTGCAGTCCTTTTATAAAACAGGACTGCCATCTCTATGGCAGTCCTGGTAGAATGATGGACTGCCAGGAGCATGGCAGTCCTAAAGGTCAACTTCACAATTTGCTTTACATCATTTATTTAATACTAACCCACGCTATGAGGAGCACCATTCTAGAGTGTGTCAATGGAAGCCAACTCAGCTAGAAACTAAAAATCATGAAACGCTGGTTTCCATTCGCGATGCTCTGGAAAATTTGGTGCCAGAAGAGGTTAGTTGATAGCGCGTAGATAGCGTAGACTATTTATGGTATGTTTATTTGTTGACTATTTTCTTTTAACTTTTGTCCTACAGATAGTTTGGCACCCATATTGGGATCTCCGGCAACAAAATTGCCATCTGCAACCAGTATCTCTATTTCATGGTATGATCACATGCTATGATATTACAGAGCCTTACATGCCTGATAGAGTACTGCGTCAGTTTGGCCTCGTACAAACCGTGCCGCAGCGCACATTAAGGTTATTGGAGACTCCGTGTGGGACCCAACCTTTGAACTACAAGCTGCCCTATTTCGACTGGGTGACCGACTGCTACTCCGAGTGGCAATGACATTTGCTGAGGGAAGAACTTCGACAACCGGTGCAGGAGATGCACGACTGCAGCGACGACTACATGCCGTACTACTTGGCAGTCGGACATCCTAGGTTATCGAACCCTAGAAATCCAGGGCCCGTTGCCGTTGCCGCTCTAGGACCTCTGCCTTCAAAAAATGTCCTGTATGCTTCATTGGTTAGGATGGTAAGTTTATAAATTATTGTTTGTAACTAATTTCAAAGTGAACTCTCTTCATTGACGTTTTGTTATAATTGACAGGCTACTCGGGTGAAGGCTTTGGCGAAATCCATCCGATCGGGCTGCCAGAACGATGAATGTGTTAGTATCGCGCACCAGTTGGAGCATATCGACGACACTGTCGATTTTTCTTTCATGCAAAATCGGGAGGCACGTACGAAGGCCCGACATGATCACTGATTTGATTTTGATGTTTAACTTGTATTTTGGAAATTGTAATGTTTAACTTGTTGGATATTGTGATGTTTAACTCTATTATTTTGGAAGTTGTCATGACTATGGAATTGAAGAAATTGTAATGTTTAACTTGTTGGATATTGTGATGTTTAAGATGTTTATATGGCATGTACATTCATAACTGTGATATTGTCATGTTTAACTCTTTTTTAATTCTACATACATTTATATTGATTATGAAAACTCACACACAGTGAGTTTTCACTAGGACTGCCAGACCACTGGCAGTCCTAATGTGAATGAGGACTGCCAGTGCTCTGGCAGTCCTGATAAAAACTCACTGTCTGTAAGTTTGAACTCACACACAGTGAGTTTTCACTAGGACTGCCAGACCACTGGCAGTCCTAATGTGAGTGAGGACTGCCAGTGCTCTGGCAGTCCTGATGAAAACTCACTGTGTGTGAGTTCAAAGTCACACACAGTGAGTTTTCACTAGGACTGCCAGACCACTGGCAGTCCTAATGTGAGTAAGTACTGCCAGTGATCTGGCAGTCCTGATTCAAACTCACTGTCTGTGAGTTTGAACTCACACACAGTGAGTTTTCACTAGGACTGCCAGACCACTGGCAGTCCTAATGTGAGTGAGGACTGCCAGTGCTCTGGCAGTCCTGATGAAAACTCACTGTCTGTGAGTTTCAACTCACACACAGTGAGTTTTCACTAGGACTGCCAGACCACTGGCAGTCCTAATGTGAGTGTGGACTGCCAGTGCTCTGGCAGTCCTGATGAAAACTCACTGTGTGTGAGTTCAAAGTCACACACAGTGAGTTTGAACTCACACACAGTGAGTTTTCACAGTGAGTTTTCACACAAGCACTTCATATATATTTGACACGAGTAGGATATTTTACACAAGTATGATATTTTACACAAGTAGGATATTTCAATAGCAGACAGAAAAAATTTAAAAACAAAAAACATATATTTGGCTTCACATTTTAAAATGATATACTTTAATATTTACAAAATGGGTCATCCATATACAAAATGGGTCATCCTCTGCCTTCAAAATGTGAAAACTTCATTCAGTCGATTTCGACGTCGTAGTGGCCAACCGGTAAGTCTCTTGGCTCCTCCATCTGCAACAGTCTCCTACAATGATTGATTTGCTGATTAAAAGGCCCGGTCCAGGACTTCGCTTCTGCCGGTGCTAGTTTGTACCAAACTGTTGTAGGTGGAGGAATCGGAGAATGACCGATCATCCTTAGCATGATAAAGTGATCTTTGATTTGACCTATAGTACATAGATTAGATTGTCTGTGCTCCGCCGGAGGAGCGCACATCGGGAAAAAAGTTGCGAATCCCCGCCGAAAAAAGTACAACAGGGATCCGGTACCGATTAGCAAATAAATACAAGGCAGACAGGACGGACATGTAGTGGTCTGGCCCGGTAACACTGTCAGTACAAGGAATACTTGTCAACAAACTTGCAACTGTTTCTTCGCTTAGGATGCGGGAGTATAATGGAAGACTACTCTCTAATTCCTCGTACAGCTCCTGCCTCACTTGTCTCCATCCGTCTTTGTCAGAATAACCGAGATGTATTGCAAGCACATAAAATCCGCAATGGCCATCCCCCGGGACATCAACAATAGACCATATGTAACTGCGAATCTCAGGATAAAAATTATGGATATACAAACGCATCGTTTGACTTTCCACAGTATCTTCGTTTGCAATATCTGTTTTCTCCTTTTTTCCGGCGAATGACAAGCTTGCTCTTCCGTGCAGGCGGAGCTTGCTCTAAGCTTCGTTCGATATGCTCAAAGGATGATGGATCTCTCTTGGTTGACTCAAGCCTTCTCTTCTGTGAACTACTCATTCTTGTTTGAGGCCTGCCCTTAGGATTGGAAATAATGGACGGCTCGTGCATTTTTGTAGTCACCGGACATGCAAGTTCTTGGATTTTAACCTCAAGGCACTCCCGCTCTGCTCCTTCTGAGGCACACCACCGTGCGTGGAGAAGTTTCACTTGTGGCAAGGAGAAGAAATCACCGTGTGTCTTCACCACGGGCATTATAGACAACTGCCTCCAACGTTCATCGACAACAAGAACTGGAATAGGAATGGAGTGACGACGATATTCATTAATCTCATGGCCACAAGGGAGGCCGAGTGTATGTCGATGTACACACCCGCAAACCTGAGGATCAAAGCCGATAAACTTTGACCTATCAATCTCTTCAAATATGAAATCCAACGCCTTGTGAGAAATGACACGCATTAAAGAATCCAAGAGGACTTCCTTTATATGCTCATGCTTGACAATATTTAAGCTCATCTCAAATGATGTCTTGATTTCGTTCACCGTCCGATCTATTGATATATGTATCGCTTGCCAAATCGAAACAAAGTTGCCTTGGGATGACTTTAAATGCCTCTTTACTACTGAGTGTGCTCCTTCGACACGGTTGGTAGTTGTCATACCGTAATGCTTCACCACATTCGTCCATGCTAAGACGAATTGTTCTTTGTGCAGTTCAAGCCATATCTCTTTGATGTAAGAAATGCAAGCCGGCTCCCTCCCCTCCCACTTCTCCTTGAATAAGTACCATGCGGCGGCGTAACTGTCTATCGTGCTGGCTCGCCATACACAATTCCAGTCATGGTTGAATTCGTCAAAAACTTGCATGTCAAGTTTACCATCCACTTTTCCGAACTTCAACTTACATTGGGATTGTATATTACGATTTACATGAAATGTGCATAGCAATGTATCCGCTTGAGGAAACACAATCCGAATAGCATTCATTAGAGCATACTCTCTGTCGAAAACAAAAACCGAGGGCTCTCTCTGACCGGTGTAAAGGGTTTTCAGTTTCTCCAACGCCCATGTGTAGTCTTCAACTTTCTCACTCTTCATGAAGCAAAAAGCAACTGGAAATGTTTTTCATGTAGAGGTGAAGCCGACAACATGAAAGAGAGGCATCTTAAACTTATTGGTCTTGTACGTGCAATCAAGAACTAACACGTCGACGAAAGACCGAGCCAAATGTGTGCAATCGGGATGAGCCCAAAAGAGTGAAATGACTTCATTGCTCTGGGGATGTCTTCTATGGTGCTTAATATAATGATTATCTCCAAGCAACTTCATCACTTCTTGCATCGCCATTCTCGATTTCGACCGAATGGCGTTAGAAGAAGATAGGGCGTTGTATATTGACTTCATTGTAGACTTGTTCTTCTCATCTTCATGTCGTATGACGGAATATATTTGTCTCGGTGCAACTCCAGAATTGGACAAGTCTTTCACTATCTTCTTCTCCGTAATGTTCAACCGTCCGACATACGGATGACCCAATAGTATTTCGGCAATCTCGTGGTTGTGGATTCCATTCATGACTTGGACTGTCCACTTCGCTTCTTCATGCTTTCTAATATAGATTTTGAACGGACAACCACATTTTCTCGTTCCAACATTTCTCTTTGAAACTTTACTTTCGAAAACTTGTTCTTTCTTATGGCTTCTAACCACACCACCTCGTTCACATGAAACCACAGTGGTTTGTTGTCCCGGAAGGTTTCGGGCCGATCTTGATATCACAAGAACTATGTTGCTTGTCCGTCCCACTTCTCGGCACCAATTTAGCGCACCTTCGTATGATTCAAAACACATATCGGTCCTGAATAAATGGCCTACATCGACGCCAATTGGAGCAGCTACCTCGATACCGGAAGATGATAAGTCCGACAATATAACTTAAAGTTAATAAAAAAAATAACACAACACAAAAAATGTCCTGCCAAAATGAAGGACTGCAGAAGGCAAAACAGTCCTTTCAATAATCAGGACTGCTAATGCACTGGCAGTCCTGTCAACGATCAGGACTGCCACATCTCTGGCAGTCCTGATTATTGAAAGGACTGCCACAGTTTGGGCAGTCCTATATGTAGAGGTGGACTGCCCGCGTATTGGCAGTCCTGTACCTAACAGCCCCGAATTACACCCGACGTGAATGTTACAATTGTCTTACCAAGAGTGCATCCGAAGCAAGAATGTGTTCTTCGGACATATCGAGACGAGAGTCTGCTACATTCGATGACCCGGGTTCTTCCATATTCATTTTTTCTAAATTAAACACATATAAATCATTATTTACATGTAAAATTATTGTGAGAGTCTACAAATATATTAATTAGATGACATACCCATTAACGGATGAATTCGATGACACTGTAACGAAAATTTGAAACCTAAATCTTCACAATGTCTTGGTTGGGAGACAATTTGGGTTAGGGTTTAGAAAACTATGACCAAGAAATTCTTCTTAGGGTTGGAGAAAAGAGTGGAGGAGAAGGAAAGAGTAGAGAGAAGGGAAATAAAATTAGGTTGGTATTTATATGAAAACTTGGGCTAGCCCTAAGCAAAAAAATTTGATGGCAAACTTGTAATTTTTTCCAAAAATTTTGGGATAGTCCAAGTAAATCTTGTGGTGCCCATAGAAATTGCCTTTTTTTTATTCTCCCCGAGCCTATGCTCTCTAAATCCTCTCTATTTCTTCACATAGTTGGAGATCTGCTGTCCTCCGCCCCCTCCTCCCCAAACTCTCCATTGAAACCTTAGCACCATCGACCTCCAAACACTAGTCGTAAATCCTAGCTATTGTCTGGCCGCCGCAACGACGCTCATCCGCGGCTACCGCGCCCACGTCGAGTCCGAGCTCACACGACACGGTGTGAAAGAGGTTCTTTTGGCTAGGGCTTCTTCTCTTTCGTATTAGGGCTTGTCTTGATTTAATTTTTAGGGATCTCTTCTTCTCTTAATTTTTAGGGCTTTCATCTTCTCTTATTGTGTATCTTCTTTCTTCTTCTCTTGATTTTTAGGGCTTTCTTGTTCGCCGTCGTGGAGGCGAAGAAGCCGAAGATCCTCTGCTACGAGGAGATCGATGGGAGAAAGTGGAGCTACATGGTGGAGGAGGAGAAAGAAGAACGAGAACCAAGGAGAATGAAGAAGAGAAAGGGAGGTGGCGGTTCCTCTCTCAGAGCCGTCTAGATGCAGACCCCCATAGCTGCTGCTGAAGTGAGCATCCCTTCTCTTTTAAATGTTCGACTGCTGGTTTAATTTGGAGTTATTACTGTGATTGGTTCAGTAAAGTTTGTGGCTTTTAGGTGAAATTGTGCGGAGTTGGTCAAATTTTCAACACGGACACGACACAACATTCTTTATATGTTCTATTATTGGTTTAATCGGAGCTATTATTGTGACAGTAAGAATTATGGCTTTTTGGTGAAATTGCTGTGTGATGGATACGCATTATAGTATGATATTGTGAATGGGATCAGTCGTGAACAAGACACACGATGCGGGGACACGGATCTATATCAGATCTAGAGGGATCCGAAGTGAACATCCCTCTGGATCTGACATAGCCTCGTAGTCAAAAAAAAGATATGGTAACATACATCACAGCTTTTCACTTGTGAATTAGTTAAAGACTTGTGAATTAGTTGAACATTCGAATGTAAGTTGGCGATTAACATACATCACAGCTTTTCACTTGGGTTAACAGAATAGAGGGGAAGAACATTTGAATGCCATGTTACATGACCATTTTATCAAATTTGATTTACGGAACAAAGAAAATAGCGATATGTTTCTTAAGATATTTACAGGTCCATACTAAACTAGGAGGGTTAGATTAGAATATGTACCGAACAATCCATTTAACCCAATTATATAAATGGACTTTTGACAAGATACCAACATTTTGTCACCATATTTTGGTTGGTTTAGTCATGTTCCTGCATTTCGTCTCCATACTATTAAGTTGATTTGCTAGTGTTTCAATGGGTGTCTTGCACTTTCTGCAGGTTGTTGCTATTGTTTTGTTCTGTCTGGTTCATGTTTCTTATTTACTTTGAATGTTTAATTGTCAACCACTACTACTGCAACTTGTTATTGGGTATTTTGGTTGTGGCTCCTACAAGAAGTGTGAATATTAGTTGGAAGCAGTTTCATTCCCTTATATGTTGCTAATTAGTTACATAAACAGGACACTAATATTTAACATAAATAAATAGTTGTATATAACTTCATAAGCATATCCAACAAGATACTTTTGTATTTTAGGTTCCTATATCAGTCAAGATACCCGATATAGTTCGTGTTAGGATATTGTCGATACTCAGGAATATATGTTCCTGGGAACACTAAAATGATCTACTAAACATGAGTAACTTCACATGCTCTGAGCCATATATATGTCCCATATGAATAATACCGGCATTGAAAATAATTTTTCTATATTATAACTGGTCCATCAAGTTGGGGATACTGGCTCTTGAAATTTTGGTTTTATTATACTAAAAAAATTCAAATTGTAGACAACTGGTGTCACCCCCCAGTTTTTGAATTAGGGATATTTTTGTCATTTTCCAAGTTTTATAATTTTTAGAAATTTTATTTGATTTTAGGGATTTATTTGATTTAGTATGAATTTTATCCAATTTGGACCTAAGTTGGAGACCCGGGTAGCCTGAACACTAGTGGGACCCACATACTAGCTGGGCTTGGCCCACATACCATCCTAATTAGGCTAGAAACCATAAACTCTACTTCCATGGCTTAATTAGTCATTTTAGAGGCTAATTAGTTAATTAGAATTAAACCGAAACGAACCGAACCAAACCCGAACCGAACCCAACCTAAGTCTAATGGGTTTGAGGCTTATTGGATCCCCAAACCAAACCCAATAACCCCCCCCCCCCCCCCCCCCCCCCATGGCCGGCTATGTAGGGAGCAACCCCCCCCCCCCCCTTTTGCTTCTTCACAAAGTTAACTCTCTCTCTCTCTCTCAAAGTTCTTTCTTTCTTCCAAGCTTCTTCTTCTCCAAGGATTTCAAATTAGGTATGCCATTAATTCCCTCATTTATTTCTCTATTTCATTTTTCCCTTCACAATAAATGAAGAGGAGCTCATTCTCCACCATTTGCCCATAGCTTTTAATAGGTTCCTAAAAATCTAGGTTAAGGATTAATTAGGGGTTTTCATATATAGAGTGGTATATATATATATATATATATATATATATATATATATATATATATATATATATATATATATATATATATATATAATATGTGTGTATATATATTAAAATGTATTGTGTGTGTGTAGAGTGGTGGTGGTGGTGGTAGTGTCATGTGAGTGTTGGTGGTGGTGTGAGAGAGTGTGTTTGTGTGAGTGTGTGAGTGTGTGTGTGTATGTATTTATATATATTGACATGTGTGTGTGTGTATTTATATATATATATACGTATGTGTGTGTGTATATAGATAGATAGATAGATAGATAGATAGATAACTAGATATATATATAGATTGTTGTATATATATATATATATATATATATATATATATATATATATATATATATATATATATATATATATATATATATATATAGAGAGAGAGAGAGAGAGAGAAGGAGTAGTAGAAGAATTAGAAGAAGAGGGAGAAGAAGTAGAAACTGCAGCAGCAGTATGCAGCAGCGGCAGCAGCTGGCAGCAGTTGCAGCAGCAACAAAAGCAAGGGCAGCAGCAGCAGCAAGCTCCCAAGCCCCCCATAGCCCCCTATATACCCCTATGTACCCCCCCTTTATACTATATATATATATATATATATATATATATATATATATATATATATATATATATATATATATATATATATATATATGTATGTGTATATAGTTAGATAGTTAAATAGATGTTTTTAGAAGAAGAATTAGAAGAGGTTAGAAGAGAATTAGAGAGGAAGAGGATTAGAATAAGAAGAATGAGAGGAAGGAGAATAAGGAGAAAGAAAGAATAGGAAGAAGGAAAAGAATAAGAAGAATTTAGAATTAGGAGAAGGGAGAAGAGTTAGAAGGAGAAGAATTTGAAGAGTAAGAATTAGAAGAGGAATGAGGAGTAGAAGTATAGGAAATAGAATTTAGAGGAGATCGAGTTAGAGGGTGAAATCGAGCTCCGAGTGTCGGAACGCGATGAAACTTGGAGGAGACCTAGAATACGTGAATTAGACTTTGCGGGTAGGCTCCCGAGTTGAAATCGGGGTTTTAGGGCGACGGTATCACGCCGTACCATCGCGTATCTTGAGATATTCAAGATATCGGCAATGGGCCGTGAGATGGACTAGACGTCCACTCTACCTAGGTATCTTGGTAGGTAATGAATGTATAGGCTAGTATCCTACTACCTTAGGGAGCACGGGTCGAAATACCAAGCGTAGGTAGGCTAACTTGGTAATTGCCTAGGTTAGAATTTACCTTTGTAAAAGGGTAAATTAGGATATTGGCCTACGGCCAAGATTTGAGTTTCGAAGTCCAAGATAGACTTGGATATGGGTTGTAAGGGTTGGTAATGATTAGAAATAGTCGCCTAGACCTAGTCTTGACCTCGGTTGACCACGGTTGACTTTTTAGACTAAAAGTCAACTATGGGTCAACACTTTATCCAATTTAGTCCCAAATTCCATTAAACTTGAGCAGTCAACCAAAAGTCAACTATTAGTCACCATTGACCTAGGATTGACCTAGGGTTGACCTAGAGTTGATCAGAGTTGATCCGTTGACCAAAAGTCAACTGTAAGTCAACTTTCGACCTAGTTTGATTCGGATTGACTTCCAATGTTCTCCCATGACCAAGGTTGACCTAACTAGACTTGTCTTGACCTAGAATGACTTAATAGGATTTAAATTGATTTGACTTTACTTCCTAAACATAGTATTGATACGTCTTGTTCTCTATAGGTTCTCGAGACGCTACATTGGATCCCGTTGACATATTTTATCATATTACAGGCGAGTACATTCTCTGATAACTTTTTTCCAATTTATGATAACTGTTATGATTCATGTACTTAGTGTAGATATGCTTATTCCTGACACATGGTTCTCACGGATTGGTATTCCTGGATCTCGACGAGAGATGTTTCTCCTTCTTAGGTTGGGATGTATTGTGCAAGCTCCCTTGTAGCTCTTGCTCAATATATGGTCACTGATTCTAGAGAAGATTTGCTCCCTTCTCATTAGAATCCTATGCAGTGACGTGTCCTGTTTGGATCCATTCTACCAGTTGGGGGTAGGGGGAGTAGTAGCGTATGCCTGTGATCATATTCCCTTGCATTCTTGAATAGTATTAGTCATATACCGCACTTATGACTAGCCAGGCCGGTTCTTGACAGGTACCCAAGCCGATCACAAGTTGAAACTGCTACTCACACACATTAGATATATGGCTTACCTTGATTTATGTACATACCATGATTCAGTTCTACTTTCTTGTTCTAGCTCTAGCTCTACAGCTTACCATGCCATGATACATATATGTACACTCCATGATTTTATTGTATATGCTCTATTTACAGTCTTATAGCTTTTATTCTATCTTGAGATCTGTTATGAGATATATGTACTCGTTCCATCCTGACTGGATATGTTGACAAAATATTACAGATGCTGATGAGGGGGATTGCAGTACCTACTACGGTCCGGACGACGTAGTGGGCTTAGACTTGGAGACCTTGGTCCAGCAGGGCTTAGCTCCTTCTGACGAGACTTTACCTATTGCTTAGTTAGAGTAAGTCTTTTGTACTGGACCTTGTCTCCAGTTAATTTTGAGACTGTATTACATTTTGGATTATATTAGAGACTTGGGCTTGGACTGGTATATTATTTGTGTTTGGACTTGACAGGTTATATTTTATCGTCATGTTGTCTTTATCTTTCAGTCTTTACTTATCATCTTAGAGTTGTGATTGAGCACTCATATATATTCATTGCTTGTCCTCCGTTCGGAGTTGACCATATTCTCGACAGGTTTTTGATATATATATAAACTGTTGTTAGAGTAGAAAACCTACAGCATTCCATGTCGTTTTTACGGTGAGGGCTGGGCGTTGTCACGTACACGTGCCCTTATAGCGGGTGCGGGTCGTGACACGTTTTTAGTGGTGGCCCATGCAGGTCCTGAAGTCACAATTAGTGCGATATTGTAGCGGTACTCGTCTTAGAGTGTTGACTACGAGCCTGTGTTACACATAGGAGGTAGTAGGCTAAGAGTACTCAATCACAGTAGGATCTTTCCTTGCTTATCTTGCTTACCGTCTTTGATATTGATTTACTCCATTCTAGCTGTCCTCCTTTGATATAATCCTTCATGTGCCATATTGATATCTTATTTTCAATCTGTCTCCAGGATGGTTATGACTCATTCTCCTGGCGAGAAGCACGGGGAGACGGAGAGGTCTGCTACCTCTGGCGGACAGGCTTCGGTCACTTCTCCTGCAGATGGGACTTCAGTAGGGGCCCTCGGGGGTACTCCTCCAGCGCTCTCGATGACTGTCCCTGGGGTCATTACGGGTGCTTTTCCTGCAGTACCGGGGGCTACGACGGGAGCTGTCGGGGGCATTCTTCCTCCTCCTCAGCAGGGGACTCCTCCGGTGGTGATGGGAGCTATCCCTCCGTTGCCTTCTCTGCCCGTAGACATAGGGCAGATGGTCGCGTTCTTTCAGCAGGTGCTGGAGTCCCAGCGGGCCCAGCACGAGGCACAGATGAGGCAGACAGAGGCCATACGCCAGGGTATGGAGGATGCACACAGGTTGGCTCTGGCGGCAGTGGAGAGTGGGGATCCACAGAAGGAGGTGCAGCAGCAGCAGAAGATTGGGGACATCCAGGCTTTCAAGAAGTTGGGTCCGAGGGATTTCAAGGGGCTCGAGGGCATTATATATGCTGATGACTGGCTCGAGGATATCGAGCGCCAGATGAGGGCCTCCCGCCTGGCAGACGACCTGAAGGTCGAGGCGGTTGGCTTGCAGTTGTTAGATGTTGCCCGGACATGGTTTCGGAACGAGCCGGCTCTTGCAGGAGAGGGCCATACTTGGGCTGAGTTTCGGGCCCTGTTCAGAGAGAAGTTCTTTTCTTCCACATACAAGATCGGCCTAGTGCGGCAGTTTCAGAACCTGCAGCAGGGCGGTATGACTGTAGAGGAGTATGCGGTAGAGTTCGACCGGCTGAGCCGATACGCCGAGTACATGGTGAGCGACCCGGTGATCCGAGCAGAGCACTTCGGAAGGGATTGACATGGGATATCAAGATCCTAATCCCTTCCTTCTATGCGACATATGCAGAGGTTTATGTGGAGGCTCGGAAGGTGGAGAGAGAGTGGGGCTTGAAGCCGAAGAGGGATCGTAATTTATTTTCGGGGGCCAGTAGCAGCGCGGGGGCTGCTAAGCGCCCTCAGCTTCAGCATCAGTCGTTCCAGCATCATCAGCAGCAGGTGCAAGCCAGAGCATCTGTCCAGAGGGTTCAGCAGCGTCCGGGGCAGGACGATCCACCGTGCCACTACTGCAAGAAGCCCGATCACCTCTTTGAGTTCTGCAGGAGGAGGCTGAGGCTGTGTCTCTTTTGCGGTGTCGTTGGGCATCAGATGCGGGAGTGTCCCAAGAACTCCCGTGTCACTGGAGCAGCTCAGAGGGCACCTGTTCCGAGGGCACCAGCTAGTGTGCCGGTAGTTCAGCAGCGGGGTCCACTTTCGATCCAGCAGCAGCAGTTTGTTCAGCACCGCCAGCAGAGGGGTGGTCAGGGTAGAGCCTTTACTCTTGTAGCCGAGGAGATGGAGCCTATTGCGGATGTTGTCGCAGGTTCTATTCTGCTCGATTCTTTTCCAGCTTTGGCCTTATTTGATTCTGGTGCTACGTACAGTTTTGTGTTTGTTTCTTTTGCTCTTAGGCACAATATTATTGCTGAGTATCTTGGTAGGACTTGTAAGATTATGACTAGAAATGGCATCATCCTAGTTAATAATATTTACAAGGGGCATAGAGTTTCTTTGAGAGGCCGGGAGCTGAGTGCGTGTTTGCTCGTAATGCCACTTCCGAGCTACGATGTGGTACTCGGTATGGACTGGTTGAGCATGCACCACGCTAGCATCGACTGCAGAGGGGGCAGGATTCTGTTCAGGCCACCGGGAGAGCCGGAGTATGAGTTCACCAGGGGTGCAGCGGAGCCAGGAGATGGATTCTGTGGAGCATTGTTGGCGGGGCCGGTGTTGCCACATCCACTTATTGCTGAGTTCTTGGATGTCTTTCCCGAGGAGCTGTCCGGGATGTCGCCAGATCGTGATGTTGAGTTTTCTATAGACCTAGTGCCGGACGCTGAGCCTATCTTCCAGCACGTCTATAGAATCAACAACAGTGAGTTAGCGGAGCTGAAGAGACAGGTCGATGAGCTGGAGGACAAGGGCTTTATTCGATCTAGTTCTTCACCTTGGGGCGCGCCAGTTCTTTTCGTCCCCAAGAAGGATGGTACAGTACGTCTGTGCATTGATTACAGGGCGCTCAACAACCTTACCATCAAGAACAAGTATCCTTTGCCAAGGATTGATGACTTGTTCGACCAGTTGAGCGGGGCGAGGGTGTTCTCGAAGATCGACTTGCGTACCGGGTACCATCATCTGAAGGTGAAGCGGGATGACATTCCGAAGACTGCATTTCGGACTCGCTATGGCCAGTATGAGTATACCGTCACACCGTTTGGGTTGACCAACGCCCCGGCGGTATTCATAAACTTGATGAACAAGATATTTCATCAGTATCTTGACAAGTTCGTGGTGGTCTTCATTGATGACATTCTCATCTATTCGAAGACACCAGAGGAGGATGAGGAGCACTTGAGGATTGTGTTGGACACTCTCAGGAGGGAGCAGCTGTATGGAAAGCTGTCCAAGTACGAGTTCTTCTTGGATCGCGTGGAGTTCCTAGGCCATGTTGTCTCTGGCGAGGGGATTTCAGTGGATCCGAAGAAGATTTCTGCAGTGGAGTCCTGGTCTACGCCGAGCTCAGTAGCAGTGGTTCGGAGTTTTCTGGGTCTGGCAGGTTATTACCAGAGGTTCGTGCAGGACTTTTCCAAGATTGCCCAGCCGATGACCCGCCTTACCAGGAAGGACGAGGAGTTTGTTTGGTCCGAGGAGTCCCAGGCCGCCTTCGAGGAGCTGAAGGCGAGGTTGACTACCGCTCCTATCTTGACGCTGCCATCTGGATCTGGTGGTTATACGATCTACAGTGATTCTTCAGGACGGGGTTTGGGTTGTGTGCTTCAGCAGCATGGGAAGGTGATTGCCTATGCATCTAGGCAGTTACGTCCTCATGAGAGAAACTACCCTACCCACGATCTGGAGCTGGCAGCAGTCATATTTGCTTTAAAGCTGTGGAAACACTATCTGTATGGAGAGCGAGTTGAGATCTATACTGATCACAAGAGCTTAAAGTACGTGTTTACCCAGAAGGAGCTGAATATGAGGCAGAGGCGATGGTTAGAGCTGATGAAGGATTTTGATATATCCTTACAGTACCATCCGGGGAAGGCCAACGTGGTCGCGGATGCTTTGAGCATGTATTCCATGGCCATGTGTATGACGATGGATCGTCACCTTCTGGCAGATCTGGAGAGCTTGGGCATAGAGGTGATAGTTCCTGGGTTCGAGGCGCAGATGTGGGGTCTCCAGGTGCAGTCAGAGCTGATGGACAGAGTCAGGGCAGCTCAGTTTGAGGATGAGGCTCTGAGAGTCATCAGGGAGCAGGTCCGGACAGGACTGTTGGATGAGTTCTCTATAGCAGGGGATGGGTCGTTGAGGCATGGTACCAGATTGTGCGTGGCGAGCGGAGGACTTCGGGAGGAGGTTCTTCAGGAGGCGCACCGTTCTAAGTACTCTATGCATCCTGGAGCCAACAAGATGTATAGAGACTTGAGACATCATGTTTGGTGGTATGGCATGAAACGCGAGGTGGCTCAGTTCGTTTCTAGATGCTTGGTGTGCCAGCAGGTGAAGGCCGGGAGGCAGAGACCCGGTGGATTGCTCCAGCCACTACCCATTCCTGAGTGGAAGTGGGAGCATATCACTATGGACTTTGTATCTGGGCTTCCGTGCTCTCCAGGAGGAAAGGATGCGATTTGGGTCATTGTTGATCGATTGACCAAATTGGCCCACTTTTTGCCTTTCAAGGTGGGTTTGTCTACGAAGAGGTTGGCCGAGATGTACGTGCGGCAGATAGTCCGATTGCACGGGGTTCTAGTGAGTATAGTCTCGGATCGGGACAGCCGATTCACTTCCCACTTCTGGAGGAGTTTGTAGCTTAGCTTAGGCACATCGCTCAAGTTCAGTACCGCATACCACCCCCAGATAGACGGGCAGTCAGAGAGGACGATTCAGACCCTCGAAGATATGCTTCGTACCTGTGTCTTGGACATTGGGGGATCATGGGAGGACCACCTTCACTTGGTAGAGTTTGCTTACAACAACAGCTACCAAGCCAGTATAGAGATGTCACCTTTCGAAGCTCTATACGGACGGAGGTGCCGTACTCCCTTGTCTTGGGATGATGTCGACGAGAGGGTTTTTCTTGGCCTGGAGATGGTAGTGGATGCTACGGAGAAGGTCAGGGTTATCAGAGATAGACTTCGGGTGGCGCAGGATAGGCAGCGGCATTGGGCCGATAGCCACCGGAGGCCATTGGAGTTTGAGGTATAATTTAGATTTTTCTAGTATTTGAGTCTGATTGTGATTGTTTTAGATCAAGCTTTAAGTCTTGTATTTTGTTCTAGGTTGATGATTTTGTCTTTCTGCGGATTTCTCCGATGCGTGGCACGATTCGTTTTGGTGGCGGCGGGAAGCTTAGTCCACGATACATCGGACCATTCCGTATCTTGGGCAGGGTCGGTACAGTGGCTTACCGACTGGAGTTACCGCCCGCACTAGAGGGAGTGCACAGTGTGTTCCACGTGTCGCAGCTGAGATGGTACGTGGCAGATCCCAGTCATATCTTGGACCACTCCGAGATCGAAGTGGGACCGACACTCAGCTATCCAGAGAAGCCGGTTGAGATCTTGGACCGAAAAGAGAAGGTGCTCCGGAACCAGGTCATTCCCTTGGTTCGCGTTGCATGGAGACACCACTCTCCAGGTGAGTCTACCTGGAAGAGGGAGGACGACATGCGGGAGCGATTCCCATATCTCTTCGAGCCTTGAGGTAAAATTCTTTCTTTTCCTTCCTTGTTCTATTCATGATTGCTGTGTTAGTTCTCATTCAATTTCGATGACGAAAATTTTTTAGGAGGGTAGATTTGTCACCCCCAGTTTTCGAATTAGGGGTATTTTCGTCATTTTCCAAGTTTTATAATTTTTAGGAATTTTATTTGACTTTATATGATTTTAGGGATTTATTTGATTTAGTTTGAATTTTATCCAATTTGGACCTAAGTTGGAGACCCGGGTAGCCTGGACACTAGTGGGACCCACATACTAGCTGGGCTTGGCCCACATACCATCCTAATTAGGCTAGAAACCATAAACCCTACTTCCATGGCTTAATTAGTCATTTTAGAGGCTAATTAGTTAATTAGAATTAAACCGAAACGAACCGAACCAAACCCGAACCGAACCCAACCTAAGTCTAATGGGTTGGAGGCTTATTGGATCCCCAAACCAAACCTAATAACCCCTCCCCCCCCCCCCCTCCCATGGCCGGCTATGTAGGGAGCACCCCCCCTTTTGCTTCTTCACAAAGTTAACTCTCTCTCTCTCAAAGTTCTTTCTTTCTTCCAAGCTTCTTCTTCTTCTCCAAGGATTTCAAATTAGGTATGCCATTAATTCCCTCATTTATTCCTCTATTTCATTTTTCCCTTCACAATAAATGAAGAGGAGCTCATTTTCCACCATTTGCCCATAGCTTTTAATAGGTTCCTAAAAATCTAGGTTAATGATTAATTAGGGATTTTCATATATAGAGTGGTATATATATATATATATATATATATATATATATATATATATATATATATATATATATATATATATATATATATATATATATATATATGTGTGTGTGTGTGTGTGTGTGTATATATGTATATATGTGTATATATATTAAAATGTATTGTGTGTGTAGAGTGGTGGTGGTGGTGGTAGTGTCATGAGAGTGGTGGTGGTGGTGTGAGAGTGTGTGTGTGTGTTTGTGTGAGTGTGTGTGTGTATATATTTATATATATAGACATGTGTGTGTGTATTTATATATATAGATACGTATGTGTGTATGTAGATAGATAGATAGATAGATAGATAGATAGATAGTTGTATATATATATATATATATATATATATATATATATATATATATATATATATATATATATATATATATAAAAAAAAAAAAAAATATATATATATATATATATATATATGTAGAGAGAAGGAGTAGTAGAAGAATTAGAAGAAGAGGGAGAAGAAGTAGCAACTGCAGCAGCAGTATGCAGCAGTGGCAGCAGCTAGCAGCAGTTGCAGCAGCAACAAAAGCAAGGGCAGCAGCAGCAGCAAGCTCCCAAGCCCCTATAGCCCCCTATATACCCCTATGTACCCCCCCTTTATACTATATATGTATATTTTTTTATTTTTTTTTTATACTATATATATATATATATATATATATATATATAGTTAGATAGTTAGATAGTTAAATAGATGTTTTTAGAAGAAGAATTAGAAGAGGTTAGAAGAGAATTAGAGAGGAAGAGGATTAGAATAAAAAGAATGAGAGGAAGGAGAATAAGGAGAAAGAAAGAATAGGAAGAAGGAAAAGAATAAGAAGAATTTAGAATTAGGAGAAGGGAGAAGAGTTAGAAGGAGAAGAATTTGAAGAGTAAGAATTAGAAGAGGAATGAGGAGTAGAAGTATAGGAAATAGAATTTAGAGGAGATCGAGTTAGAGGGTGAAATCGAACTCCGAGTGTCGGAACGCGATGAAACTTGGAGGAGACCTAGAATTCGTGAATTATACTTTGCGGGTAGGCTCCCGAGTTGAAATCGGGGTTTTAGGGCGACGGTATCGCACCGTACCATCGTGTATCTTGAGATATTCAAGATATCGGCAATGGGCCGTGAGATGGACTAGACGTCCACTCTACCTAGGTATCTTGATAGGTAATGAATGTATAGGCTAGTATCCTACTACCCTAGGGAGCACGGGTCAAAATACCAAGCGTAGGTAGGCTAACTTGGTAATTGCCTAGGTTAGAATTTACCTTTGTAAAAGGGTAAATTAGGATATTGGCCTACGGCCAAGATTTGAGTTTCGAAGTCCAAAATAGACTTGGATATGGGTTATAAGGGTTGGTAATGATTAGAAATAGTTGCCTAGACCTAGTCTTGACCTCGGTTGACCACGGTTGACTTTTTAGACCAAAAGTCAACTATGGGTCAACACTTTATCCAATTTAGTCCCAAATTCCATTAAACTTGAGCAGTCGACCAAAAGTCAACTATTAGTCACCATTGACCTAGGATTGACCTAGGGTTGACCTAGAGTTGACCAGAGTTGATCCGTTGACCAAAAGTCAACTGTAAGTCAACTTTCGACCTAGTTTAATTCGGATTGACTTCCAATGTTCTCCCATGACCAAGGTTGACCTAACTAGACTTGTCTTGACCTAGAATGACTTAATAGGATTTAAATTGATTTGACTTTACTTCCTAAACATAGTATTGATACGTCTTGTTCTCTATAGGTTCTCGAGACGCTGCATTGGATCCCGTTGACATATTTTATCATATTACAGGGGAGTACATTCTCTGATAACTTTTTCCCAATTTATGATAACTGTTATGATTCATGTACTTAGTGTAGATATGCTTATTCCTGACACATGGTTCTCACGGATTGGTATTCCTGGATCTCGACAAGAGATGTTTCTCCTTCTTAGGTTGGGATATATTGTGCAAGCTCCCTTGTAGCTCTTGCTCAATATATGGTCACTGATTCTAGAGAAGATTTTCTCCCTTCTTATTATAATCCCGTGCAGTGACGTGTCCTGTTTGGATCCATTCTACCAGTTGGGGGTAGGGGGAGTAGTAGCGTATGCCTGTGATCATATCCCCTTGCATTCTTGAATAGTGTTAGTCATATACCGCACTTATGACTAGCCAGGCCGGTTCTTGACAGGTACCCAAGCCGATCACAAGTTGAAACTGCTACTCACACACATTGGATATATGGCTTACCTTGATTTGTGTACATACCATGATTCAGTTCTACTTTCTTGTTCT
Organism: Iris pallida; assembly: GCA_029216955.1. NCBI lineage: Eukaryota > Viridiplantae > Streptophyta > Magnoliopsida > Asparagales > Iridaceae > Iris > Iris pallida. The sequence goes on along the minus strand of JANAVB010028397.1, from coordinate 2,499,924 downwards.
AGCTCTAGCTCTACAGCTTACCATGCCATGATACATATATGTACACTCTATGATTTCATTGTATATGCTCTATTTACAGTCTTATAGCTTTTATTCTATCTTGAGATCTGTTATGAGATATATGTACTCGTTCCATCCTGACTGGATATGTTGACAAAATATTACAGATGCTGATGAGGGGGATTGCAGTACCTACTACGGTCCGGACGACGTAGTGGGCTTAGACTTGGAGACCTTGGTCCAGCAGGGCTTAGCTCCGCCTGACGAGACTTTACCTATTGCTTAGTTAGAGTAGGTCTTTTGTACTGGACCTTGTCTCCAGTTAATTTTGAGACTGTATTACATTTTGGATTGTATTAGAGACTTGGGCTTGGACTTGTATATTATTTGTGTTTGGACTTGACAGGTTATATTTTATCGTCATGTTGTCTTTATCTTTCAGTCTTTACTTATCATCTTAGAGTTGTGATTGAACACTCATATATATTCATTGCTTGTCCTCCGTTCGGTGTTGACCATATTCTCGACAGGTTTTTGATATATATATAAACTGTTGTTAGAGTAGAAAACCTACAGCGTTCCACGCCGTTTTTACGGTGAGGGCTGGGCGTTGTCACGTACACGTGCCCTTATAGCGGGTACGGGTCGTAACAACTGGACTTAGCCTGAAGGGCACCCAAAAAAATTCAAATTATTATATGTCCCACTACATACACTTATTACTTGTATGAGACACCATATACACAACTGGACTTAGCCGGAAGGGCACCCAAAAAACAAAGGCTCGGTTTAGAACAACCACGATAAAGTTACGACGAAAGTTTAATATCATGAACAAATTATTGAAATTGCAAAATTATATTTTTGATGAAAATAAGCCGACTTTTATTTTTCCATCATTTTTTGGTGTTTATTTGACAATACCTTGTTTGATTCTTAATACATGTTTTCATTGGGATATTGACAAGTTGCTACCATTTCTGTAGAACCTCGTGTCTGGTTGTTTACCAAAGGAAAGATGAACTTTCAAGGAATTCACTGCCAACACACAAACTTGTTTGTTATATACAACTAGTGCATTAACTTTTGGCTCTAAAGCGGAGATATCCTTTTGGTTGGATATGTTTATGTATTGACTAACTGGAATGTATTGATTAACTGGAATGTCTGAATCATGTATTGACTAACTGGAATGTCTGAATCTTCATTACATGCCTTACTTTGTGAAGCTCCCACTCTCAGGCTTATATCTGTAGATCTCTCCATGGTTTTGTTAAGTTGCTTTAGGTGTACTTTTCTCAAAGTTTCAACTACAAATGGTAATATGACACAACTTGACATTTTGGGTCAAGGGATCCCAATCGACCAATATTAGAGTTCAGTTGATCGAATCTACCTTCCAAAGCTTGGATCCTAGTTTCGCCATGGTGTGAAGCTAGAATCGGTGGTGTTCCCTTCAGAGACCCATGGCAGCTCATGCTTGGATTTTAAGAGGCTTCCCTCTCATCCTTATTTATAGCTTTATTCGGTACATTTGAAGTAACCGACTTATCCAGCTGAGCTGGCTAACTGAATTTCAATGACTAGGCAATGATGTGGCAACCATCCCCTTAAGCTAAGCTGGCTAACTAAATTCGGATGACTAAGCAGTGACTAGGAAATGATATGGATAGTCTCTATCACTGAATATTACTTTTTGTTCAGTATCTGGATTCAAATTGGCTCTGATACTCTCTGATACAGAGTTACTACTGAACCAAAGAACTTTGATGCTCCCAAACTTGGAAAAAGGACTTTCTCATACTGAGCCTACAAGAAATTCAGCTAGGTAGTTATCATAAATAATAAAGTGAATATTGATTGTTGTTAGCAAAATATCAATCATATATATGATCAAAAGGCTTTATCAATGTACGCTTTAGCTTTAGACCATCCGAATTGTGTACACTTACCTCAGACTGCAAATTATATATGTAATTTTGATTCCTAATGAGCACACATGATATGATGCCAAATGATGACATACATATATGCATGGGTTTGTTATGACTCACCTCTTATTAGAACAAGAACAGAAAATGTGATATGTGATTCTCCTTGTTAATTCAAGGATTCCACACGTTATACCAATGTTGTTTTTATGGTGATTTGGGGCTGACAATTAAGAAGGATCCAATATTGGTTCCGATACTGACACCTATCTTTGATATAATGAAGCCCGAAGGCCATTAAATCTATATTGATATTTGAACATGTGGTTTATAGACAGATCAAAGACGCACTATATATACTAATTTTTTTTTCATATGTTCTCATAGCCCTTTTCTCAGCGGTTAATATTTTTGTACCTTTATTTAGATATACTAATTTTTTTCTATACTTATTTCAATGATCTGTACATTCATATGTTTACTTGGAGTTACAGTTATCACTATACTTGAAATGGTGATTGAGGACCAAATGACATGCCAGGTATAAAGCTAAGTCGACTTGGAAAAGCAATTTAATTTTTAAATCTCAATCAGAAGAAATACAAACCAATGTCTTGGTCATCTTGCAAGATAGTAGCTATCTTGGGCTGCTATCAGGTATATTAGGTAAATATAGCATATTTTTATTTTCTATATTTAGTTATTGATTCGTTAACGGATATACTTAATATTTATTGGAGAAATGCAACTGATATGTGCAATACATCGGCTTGTGCACTCATTATATTTAATGCATGATACTAATTGAGCTATCTTCCTTCTGTTTGGTAAAGGAGTATGCAAGACTTGATTCAGAGGTAAACGCTCATTATACTCTTCTTATTTTCTTTAGGATATTATTTTCTTTTTTTTGTTGGTCAACAAGCTCATTAACTTGTTATGTTGTGCTCTTGTTCTCTCAGGAACTACATAGAAATGAAGGGCTGTGAATATGAGAGGGATGTGCTCCGGCCGAGTTTGCTACTTATTTTGGTTTTATTTGTATAATTTTCAGTATTAGATGTTTAAGATGTTTGAAAACTATATACATTGGTTGGATATGTTTATGGTTAGACAAGCGTTGTATGTTTGTGGTTGGACGTGTGTCGAAAGTTTGTGGTGTATGGACAATATACAGTTTGTTAATATAAAAATTAGGTTTTGTAGTTATTTGATGTATTAAATATTCTGGATTATTGATATTATGTGTGTGTTCGATTCATAATATAGAATTATAAATAAAATTTTGGCTTTAGCTTCTCTTGACGGTTATAAAACGTCAACAATTAACTCAATCCTGCAGCATAAGGGCTTTTCTTTACGGCTAATAGCCGTCATTTAGGCCGGAGTCAAGAAAAGTTTTTACCTATATTGACGGTTTCTAAAAACTGCTATCTTGACGGCTAAAAACGGTCAAGAAAATTACTTCATATGACGACCAAAAAATCGTCAAGAAAAGCCCTGCCAGCGACCGTTAAGAAAAGGGGGGTCTTTTCTTGACTCCAGCCTACTAGACGGATCCGCAACCGTCAAGATAACTATTTCTTGACGAAAAAAAGTCGTCAAGAAAAGCCTTTTTATTGTAGTGTTTTCAGCATTACCATAATTCTTGAGCCATCGCTCACACTTCCATTCTTTCTAGTCCAAGAATATTACCTTGGCGATTCGATGGTCCCAAATCTTTCCATATATGTTTTCATTTCATTGAAACCACATCACTCTACTCCAGAAAATGACATAACCGCGGTGCTATATTTCATATGATAACGTATAACAGAACTATACTCCATATGATACATAACTACAATGATACAAAATCTATGTCTATAGCAGTATGTTAATATTCCATGTTCTATAAAGCAAGTTGACAACAAAAATACTACTTTTTTCTATCTTGGTTCTTTTCTTTTTGTTAGCATGCAACAAAACTCTAGCATAAAGAACTAAACATACAACATCAATTCATTAAATATGAAGGTAAAGGAGAGAATGATCAAAACCACCTACCTTGAAGAAATGCATACCTGCCTTGATCTAGCATATCTCTGAACAATACCTCTACGTGAATCCAAGACCAAAAAATCCTTCGAAGAACAGTACAACTTTACAAGTTATTAAGTTGAAGGAGCTAGATTGGTCAAACTAAATAGATATGTTGTACATTGTTAGAGACATTTCTAATAGATATTATTGTAATATACCTTTTAGACGAGTGTATGGTTAATTCGTACATGGACATCAAGAGATTTATATAAAAATTATCGTATACCATGATGTTTTAATAGAAAGTAACATTAACATGTGTTGATGGCAGTTATTTGACATTTAATCTATGCAATTGCTTGCACAATTATTTCTCTAGAGGGAAAAAAACCTCTAAAAAAGACTAAAAAAAATTAAAAACACTTTTAACTACTCCTATGCCAAGATTCGCTTGCATTGTCAATTATGTAATGTCCCGTCCCGCTCAGTTCAACCGGAGGAATCAAAATGCTAACGATGTTTGGACTTAGCTATGCAACGAATTTCTTGAAGTCCAGTTGGTCGAGGTAACTCATCGCTCATGTGGGTGGCTTCGGTGAACTTGTCTCAGCTTGGCCTTCACAACAATAATTGGATGTTTTCAACTACATTGAGTAGGTATGCTAATAAAAGAGACGAACCCACATAGCTAAAGAAAACAATCCCGTATTGAGTCAAATGAGTATAGAACATGGAATTATCGAGTTGCTACCAAGATATCATCCCACGATGGCTTTCAAATTGAGTCTCGGTCTTTCGTCCCGTGGCTTGGAAGAAGAAAAGTTGGTATATGTTCCACAAGACTATGAACTTAGCATAGTCATAGGCATCGCACGATATAAATGCTTGATAAATCATGCACTGTCCCATCGTCTAATGCTTGGCATAGCATAGTTGTCCCATAAACCTCAATGCACGTTTCTACGGTGCAAGACTTAGCATAGCCTTTGTTCGTCCTACGTGTTAAGTTTTATCGCACGATTTATGACAAAATTCAAGGCACCCAAAGAACTTGGTTGTTCAAGTTGAACACGTGCACGATCCCACGATCCCGGAGCTCGTCATATAGAATATGACTTGGGCGGTAGTGTTGCATGAAACATAGTTGGGTTAAGGCACGGTACACGGCTGATTCAAGTGATATTTTCCACGATTCCACAGTTTGTCATATAAAGTATGCCACGGTCTATAGCATGGATGGAAAACGTCTTATTCAAGTTAAGTAAGAAGGCTATGCAGTAGCCATTTCCTAGGTTTTAAGAATGGAAAAGTTCAAGCGACCGTTTGTCGCCGATGCGATCTCTCATTTGGGAGTCTCCAATGAAGTATGGAAAGCATGGTTATGAATAAAAAAGAACGTGGTTTAAGTCATATGGTGAGTTAGGTAGGCACCATTGCATGGTCATGGACAACTTGTGCACAAGGTGTAGTCTTTCTCAAATGAATCGTTGGGACACCGGGATCATGTCAACCTAGGAGGAAGCAATAAGGCAAAGCAGGATGCTGGATATATCACATAGGAGATTCGGAACTTCTATGGGCTAATTACCCTGTGTCAGCCCCTGTTTTTCAAATTTGGTTTAATTAGTGTTAATTAGATATTAATGACCTATTTAGCTTTAAAATGATTTATAATAATTATTAGAAATTTTTCTAGAATTTTTAAATAATTTTTAAATCAAAATATATCATTTTGTAATTAATTGAAATGTTTTAATATTATTTTGTAATATTTAAATTTGTTTTAATATCAAATTTTAATTAGTTGAATTATTTTTATTGCGGGTTGCAAATAATAATTTGCAAACCATTGAGAGCGGGGTTATTTTGCAAAATCCCAAAATTGGGGGACTTTTCTATAATTCATCATCACCCCCTCCCACGTCTCTGGCCAACTGCCCCCGACGACCGGCGACTGCCACCGCACCACCGACCTAGCCGCAGCGACCGACCTCTTTCCCCCTATAAATACCCCCCAGACCGAAACCCTAACTCTAGTCTAAATTTCGACCACGACCTCCCCTTCTTCCCCGACGAGACCTAACCCTAACCCTAACTCCGGCGACCCCTAGCGCCACCTCCACAGCCGCCTACACCACCATCCACCACCAATGACGAGTTCACCACGCCAAGGCGAGTGCAGCGCCACCCCAGCGTCGCGACACCGATGCTTCCTCCGCCCTATCGTCGCACCAACAGCCCGTTCGACTTGGACACGTACGTGTCACTTTGTTTTTCCTCCTCCGACATGATTCGTCTTCACATATGCGACTCGCCGCGTCCCAACAAACCTAGTGGTAAGTCTGGACACGTCCAATTCGAGTCATGCGTATCATGCACGACCCGGACACTGGGACTCATCCGTTCTTCGTGTCCCTAACTGTCAGGACACGAAGTTTGGGCTATCGGGTTAAAACCCATTAACCTAAAATCTAACATAAAACAAACCCAAACCCTTTCCCCTAACAACAGACTCGGGCTGACCCCCTGGCTAGCCCGACTGAGCCTAACACCCCCCTGCCCTGACCCGAGTTCGAGCCCCCCCCTTCCCTGTTCTGTTTTGTTTTTGTTTTGTTTATGTTTTTATTTTATTATTTATATGTATATATGTATATATTTTTTTTTATATGTATATATGTATATATATGTATTTATATATATATATATATATATGTATACATGTATATTTATGTATATATATATTATTATATATATACTGTTATGTATATGTATATATACTATATTTGTATATATATATATATATATTTTATATTTAGTACTTATATATATATATATATATATATATATATATATATATATTGTTGTTGTATATTTATATATGTATTTCAAATTCTACTTGTACAATATATTTTTTTCTAAAATTTCATAAGTTATTTTATTGTGTAATTTTGTGACTTGTATATTTTACCACTTTAAAATATATTATTTATATTTAAATTTCTGTAATTTTATTGATTATGACCAATTGATGTCCAAACCTAGCATAGATTTTTGGGCCCAATTGTGTCTAATACATTCAGAGTCTGTACAAGTCATATTGGACTTGATTCATGGCTCTGGGTCCTGTATCTGGACTTCGGTTCAATTTTGAATACATGGACAAAATAGTAAATAATTAATTAATTATTTTTTAGAAACTATTGCTTGCTGTTTTTGAATTTTTATATATATTTTAAGTCCTGTAAAAATCTGGAAAAAATTGTATTTAAATACTAAGTTAATTTAGCTAATTTATTACAATTTGTTCAGCATTTAATAAGTACTTTTGGTATTTTATAAAAATGGAAAAACAGAACTCATTTTCAGGATACATATGTTTGCTGATTTTTAATAAATATTTATGAAGGTTTATAAATTCCATAAAAATTAGTATAAATTTCTATAATTAACAAGGATCATTTTGGTACTTTATTTTATGTAAAATTGAGCTTTTTATCTATTTCAACAATTGTTGGAACACAATGTACAGTTTGATTTATTTATTGAATAATTACGACTTTCAATGTTTGGTGTTGTTTTGAGTTATAGACGTATTGGACCTCACCCGCACTAGTGTAAAGACCCTAGAAAGTTAGTTAGAGTATTGTGTCACCCCACATTTGGTCTCCTATGCTAAAGTCACCATTTGGCTAGGTGTCCAGTCAGAGAGTCGTGTTGCACCACTAGTGTCTTAGTGTTTAACTTAGTGTAAAAATTAAGTTTATGTGTTATTTCTACAGTGACGAGTCACCAGGCTTCTATAGCATTTCTATCGCTGCTTTGCTTTGCTAAAGGCAAGTACTTCTACAAACTTTACATACTGCTATAACAATAAACTATGATTTTCTAACCATGTTAAATGCTGATCCTTGGAGTAGCAAGTTAAATCTTCACATGTTGTATTACTTTTCAGTCTCTACCATGTTTAGGACAGTTTTTATATCTCTCACATGTTTAAACAACGGGTTAAGGCGAAACTGTTAGTAGTGTACGTGATCATGCCCTCTTCTCCGTATGTATTTACCGAGCAGTATTACATTCTATATATAACTTTGTCGTATGTCTGATCCCACGTTTGTTTATGGACATACACCGATGTCGTTAAGGGTACGTATGTACACTTCAGAAAATTGATATGTAACGCTGTACATCCTGATTACCTATTGACTGATCACTCACCTACTACAGTTTTAAACTTTAAAACATATATATTGCCATGATGAAATGTATCTAAAACTGGATAAACAAGATATGTTATTTTATTTCCTTCCATCACATGATCAGTATTATATGTTTGTTAGATTCAGTACTTGCTCCCGTCCTGACAGGATAACGTTGTAGGTATTCTTATTGAGGAGGAGTTGCTCTGTGATTCATATTATGGAGTTACTGTCGAGGACCAGGACTTGTCTTACGAGGATGTACCTGCAGGAAAACTCGTCTAGTTGTCTATTAAATTTAGACTTTTGAGAGTAGTCATGTATTAGACTATGTATTTTGTGACTGGACCTGTATCTAGCTTTACATTATGGACTTGTACTTGGAACTTTCTTATATATGAGATGAATTTTGTGTTTGAAACATTTATGACTCTTCATTACATATAGAACTGTTAGCATAGTTTAGTCTTAACTTGTTATCTTTAGAACAGCTTACTACGCTTTATCTCAAGCGTAGGCTAGACATGACTCGGTCCGACCCAACAATTTGGATAGCGGATCATGACATTTTTTAGTGGTGGCCCACGCAGGTCCTGACTAAATTGTTTGGTTACGTCATTGTACCAAGCTTGCCTGCAATTAGGAACTTAAGGTAACTAGACAACATTAGGAATGACGCTTAGAACACCTAGAGGAATACTAGGACTGCAACATAGAAAACACATCACGTCATATGCTTGCTATTATAATTAGATTTTTTTGTTTATGATTGTTTACTTTAAAGAGTCCTTATAAGTCCTTTTATTTATTTAGATGGTGCTCACCCGCTCATCCCAGTATGTCACACCTGAAAATGTCACACTCCATATCCAGTCGGTTGACTAGTTGACCGATACACCTCCACCTCCACCTACCATACTCCCCCACTCCATAAATTTACTAACCCAAATGCCTCCACCACCTTCCACATCACAGTCCCAGCAGGACCCGATACTCCCACCACCGCCTATCACTATACCTGCCCAGGCTTCCATCACACTCGACGGGAACCAACTGCTCACTCTGATTCAGGGGTTCCTAACGACCCATCAGGAGCATACCACCCTACTCCGCCAGAGCATGGAGCGTTCTGAGGAACGTACCGTGGTCCCACCACCTGTAGAGCCACGACAGAGAGCAGGGACAATCAAGGACTTCATGGGTCTGAACCCCAAGGAGTTCTTAGGGACTGAGGGCATAGTAGTAGCAGATGACTGGCTAGACTCAGTAGAGAGAAAGCTCCTTGGAGCTAGGTTGCCGAATGACCTCCAGGTCGAGGCAGCGGGATTTCTGCTGATAGACTTGGCAGAAGTTTGGTTCAGGAATGAGCCGCTATTCGCGAGAGGGAAGGCCACTTGGGATCAGTTCATGACCCAGTTCAAGAAGAAATTTTTTTCGACCACCGCTAGGGTAGCCATGGGGCTACGATTCCAGAACATCCAGCAGAAAAATCGTTCTGTTGACGAGTATGCAGCGAAGTTTAGTCGTTTGAGCCATTTCGCTCCTAGTATAGTTGCAGACCCTGAGGAGATGACGCGTAGGTTTTGCCATGGTCTAGTTCCAGACATTGGCATTCTTATAGTGACGAACGGTACGACTGACTACTACCAGTGCCTAGTGTTAGCCCGGAGCATAGAGGAGCGTCTTCTGTCTTGCAAGAGGCCGGCTTCTGTACACCTCGAGGGACCATCCAAGCGTCAGGCTTTCCAGCCGAGAGCACCGACGCCGCACCAGCAGACATATCGTCCTCCCGTACCACATCACCCGATCCCGCCAGTTAGATCCCCGGGACCCCGACAGCAGCAGAAGGGAGCTTTGTGTGCATTCTGTAGGAGGCCAGACCATGATGCTATCGTCTGTAGGAAGAGGTTAGGGCAGTGTTTAGCTTGTGGGTCTACCACCCATCAGCTTCGAGACTGTCCAGTAGCGAGGGTACCAGGTGCCGGACCACAGTCTAGAGGACCGCCGCTTCCGACTCAGCAGCAGAGGTTTGGACAACATCTGCAGCAGCAGAAGGGACCCCAGGGGAAGACTTATAGTCTAGCTCTTGAGCTAGAGCCGGAGCAGATTTCAGAGCCAGACTATTTAGCTGACGTCATCACAGGTCATATTTATTTGCATACTTTTCTAGCTCTATGCTTGTTTGATTCCGGTGCATCTCATAGCTTCCTGTCATTAGAGTTTATGCATAAATACCATTTAGTAGCTACACCTACCGAGGAGATGAGTAGAGTAATGACGGAAGGTGGACTAGTGCCCATTAGAGCTATCTATAGATGCTTTATTACTATAGCCGGGAGAGAGTTTAGGGGACGATTCTTTGTGATGCCACTCCCCGGGTATGATATCATATTGGGGATGGACTGGCTTAGCTATGCCCATGTAGCTATAGACTGTCATGAGGGTAGTATTCTGTTTAGTCCCCCGGGCACAGCACCATTCAGTGTCAGGAGGACAGGACCGGAGATCAGCCTAGAGCCGAACTGTTGTACGACAGTTGGAGAGATAGCACCGCCACACCCTATCATTAGGGAGTTTATGGATGTGTTCCCAGAGGATCTTCCAGGACTTTCGTCTGACAGAGATGTGGAGTTCACTATAGATTTAGTACCGGGTTCATCACCAGTATCACGGGCTTGCTATAGAGTGAACCCCAAGGAGGCCGTAGAGATGAATGAGCATATTGATGACCTGTTGAAAAAGGGTTTCATTAGATCTAGTGCTTCTCCATGGGGAGCGTCAGTGCTCTTTGTGCCGAAGAAGGATGGTACAGTTCGGTTGTGCATTGACTACCGGGCGTTGAATACCATCACCATTAAGAACAAATATCCTCTGCCCAGGATAGATGATTTGTTCGACCAGTTGAGTGGGACGAAGGTGTTTTCCAGGATAGATTTGAGATCCGGGTACCACCAGGTGAAAGTCAGGGCTGCAGACATCCAGAAGACGGCGTTCAACACGAAGTACAAGCAGTACGAGTTTCTGGTGATGCCATTTGGTCTCACAAATGCGCCATCTGTCTTTATGAATTTGATAAACAAGACATTTCACCAGTATTTGGATAAGTTTGTCGTAGTATTTATCGACGACATCCTGATATACTCGAAGACGTCGGAGGAGCACACAGAGCACTTGCGAACAGTTTTGGGGATTCTGAGGCAGGAGAGGTTGTTTGCCAAATTTTTGAAGTGCGAGTTCTTTTTGGACCGAGTGGAGTTTCTCGGTCATATAGTTACTAAAGAGGGGATCTCGGTGGATCCTAGGAAGATTGCTGCCGTTGAGACATGGAAGGCTCCGACGTCAGTTTCAGAGATCGGGAGCTTTCTGGGTTTAGCAGGCTATTATAGGAAGTTCGTCCAGGACTTTGCTAGGATAGCTGAACCCATGATGAAACTGACGCGGAAGGACGCAGAGTACATTTGGTCAGAGGACTGCCAGGCAGCATTTGAGGAGCTGAAGAGGAGGCTGACGACCGCTCCAGTTATGGCATTACCTTCAGGGTCTGGAGGTTTCACCATATACAGTGATGCTTCGGAAAAGGGGCTAGGATGTGTCCTACAGCAGCATAGAAAAGTGATTGCTTATGCATCTAGGTAATTACGGACTCATGAGCGGAACTATCCTACCCATGACCTAGAGTTAGCTGCGGTGATCTTTGTACTCAAGTTATGGAAACATTACTTATACGAGGAGCGTGTGGAAATTTTTACTGATCACAAAAGCTTGAAGTATGTGTTCACGCAGAAAGAGCTAAACATGAGGCAAAGACGATGGTTGGAGTAGATGAAGGACTTCGACATCGATTTACAATATCATCCCGGGAAGGCAAATATGGTGGCGGATGCGCTGAGCAGGCATCCGATGGCATGGTATCTGATGATAGATCGGCATTTACGGGAAGATCTGGAGAAGCTCGATGTCGAGATAGTTCGGCCAGGATCAGTGATACAGATGATGGCGCTTGACATTCAGTCAGGTTTGATGGAGCAGATCAGGAAGGCACAGTCTACAGATGAGCACCTTTGCAGACTTCGAGTCCAGGCTTTAGCTGGATTGCTGGATGAGTTCACCATAGCAGAGGATGGATCCTTGAGGCATGGAAACCGATTGTGCATGCCGAAGGGAGAGTTGATAGAGGCAGTCTTGCAGGAGGCGCATCGATCGAGATATTATATTCATCCTGGTGCTAACAAGATGTACCGTACTTGCGGGAACATCTTTGGTGGCACGGGATGAAGAGAGATGTATCACGTTTTATTTCGAGATGCCTAGTTTGCCAGCAGCTCAAGGCGGAGCGCCAGAGGCCAGCTGGTCTGTTGCAGCCGTTATCCATTCCCGCGTGGAAGTGGGAACACATTACGATGGACTTCGTCTCAGGGCTTTCTCGTTCCCAAGGAGGGAAGGATGCCATTTGGGTCATCATGGACAGGCTGACGAAGTGTGCGCACTTCATACCCTTCAAGGTGGGGCTTTCCACCGAGAAGTTGGCGGAGCTATACATGCAGCAGATAGTTCACTTGCACGGAGTACCAGTGAGCATCGTGTCGGACCGAGACAGCAGATTCACGTCCTACTACTGGAGGAGCTTACAGGATGAGTTGGGCAGTCGGCTCAAGTTCAGTACGGCATACCACCCGCAGACAGATGGGCAGTCCGAGAGGACGATACAGACGCTAGAGGACATGCTGAGGACCTGTATGCTGGACTTTGGCGGATCATGGAAGAGCCATCTGCACTTGGTAGAGTTTTCATACAACAACAGCTACCAAGCCAGTATCGGTATGTCTCCTTTCGAGGCACTATATGGACGACGATACCGTACACCGCTCTTTTGGGATGATGTTGGGGACAGAGTTATGCTTGGGCCAGAGATGATCACGGATGCAGCAGAGAAGGTCGGGATGATCAGAGACAGGCTCAGAGTCGCTCAGGACAGGCAGAAACACTGGGCCGATGCTAGTCGCAGACCGATGGAGTTCGCCGATGGAGATATGGTGCTGGTGAAGATATCACCTACTAGAGGGACAATCCGGTTCGGACGAGGAGGCAAGTTGAGCCCCAGATACATCGGACCGTTCGAGATACTTGGCAGGATCGGAGAGGTAGCTTACAGGGTTGCACTTCCACCCAACCTAGCAGGAGTTCATGAAGTTTTTCACGTATCACAGCTGAGGAGATATGTTCCGGACCCCAGCCATGTGCTAGATCATTCAGAGTTGGAGATCGGACCAAGCCTTGCAGTCACTGAGCAGCCAGTGGAGATATTGGACAGGAGGGAGAAGAGGCTGAGGAACAAAGTTATACCCTTAGTACGAGTAGCTTGGAGCCGTCACTATTCGGGTGAATCTACTTGGGAGAGGGAGTCGGACATGAGGGAGAGATATCCTTACTTGTTCGACCCAACAGTTGCGAGGGAACTATCCGTTCCCGCTTGATACCTTAGAGGTTAGTTTTGATCGTAGCCTTAGTCATTTGTTGCATTGCTTGTTATGTTAGAATATTTGTAGAGTTTTCTATCCTTGTGAATTTCGAGGACAAAATTTTTCAAGGAGGGAAGACTTGTCAGCCCCTATTTTTTAAATTTAGTTTAATTAGTGTTAATTAGATGTTAATGACCTACTTAGCTTTAAAATAATTTATAATAATTATTAGGAATTTTTCTAGAAGTTTTAAATGACTTTTAATTAATTTTTAAATCAAAATATATCATTGTGTAATTAATTGAAATATTTTAATATCATTTTGTAATATTTAAATTTATTTTAATATCAAATTGTAATTAGTTGAATTTTTTTATTGCGGGTTGCAAATAATAATTTGCAAACCAATGAGAGCGGGGTTATTTTACAAAATCCCAAAATTGGGGGACTTTTCTGTAATTCATCATCACCCCCCCCCACCCACGTCTCTGGCCAACTGCCCCCGACGACCGGCGACTACCACCGCACCACCGACCTAGCCGCAGCGACCGACCTCCTTCCCCCTATAAATACTCCCCCAGACCGAAACCCTAACCCTAGTTTAAATTTCGACCACGACCCCCCTTCTTCCCTGACGAGACCTAACACTAACCCTAACTCCGGCGACCCCTAGCGCCACCTCCACAGCCGCCTACACCACCATCCACCACCACCGACGAGTTCGCCACGCCAAGGCGAGTGCAGCGCCACCCCAGCGCCGCGACGCCGACGCTTCCTCCGCCATGTCGCTGCACCAACAGCCCGTTCGACTTTGACACGTACGTGTCACTTTATTTTTTCTCCTCCGACACGACTCGTCTTCACATATGCGACTCGCCGCGTCCCAACGAGCCTTGTGGTAAGTCTGGACACGTCCAACTCGAGTCATACGTGTCGTGCACGACCCGGATACTGGGACTCAGTCGTTCTTCGTGTCCCTAACTGTCAGGATACGAAGTTTGGGCTATCGGGTTAAAATCCATTAACCTAAAATCTAACATAAAACAAACCCAAACCCTTTCCCCTAACAACAGACTCGGGCTGACCCCCTGGCCAGCCCGACCGCGCCTAACACCCCCTGCCCTGACCCGAGTTCGAGCCCCCCCTTCCATGTTCTGTTTTGTTTTTTTTTTTTTTTTTTGTTTTGTTTATGTTTTTATTTTATTATTTATATGTATATATGTATATATATGTATTTATATATATATGTATACATGTATATTTATGTATATATATATATATATTATATATATTTTTTATACTATTATGTATATGTATATATACTGTATTTATATATATATA